>OZ023330.1:5424693-5502193 GCA_964007535.1 Brachyptera risi | reverse complement strand
ATTATACATCTACACATTTAGTTTACACATATACATTACATATACATTTAGTTTTCTTACATTTATACATTTAGCATTTGTTTGCGGGCCACACAGACTGCAAGTGAACCAACAAATTATATCATTCTCTCTAGAGTTGAGGCTGCAATTATTATTATTATTCATACTCTTGCAATTGCACATAACTGCGCGGTGGCAAGTTCCCTAACTACCCCTGTCCCACCACCTCCCTAACCCTCTGACGGAATAACTTCAACCTAATTTCATCCCCCTCAAAAACACTCCTACTTATTCAGGGTCATACCAGTTCAGGCCGACTCAGTAGGTCATTTTCTGACTTGCATCAGGGAAATAATTATCTCAATGAAATCAATACCCGTGTTCTAGGTACAGTTGAATTTTACCACGATAATTAACTTTGATTCAGTTTTTCAACAAAAAAACAATGCGGGGAAACAAAAATCAGAGTCAAGACAAGAAAGTAACTTATCATCAAATCAACCATGATATATTCATGAACTATATTGGACTGCCAACTGTCAGTTGATTGCCAATCGATTGAATAAAACTGGAAATATTGAGCCCTTCATGCCAATCGGTAATCAGCTACCATGTTGCCTCCGGGAAATATATTGTAAGTTTAAATTTGAAGTCAACATGATCTTCAACTGAGAAAATCTAACAACCGAACCAGTAGTGATTGTGAGAGTTGTCACAACTGAATACTGTCACACGAAGCCCCAAAGTCAATGAACCTTCTGCACAAAGACGTGCGCAACATCATATAGTTATATTACAAAATATGTTGCCAAAAAAAATATATATATAGGCGGGCTTGAAATAGTGGAAACATTCCATGTAAATGTATTGGGTATGGTGTGGAAATTTCAAGACATTTTCATTCCGTCCCCTTCCCCCCTCCCCCTCTCCCCTCTCTCCCAAATAAGAATTGCATGAAGGTCCGCGGGCTGTGCACTACTGATGAAGAATTGACCACTACACACAATTTACCACTAGTTATATGGGCCTATATCTCATCAGCAGGTCGCCTAGATGATACATACATAATGTGAGAATTCAGCAGTGACATTCTCAAATCTGAGTTAACATAATAGCACATCACATTGAATATATCCATGATGCTTCATAAATGTTCATAGACGTTTCAAATCAATCATGCTTCAATTAATTTCCGTTATGTTTGTGAATCATCTTATTCATATCTAGCTTTTCAAAACAGGTGAAAACTATTATATATTTTTGAAAGTTATAAATTGGTGGAGTTTTTCTATAGCCTGAGATTTTCTTCATCTAACTGTTTGAGTGATATTTGATGAAATATCTGAACACAATTTACTAAACACAATCTTTCAAAGTAAAGGTATATGTGCCGTTTCATTACACGAAGACAGTATTCGCTAATAGTGTTCGCTCAAGTATATTGAAATAAAAATAATTCCGAGTTGAATTTTATAATTACATCTCTATTCATCCTTACTTCGTCCTCCATCTTGGTTTATATTTCTTCTGTATGTATTATTATGTTCAAGTTCAACCACTTATTCACAAGTACACAACAAAACATCAGAAAATCCTTAATTAAAAAAATTGTGAACCGGACCAAGCTGTAAGCTAATGAGCTCCGACTTGGAAAAGTTAATCTCGTGTAATATTATTCAATGTTGGTTTTTCATACAATTTGCTCCGACTAATTTCTCAGATGTAATTCAAATTACAGAATCTTCATAACATCTTGTCTCTCATCAAAGGCTTTCCGTCGAAACATGTGAGTTTCTATTTTTCTATGCGCATTGTCTAACTGGATGGTTCTATACATCGCAATTCATTAGCAACAATCACTTCATTTGTAGCAAATGTGATGAACGTCAGAAATGTGCATTCGTTCATGTGATCAACAACACAAAGTTCATTGTTTATTGCAACGTCAGTAGTTTTAATTTCAGAACGGAGGCGTATTTGAAAATAGAATACACATTTGCACGAGCGCGGCGACCTTCATCAAGTAATGTACAAGAAAGAGTCTAATAAATTGTCAGCAGAATTAAGGTTCACTGAGTCTCAGTAAAACACGCACCTGAAAGAGAGTGGGTGAAGTTAGATGGTAGATTATACCTTAAAATTTCAGTTCCTTCGTTCGAAACGTTCTGTAGTTACTTCGGAATAGATTTTGCTTTATGATTGTCATTAATGCGTCAAGGAAACACTTGAGACATAAATTCTGAGACAAACTGTATCTCAACCAGAACGATTTGATATCATTAATATCTGTATAATGAATATGCGATCAGTATCATACAATTTGAAAAAATGTCTTTCTCATTCAGATTGTGTGTTTAGCTACATGCGATCGTGATTTTCATTTAGAATATCTCATTTATGTACAGTACTTACACTTACGTTCAGATGAAGTGGTCGATCAAGAAGCATTAAAATACTTCCTGAAGAAAATTTACTGACAAAATAAGTATATATATATATATATATATATATATATATATATATATATATATATATATATATATATATATATCTTCATTCAAGACTCTGTCTTACATTATAAGATTGCAAGAACACAGAATAAAAATCAATTAATTGAAATATAAAAAAATTATCGATAACAACATTTTAGAGAATAACAAAATAAATATAATTTGACTAGGTTTGAATAAGAAAATGTAGAAAAAAGAAATGATTACCACAAGGGCGATATTTTTTTTATCATTTAAACCCAATGAACTTGGACACCAGGACTGCTGATCGATACCAGAACACCTTCTCATCGGTTCATTCCCGTCAACATCGAATAGAACAAGTTTTATACAGAATATATTGAACTTAATTCTTCATTCAACCGTTTTGCTGCAGCGGTATATTCAGCCTGGTCAATGTGTTGAGTCGAACTATGGAACTCAACTAATTGAATGAAAAGTTGAATTGGGCTCGAGTACGAACTCCTGATGAACGGTTCTATAATCGATCGACAGAAGCATTGTCCAGCAGTTTCTCTTGAGGAGAGAAGATATTATTCAAGTTATCTCACACCGTTCACAAAATTATAAAAAAAAAAAATACCGGAATAAAACCGACTCGATTGTGTGACATGGGTTTGGGTGTCTATAGCCTCACCTGAACCCTGATCATATTTCCTCCATTCTATTACCATTAAATTATATTCCATCCCTTCATAAGTACCCCGAAGCCCATGTTACACGATCATGTAGACTTTATTCCGGTATACGCACTTCAGCGTTCCCGCGGAAAGCATGCAGTATAGTTTCATATTGTACACTAGGGCGAGCAGTGATCGGTAGGTTCAAGGTCAGTACTCGAGAAGTAGAACAAGATTGCCAACCGAGTTAAACCATCATTCAAGATCGATACATCTTGGACTATATATATTTTCCCTTCCCATCCGATATCTTTTCTCTTTCTATTCAATATCTTTTCCCTTCCCATCCGATATCTTTTCTCTTTCTATGTGATATCTTTGTCCACATCAATCGATTTATCATTCTATATTTAATACAAGAACTGATAGAGGAACGAGCAATGAGTTCAACGTCAACTCCTGTCACAAACGATATGACCTATTAAATAATCATCACTGACCTAGAAGTCTAATTTTACCACACAATTCAGTTTCAGTTTCATCGATAACTTTCATAAAGCTATTAAAACTCGGTTCGAACTGAATTATTAATAATGAGTGGTTAGGAGCATATGAGGGTCGGTTATTGCAGTATACGAGTATCAAAGGAACAAAAGGTCGTTGAATAACGAAACAATGTAACAAACCACCGCGATAAATGCATAATCACGCTACAGTTTCGAGGATTTAATACTCTGTAAAGATGCACTTATGTTTCTCATCGTAGTTCTAGCATATTCTAGTCCTGGAACTTCATAAAACCACAAAGTTACCGCGGCGTTACAAATACAATGGTGGTATTATGATTGTTATGTCTTATGACGGTGATTGTTATCTTAGTAGGCGTCCTTCTATCGTTAATACAAATTAACTAATTCGGATTTTGTTGCCAACCATATGGAGGTGAATGAGATATTTACATTCTATTCACCTAGAGATGGACAGCTTCATGTAACGTGTTATAACTTCGAATACTAATGAAAAAAATATTAAACACAAATGAAAGTATTATTCAAAACTCATATTCTAAAATGAGAACTACTTTTGTACTAAAAATATTTATTGCTACAAAGTAACTTATTTTTTCTGATCTAAACCCGTACAACATTGTTTTCTGCATGGGTGAAATATTTGAAAGGTCACGAAAAGTAATATTTATCATCAAACTCCTTCATCCTTGCATCCTTAATATATCTCCTGATAATCTCACTGCTTCTCCAGAAACTTTCACTTCAATCATGCTCAGTGTCATTCAGTCAGTCTAGCAGACAGGCACAATGGTGGCGTACAGTGCAGCGTCTGTACGGACAAAAGAAAGTGCTGGGCTTGAATAATCTATGATGAAAACGTCAACCTGCCTGCAGGTAACAGCCATCACTGTGATTGGTTGAGAGACGACTCACTCCGTCACTCACATTCCATTATTCCAAGTGAAGCTGATGTTGGATGAACTATTGAATTATGTACAATGACCCCTATAAAACGAATAAGATTCTTCGAATATCCTTAAAAAGTCCTATATTTGATCAACATTTGCTCCAAATTAGTTTGAGTAATGAGAAAAATGTCATGATGTCAAACTGTTAGTTAGCAGTACTTCCACTTTGGTGATTCCGGCTTTTGATCGAGTATCAATTACCTAACCAGTAGTTGAGGAACGAGAATAATATATGTGACCAAGGGTGATAAAAAAGTTAGTCCACTAATTATCGAACAATCCACCATCAATTCGTGAAACATTCAATTCATTCCAAAACAAATAAAATTACATCGGATGAAAATATATTTAGAAGCCCAGGCACGTATTAATTTTTGGATTATTCATCGAGAAGGCCTACTACCAACTTCAATCTTGAACATCCCTCCGGATTTTGTGAATATACCACTCAAAATTTTGAATATCCCACAAATGAAACTCGATACTGCCATTTTGAATCTTGAATTTCCCAACATGATCCGTTATTATTCCGCCATCAAACGTTAATGTTCCATCGAAAGTAATTAATTAATATTCACCCCCGTAATGATTTACTAGTAAGCTAATTAACGTGTAATCATGTTGTGCAGTGCTCATGCTATATAGTTGTAATACGTCATAGACATTCATAGTATCATATTCCACCGCCTCTGTGATCTGATTAAACGCACGGCCTCTGATGATATTGGAACTCTGATTACATTTCATCAAAGAACAAGTTTCGATAACGTGCATCCTATATATTATACTACCAATGCTAATCTATCAACCCTGATTGCATTGCCATTGACAATCCTCGAGGTAATAATCATTAGGTCTATGTGATTATGTAGTTAATGTATTTCGATTTGTTATTTGCACAGCAAAGGCTGTGGCTATTTGTTATCTCACTACGTACCAAATGAATAATTGCCATACACGAAATAAAAACGTGAATATAAAATCTGTGAAAAAAAAGTGAACGGAAGAAAAAGGATTAGATCTGTAAGAAAAACTTAATAGTATGTGCAATGGAATGAAATTCAATTCTAAAGACTGTACATAATTATGGCGTCTCGACATTTGTGAATATCCTCGGCGAGGGATATTTAATACTAAATATTTATTCGTCAAGTTTAAATTTCACTTTTTTCAAGTTATATTTATCACATTTCTATCCATACACTCTGAATGCTGTCTATATTAAGCTTCTGTAACATAACAATTGACGAACAATCTTTATCGTACGTAACAATACAGTGAGCTGAAGTCACCAAATAATGTCAATATCTACATATTGGTCAATATCTGTTTATCGGTCAATATCACCTGGTGGACATCGCTGTCTGCCTCGTTTAACAATGAGTGACGTCACTTGACAGAAGCCTATTGTAAAGCGCAATGAATATCTGGATAGCAGATCAAATTCGGTTGATAATAAGCTCAGTGACCATGGTTACCGTCAGAAAATAATCCATGCCATTTATTTTTCAGTATCGACCAAACTAAGCTCTCTATTCAGATACCAGAATGCGCACTCGAGCTTATATTAAGCCGTTCATAATTAAATACCTCATCTCGTTGCATTGTCATTAAAATTCTTTGTAATCAATGGAATTTTTTGAAAATATTTTGTTTGTTAGCTTTGAACGAAATGTTCCTAAAACATCTCTTCAATTGTTGTTGAACAGTTGTATAGCGATATATCATGAAATACTTATAGTTTGACTTAAGTCTATACTTACGTGAGTTTATATACCTCCAAAATTGAAACTTTGTTGTGTCTTGCTGTACGAAGTGATGAGCCTGTTTTAACACGGCTCCCATACATAATATCAGTCCAACTACGAATATAAGTCTTTCTTTACATAACAGATTTGTCGAAAGTTTGTTGATTGCTTATCATCGCGGTACACATTGATACTCACTCTCTCTATCTTTTTTCCTTTCTCTCTCTCTCTCTCTCTCTTTCCTTTCTCTCTCTCTCTCTTTCTCTTTCTCTTTCTCTTTTTTCCTCTATCGCTATCTCTCTCTGACTCTCTCTCTCTGACTCTCTCTCTCTCTCTCTGTTTATATCTCTCTCTTTTTACCTCTCTCTCTCTTTTCACCTCTCTCTCTCTCCCTCTCTCTCGCGTGCGTATTAATTAGTTTCATGATTGAAACTTCTCGTCCTGAATCAGCCATTCGATGAACAATGACAGCAGCTGGGAGGGATGGGGGGGGATGGGGAGGGGGGGATGTTGATAGTTGCCAACATATCCAAAATCTAGTCGTTCGGTGAATCTCTGGTTTGCAGCCCTTCAAAAATGTCATATTTATACCGTAATATTCATATATTCAACACTCATAATCCTCTAAACACCAAATTTGATTAGATTCAGGTATATACAGATGAAATTCAAAAATCATGTATATAAATTGGTTTGTATATATTTGATGAGCGTAGCGAATTCTCCATCCCACTCTTATAGGGCTTTGTCTGTGTGTTTTTTTTTTTCTTTTTTTTTTTTTTGTAAGCACTCCACAGGTCGCAAGGGTTGACTGATCAACATGAACCTTTTTTTGATTTTATTTTTCAACATTTTCCGCCCAGCCGAATCTTATGGGGTTTTTAGAAACTTTGAGATGATGATTCTCAAAATCGGTCCGACCGATTCATCCCAAAAACTATACAGTTCTAAGTTGGATGAGATTGCGTGTACAAAAAAGTTCCATGTTGATCAGTCAACCCTTGCGACCTGTGGAGTGCTTACGAAAAAAAAAAAAAAAAAAAACACACACAGACAGAGCCCTATAAGAGTGGGATGGAGACTTCGCTACGCTCATCAATTAGAACACATGTAGTGTGCCTGCAACTTAAAAGGATGAAAAATAGTCTTTTTGTAACCGTGAACGTTTCATGTCAAGTTGTTCTTAGCTGCGTTGCTAGTTAAATTAGAAATGTACTTAGTACATTGCTGACGACTCATTAGGAGTTAAGTGTCATGAATTTCGTATCATATATTGTTATAGATTCATTCTATCTTGCCTGAGCCGCATGATTCTAATATGGAATCTGATATGATAATCAGAAAGATTGGTTTAGTTGATTATGAAAGTTAAATTAGGATCGCCTCTTAAGAGCCCGCATCTTAGCTGAGAATGTTTTCTTCGAAATGCTCGACCCAAGTTTGATGTGCGTTCAAAAGTTTGTTTGTGGGTTGAAAAGTGAAAAAGGGATAATATTGAAAGAGTTCCAGTAACCACCGCTAGGTGGAGGAGTTTTTTATTTCAAAATTTAGACAAAATCTAGTGACATCACATATTTTGGCCAAGGAAATTGAGAAAACTGTGGAATTACAGGCAAATCAGGATTTCAAATATTGATGAGAAAAGTTGAACTTAAAGATGTGCGTTTGTGATTTATTTCTACCATCATTCGGTAACCGGGAATTAAGTGATGAAAACCATCAAATTATGCACATTTTGATTCAATTATTGCTGCAAAATAAAATTATTCTTCGATTTTTTACTAAGCATATACAATTGTGAGGGTATTATCTATCTATTGCATTTTACCGCAAGTCCGTAGTGTCTTTAGTTCTTGAGATATATGTGGCGAAAGTTAACCCTGTAAATCTGTCTAAGATGCGGGCTCTTAATGGTCACCATGGTCAACGAGCTAATGATCAACAAAACTTCTTCATTGAATGACATCTATAGATGTTTGTTGCGCTTTTCAATATTGAAAGCGAAATAAATGTCTATATGGATGTGAATCAAAGTTTGGGTGATAATGAGTTCATGATCACAGTGACCATGGAGAAAACAACCAATAATCAAGATTGGACATCCACAAACCAGCTGAACCATGGAAATATATTTATATTTATAGTATAATTTATAATACTGAGACTCGTGGTGAAGTGGCTAGCTCACTGAACCGTCATTCAGGAGACCTGAGCTCGATTTCTGTCATCGACAATACTGACAGGGGTGTTTCATGGGTTTTCTATGTCGTCCAGGTGAATACCGGGATGGTTCCTAAACGACAGACCACAACCATCCAAAACCAACTCCTTCTCATCATTTAAAAACACCCGATAGAATAATATTTATATATATTTATATATAATATTTATAAATATTTATAATATTTATAATATTTATAATATTTATATATAAGTTCATAACTTATAGACTTCTATGTAGGACAAAAGACATTCGCAAGGACCTATCTCTCTCTCCCTCTCTCTCCATTCATATACATATATATATATATATATATATATATATATATATATATATATATATATATATGTATATATATATATATATATATATATATATATATATATATATATATATATATATATATATATATATATATATATATATATATATGTATATGAATGGGGAGAGAGGGAGAGAGAGAGAGGTCCTTGCGAATGTCTTTTGTCCTACATAGAAGTCTATAAGTTATGAACTTCGCTATATTATAGTGCCCATGTCACAGCACCGTCTTGTAATGATATAACAAAGTTTATTGCTGTGGTGAAACTACGTCAGTGCTAGATTCATCGCCTTGAAGGGGATGTGGTGAGAAAGGATTGAAGGGGATGTGGGTGAAGGAAAGTGGTGGATGTACGCGGTGGTGACTGGTTGAGACAATGTTTCGCCACACATTCATAGCACAAGGAATGGACGAATCATTCACAACAGGAATTCAGGCAGTATACGTAACTGAGTTTGGTATGTCCATTCCGATAATATTTCTCAACATAGTGCAGAGCATTGTTCGAATGTATGAAAAAAATCACTGTCCTCGAACTCGACTGGCATGACAAGCGACAAACTGTACCTAAAACCGACTGTTCTAAAAATCTACTGAACTGAACTTCCATTTCTTGACCAACCTGTACCAAAAGTAGGAGTGGAAGATTTGGCGTCTTACCCTTCACAAATGTTTATCGTTCATCACATTTTTCATAAGTTTTCCAGGAATTGTCAAGGTTAAGTGAGTAGGGTTTGAGTCAGACCAAATTTCTCAAAAAAGAGAAGCCAATCCTCTCATTTCAACTTCTGTAAAAGTTTTTTGAAAAGTGTATAGGTCCATGTCACGTAGTTTTCAGTGCAGTTGATAAATAGGACAGAATTGACATTAGAACAGCCGAGTCTCAGGACAGTTGGTTTTCGATACAGTTGGTACTGCGTCCACAATCCACTAGCACTAGCGGACATTAGCTGCAAGAGCAATATTTTCAAACTACAAACCTTGTACCTAATTCAGTATCAAACTAGCTGTAAGCCACGTCCAATCAGATTTAAGTATGCAATTGAAGCACCACATTCTGCTTTCACCTTGCGGTTCTAATCTAGTTTCTGCCACCTCATCGGTTGTTTCATACAGCTAAATTGTTGTCGGGGTCAGCCGTTAAAACTCACTTATCACGCTCAAAGTTGGGTGTATTGCTAATCCATGTTGTAGCCCCTATTGGCTCATCCATATAAGGCACGTTTGAACATCATTTATCTATCATCCGCTCGATCGTACCCTCAAATAACCTAGCTGTTGGTGGGGTCATTGAACATATAATTTGACACTTAATAAGTGCTGAATGCAATTTGGCTGACGAAGGTTACAAATAAATTTTCATCAATGTAACATTTTGTATTATTGCCACTGTCGAGATTTGCGCTCGCTTCATTTTATTACTTTTCATAAATCTCACTGTATACCACTGACAATGTACCTGCAACTCTGTTGAATAATCATAATAATTTATCTTGTGAAAATGTTTTGAACTTTTTCAAGTTCTAAGTTCTTAAATTATTCCGATTTGTATTACTTTTTGAAAATATACCATATTTTCCTATCAATTCATTACCCTGTCGGGGTGAAAATAGGGCAGTCACAGTGTCTGACATCATTTAAGGGATATTATATATATTAAATATGATATTATTATTATATTGTGGTGATGGTGCAGATGACACCTTGATTATATCTGTTCACAAACAATTGGATGTCGCAGTTTTTAATTTACAAAATGATTTCACTAATGTATTAAAATTCACTCATGACCATAACTTAATAATAAACGCTGACAAAACAAAGGTTATGCACATTTGTACACCCTTGAACCAAGCTAGATATGATAATTTCAACCTAATTTATCATTCAAGTGAATGTCTACATACACTAAAATGTGGAACCCCCAATATTGACTGTGATTGTAGAGTTTATATTAATATTGTTGACACACATGTATATTTAGGCTTAACCATAGATAATTCATTCAGCTGGAGACCTCATATAGATTCAATTTGTAATAGACTTCGATCTTGTGCATTTCGCATTTATAACCTAAAATTCATTTTGCCTTTCAAATTACTGAAGTCTGTTTACGAGGCCTTAGGAACATCTTTGATGTTGTATGGGCTTCTGGCATGGGGTAATGCTTCCCAATATCACTTGGATAAGATTATGCAATTACAAGATAGGATAGTAAAATCAATGATACCTCACCACATAAAACTTGAACTAAATTCTAATATCAATCAATTATATCAACATTGCAATATACTTCCCTTAACATATTTACATAAATACCGATTAATTTTATTGCACTATTACAAACTACAATACAAAATCTTGAACATACATTCCATTCACACTAGATTAGCTAACAGAGAAACGTATCAGGTTCCGTCATGGATAAATAAATTCGGCAAAAGGCGATTAGAATATGTTATTCCAGTTACTTTCAATCTGCTGCCAGAAAGTTTGAGAAAAATAGAGAAATATGTTAACATTAAACGAGAGGTGAAGAACTGGTTACTAAGCACCATAAAATAATTCAATGACGGAACATAAAATTTATAAAATTAATAAATAAATGAAACAAATTATCAAATCAGGACCTAAATTATTATGCTGAAGATGTATTATGTGTATTTTGTTTCAAAGGTTATTATTCATTGTTGTTATTGTGGTGTATTTATCATTAATTTTCATTGTAGCTTGTTTACTTGAATTGTATTTGTGTTGTATTGTGTTTATTTTTATTGTATTTTATTTTGTTCACTTGTATTTACCCAAATTATGTGAGTAGAACGTGTATTTGTAGATAATTGCTAGTATTATCGAAGATGCTATATATACTAGTATATGCTATTATTACTCATTCCACAGGTAAACCCTCAATGGGTTTTGTGGACACTCTAAGACTGAAACATGCGTTGTAAAAATGTTCATTTATCAGATAAAAATAAAAAAAAATAAAAAATATACTCAGTATTTAAGTTTCCACATTTTCAGAAATCACCGAAAATATCAGACAGAAATCAGAATACATTGAACTCGAATATCCAATAGAATTTGAACCTTGATCTCCTGAATAATAGGGGTCAGAATGAATCGTTAACCAATCTATATAATAATATACCTCATCGAGAATTGTTTATGGAAAATCGATCGGTCTTTGACCCGAATGATATTATTACCTCAGAAAGGAGTAATTGGGTGAATCAACACATGAGAAAATTATCACGATATATCCTCAATTATCTCGCCGAGTTTCTATTGAGTGAAGAGAGTAATATAGGTAAAAGCTTCTGAGTAATCACTCCGTAAAATAATATATGAACCTTTCTTAAAGTTGCTGAAATATAGAATGCGTGTAGTGTAGCCTATATGCACTTTAAACACATCGAGCACTTAACCTACATGTTATGTGCAACCCTTAAGTTGTGAGGGATTTTTTTATATATCCACTTTGTATAATCTTATAGAATAAAGTGATGTTTGACGCTTTACTTGAGAGTTCAGTATACGGTACACAGTATATTACCAGTACGTTGTCACAATCTCAGAGAACGTTATTTAGTCGAGTAAATGTCACGCTTTAGTTCAGAAAGACATTTGATTTTTCAATCCATTATCAGCTCAAAACTGGGGCTCGAAATCTATTCAGTCGAAACAACTCCGAGACCGATTTTCAGACAGAGAGACTGCATGGAGCTGTGAATAAGGCAATTGGATGTTCCTGTTTACGTTCATTGGGAACTATTGAATAACCTAGGCTTCATTAAAATCGATCCTGTGATTTCGAATCTACTGAGCAATGAGTCCAGATATATTATCAAAATATGTATTAACTTCAGATGAATATGTTCACTGTATTTTGAGATGTGTTTCTTAAGAGTCCACGGGAGTCGATTTAGCGAAATATCAGTTTTTTGGTGAACATATAACCATCCAAGTCATGTCGCATAACTGTCAAGAATCAACAGCTAAAAAATGTGTTTTTTTAGCTGTATACTCTTGACAGTCACGTGACATGGCTGGAATAGTTATAACTGATATCACCTTGAAGCTATTATAATTATCTGTGTTTCTCGCTTATTAGAATTTTGATATCTTATACCGTTCAAAAGTTATCACCAAAAAACTGATATTTCGCTAAATCGACTCCCGTGGACTCTTAATGAAAATCGAGGTACACGAAAAAAATCTGAATATATTGATCACTTTCCGCTTTGTGATGCGGTTTCGTTCGTCAAATGAGCTCCTTCATACCGAATGAAATATTCACTGTTACGATATCTTGAAAACTGATATTGAATCAATCCGGACTACGATTTGACCTCTTCAAAACAAGCGTACCTCGCTTGGATGTTCTATTTATGTCATCTGGAGTATAATGATATCATACGGTATATTTTTGTCCAACAATATTCAGGTTGAAGGGGCAGGGGGTGATTATCACCAAACTCTTGAGCAAATCACACACAATGTGTTCAACTTATTAAGAACAACACCCCCTGGCCATCTATATCATTCTGAATCTCCACTCTCTCCACAAGCTCCGTGCATATCTCTATCGTCCCACCACTTCTCGTCCTTCACTCTATAAATGCATACATAGGGAGAAATAGGGAGAGAGTGAGAATAAGTGAGTGTATATATTATATATATATATATATATATATATATATATATAAATATATATATATATATATATATATATATATATATATATATATATATATATATATATATATATATATATATATTTATATATATATAATAATAAATAATATTAATATATAATAATATATATATATATATATATATATATATATATATATATATATATATATATACATATATATATGAACCATTAACCGTTATTATTTCTCATAGTTATGGTAAGTGGATCAACATTGCACAAGTGAAACTGCATGGTTTTGCTGTTCAATCCTAAACTTAAAAATCATACAAATCGAAATAGAAAAATGAAAATTTGTTTTCGAGAATGAGGAGCTTATGGAAAATTCAAATTGTGAAAATTGTTGAATATAAGATCAGGAAATGAGGAAATAACAAATAAATAGGGAACCAGAATCAATTCAAAAACTATACGCATCGGAAAGATATAATGCGGATAATACCGTACATGATATTATCACAGATTTTTCTCAGAACAATAGACGAAGATTCCAAAGATTCTGTTGCTAAAATGAAAGAATGATTGCTGTCCCAATGACCAATTGGAAAACTAATTTTGTCTCAGTATTGAAAAAAATAACTTATATAACGTAACAAAAAAAATTGAACCTATCCGGGATAGATAGATAATATATGTGCTCATTTTGAGATAACATAACTGGTGGAGTAGGGCGAGGGGTAAACAACTGGTAAATTTTGTGTACAACTCATTTCAGTATTCAAAGGATTTCAGGGAGATTTCACGGGATTTCAAGAAGATTTCAAAGTACTTTGAGGAGATTTCAAGGGATTTCAGGAAGATTCTATGATAAGTGTACACCAGATTTCAGGAGTTGTTAACCCCTTGGAGTAGGGTTACCCTTTCACAGTGTTCAATAGTTATATAGTGTGGACGTAAAGTTATTGCACACGCTTTAAACTCGAGGTTTTGAATTAATTCGATCGCGTACACATCTTGCTGAGGGTGTTTCGACGCGATCGAGTCTCGACGAACACAGAGCATTGCTGCCAAGCTACTCGAAATAATTGGCCGACTCGAACTTTAAACTTTGGCCGACGACTACGGTGTCACTCATACCACTGCATAGGCATTTGTCTCGCTTTTAATACCTTTCCATCAGATTCGCCTTTTTTCGTCATTCCAATTTTGCACACGGCTCTTATAACGTGAGGTGATATTTTTGATCAATCAGATATTTGATTTCAAAGGTTCACCAATCGAAAATCACTACACAACAGCCATTGGGTTTCAGTGTTTGTGTGACTCCCATAATCATGAGAATGACACTCAATTTAATAATGACATTTTCTTTGTCCTGGCAACTGGTCTGTTTCTATATCAAATTACTTTTTATGAAACTGCGACACATATTTTTGCGAACAAAGATCAACAGAAAAAACACTGTTCAGAATGATATCAACTTGTAGTATGCTTGTGTAAAAGGCACCGAAAAAGAGATGAAAAAAAATAATGGAATTATGATCTGGCAAAAAACAAAAATTGATTAACGAAATATTGCGAATTGAAATGGAATGAGTATAACATCAAAATTCAAATCGTAAAAACTGACATGTTACTCTGTTGACATGTGTATGAGTAGCCTATAATGAAGAAAATTTAAAATTGACATCAATTTGGACTGCCATTGTTATAAATGAAATGAGTTATTCTGAAACGTTCAATTCATCGCTACACATTTTCAATCACGTCTCAATTTGAACCAATTTCATCAAGCCATTATTCTCGACTCTGATATTCAAATACATCAGCACTTCAAACGAATGCAATCGTGAAAGACTGTCTTGTAACTGCATGTTTATGACAACCAGATATCACAATAATGAGAGAGTTGTATCAGATTTTCAACCGATATTAAAAATATCAAATAACTGTGGGAGAATTCTTTCAGATGTCAAATCATTTTATTTTCACTTCATAATACATAGTAATCCAAATCTTCGAATCCAGACGACGACTTGACTTTAAACATGGAATCTTCATATTTGTCTCCATTGAATTCAAATTGTGGTATTCTAGACAAGAAATTTGCGTGTCGTAAGCCTATATATATTCACTATGGGCACACATTATTCATATAACTGAATAATGTTACTGTCGTGAACTGACATCAACAGACCATCGAAGTATCGTGATAAAATTAGAAAAAGTTAGGGGTTTTTCGTGGTTTCCCTCTGTAGTCTAGGCTAATGCCGGGATGGTTCCTACAATATAGGCCACGACCGCTTCCTTCCCACTATCCTTCCCACTACCGATAAAAAAAACCTTCATCTCATCATCCCATCATCTCATTATTCATTCATCCGACGCCAATAGATCTTGGTAATCATTACAGTGCGTCGTTAAAACCCATTACAAAAAAAAAAAAAAAAAGTCAGGGGTAGAACATTCAGTTTATTCTCAAAGAATGTATATTGAGGAGTAGGAAATAGCTGATCTACTCTGGGTGGAAGTATTTCAGTATTAAGAGGCCGCAGGCGCGCTACACGCGCTCGTTGTTCTCTCGCTTCAGACTCGAGTTTAACATGCATCGTGTGCTAGGTGCAGCCCATAGACTAGCCCGCCGAACTCATATTCTCGTAAACGCCGTTAATTCCCTTACTCACACTTTTGATATATTTCACAGTCTATATTTTTTTTCGGTATTCAAAAATATATATCTAGGTTTACGTAAACTGGAAATTTTTTCATTTTCCATTTGAAGAATTTGAAAAATTACAAATTTGTTGTTCAAAATTCTGTAAATGCGATAACCTCCCTCTTTCAATTATCAACAGAATGCAAAAACAATCATATTGATATCTCAAAAATTACGGCCGTGAGAGTTTGCGGCGTGAAATACGAGCGCCTGCGGCCTCTTAACATGTATATTAGCGCTGTGTCGGGGAGTCACCTCGGGGTCGGGCCTGGATTAGAATTCGTGTAAGAGAAAAGGAGGAACCCAAAGATGACATTACTTACCCTGAGGGAAAAAGAATCTGAGACGCGTCGACTCTCGACCATGTGGATCAAAGAAGGCATACGATATGAAGTATGCAGATATCCTTCGAACTTGGTATTACTATTCTTCTCATTTAATACCAGGCTCCAAAAACTTGAATTATTCCGATTACCTCTTTTCAATAACAAAAATGGTAAAAGAAGATTGGAATATGCAATACCTTCAATATTCAATAATTACTTATGGTACCGTATATTTTTTGTCATTAATTTTAATTTTTTGTTAGGGTCAATCACAGCATATGTTGATACAATATGGAAATTCTAGAATTAGTTTCCAATTGGTTGCCTTATTTTCGTTTTCATGCTCATTATCATTCAACCTATCGAAGTGAATTATGTTTTAATATGAGTTTATTAAATATTAGCATGGTAAATCACAGTGTATTTTAGTGTTTTGTTTTTCATCGTTTAAACCACAGATAAGCCATTTATGGCTTAGTGGACGAGAGTTCAAACTGTTTTACTTTATTGTATAATTTAATTTGTGACAATAAAAAAAAAAAAAAAATACTTTTATCGTTAAAACTAGCTTTCCATGAAAAAAAAATGACTGCGAAACTTTGCGTGACGAATTCGCATAGCTGTTTCCATGATGTGCGAAATAATTTCGCAATTCTAGCGCATCCTATGGTGATTTCATTTTGAACTGAGTAGCACTCGATGTGCCGTAAACGGAAGTAGACACTAGCGATTTTGAGTTTGATCCAACTCATCTTGGCCGCCATGTTGAGAAATTCCAACATGGACTCCCAGTGGTTTTACGGCCTGTGATTGGCTATTGACTGATTTTTTTTTCGTTTCGTTTCGCTTTGCAAATATGTTTATGGAAGAGTCCATGGGAGTCGATACGGCGAAATATCAGTTTTTTAAAGATAACTTTTGAACGGTATGAGATATCAAAATTCTGATACGTGAGAAACACAAATAATTATAATAGCTTCAAGGTGATATAAGTTATAACTATTCAAATCATGTCGCATAACTGTCAGGAGTCGACAGCTAAAAAAACACATTTTTCAGCTGTAGACTCTTGACAGTTATGCGATATGACTTGAACAGTTATAACTGATATAATCTTGAAGCTATTATAATTATCCAAGTTTCTCGCATATTAGAATTTTGATATCTCATACCGTTCAAAAGTCATCACCAAAAAACTGATATTCCAATGAATCGACTCCCATGGACTCTTAAGAACCTCCATAAAATATGTCTTACTCGTTTTTTTATGTGGAAGGTGGCTTGATGACGCTATATAGTGGTGACGTTAGAGTGTGTGGGTGGATTGCAAAGACGGAGTTTAAACCCCGGCCCACCTAAGACGCCGTCTAAGTAAGAAATTGCATTGCAGCCACAATGCAATTTCTTATACTTAGACGGCGTCCAAGGTAGGCCGGGGTTTAAACTCTGTCTTTGCAATCCATCCACTGTGTCAGAAGTAACCCTCTGTCAGAATGGTCGATCATGACGGAAATAGAACACCGCGGTCTCCTGAATGACGGGTCAGCATACCAGCCAATGGTCCAACCGTTCGATTTGCTCTCTTGTATACGGTTCGATATAGATTTACTTATTTAACTAGTCATTAATCATTGATGATAGATCACTATAAACTATTCTTAGTCATGTCAAATTCCGAAATTTAAAATTGGTGAAGTTCCGGTATCTATTATATTAAAAATATATAGTTAACCAACATTTGTATAATTTACACTTACCTAGGACTGAATTAATTGTATTCATCGTCCATGCGTCATATGCTCACGAAATTACAAGAATATTCTTGAATGGAATTGAATTTCACTTCATTCATCTGTGGTTTGATGCAAAAGGTATACAACTGTGAAATTGTCTGATGAGATTGAATTAGTTTCATTCACCACAGTTTTTTTATTAATGTTTTGCTTAAAGACCCCACCAACAGCTAGGTTAAACGGGGATACGAATGAGCTGGTGATTATGAATGTATGAAGTGATGATCAGTGAGAGGACATTTACAAAAACCCATGCCTTACGCGGGATTCGAACCCACGCCCAACGGTGACTTCAGTTTCTGAAGCGGTGCCTCAGCTGACCGAGCTACCGAGGGTGGCTTCACCATAGTGATAATATATTAAAGTTTGATTAGAATAATAAGATAAAAATGATGATGAGATCTATTATACTTAATTTGATGGTTAATTTTTCTCTCAATTAAATTCGTAAGTCATATTTTCCATATGAGACCAATAAAAGTTTCAGTTTCACACAAAATACACCATGTTGAAGAAACATTTCTTCATCTGTTGTGATACATTATACTGAGGATCTTTTATTTTTATTTTCGTCACCCTATGACGAATCTTGGGTGTCTCGGGTATCTTAGAGAGCCTGTGACGTTCAGTTCTCGCTTTAAAAATGAGAATAACTTTTCACCAACTACGAAGTTCTCATCAACAGGAATAAAACGAACTCAACAAACAAATGACGCATTTTCTGCTTCTACGATTCCGTTCTTTGGCTTGAAATATTCAGCATTTCACTGTATATTCTTTTCACTAACGACCTTTTCTTCTTCAAAGACTTCGTCGATCAAGTCAACAATTCACGACACTAATTTGTCTCTCGGGCATCCTCTAAAAATACCTACACCCACATCGATCCATATTCTCCAGTGCTAAGAAAAAAATGTTGTGTTTGGAAATGTATAATTCTTTTTCATCCTTTCCACCCATCGGCATCAACCGTGTTCTCCATAATCAGTTCGCGCTCGGGAAGTATATTCATATTATTTCGATATTTAATGTGATATTGGGAACCATGAGATATATATATATATATATATATATACATATATATATATATATATATATATATATATATATATATATATATATATATATATATATATATATATATATGTACATATATAAATATATATATATATATATATATATATATATATATATATATATATATATATATATATATATATATATATATATATATATATATATATATATATATATATATATATATATATATATATATATATATATATACATATTTATATATATATATATATATATATATATATATATATATACATATATATATATATATATATATATATATATATATATATATATATATATATATATATATATATATATATGTACATATATATATATATATATATATATATATATATATATATATATATATATATATACATACATATATATATATATATATATATATATATATACATTTATATATATTTATATATATTTATATATATATATTTATATATATATATATATATATATATATATATATATATATATATATATATATATATATATATATATATATATATGAATATATATATATAATTGGACGAGAGACCAAGTGGTCAACTGAATCGTCATCCAGGAGACCAGGGTTCGATTGCCGCCATGGTCGACCATCCTGACAAGGTTTTTTTGTGGCTTCTCTCTATCGATCAGACCGATACGGAACTCCTCCCCACTTTTCAAAATACCTGATTACATAAACTCTCACCTCATCATACCATCATCTCATATATCATTCACCGAGGCACACGTATCGCACACAAGTCATTGCTCCACGTGGGTTGCTTGTATCTTCTTCTATACAATCAAATTTTGAATTTTATTTCAAATATTTGAAATTTAATTGCAAAATTAATATGATTAACAAATATTCAGAATCAATGCCATTATTATCACCATACATACGTAATACTATTCATTCCATTGTTTAAATCATCCTATTGATAATGCATCTCAGTATACCATTATTTTCATTTTTATTGATAATCAATGTTGCATCACCATGTATCATGGAGCGAGAATAAAATGATTTGAATTCGAATTCATTATATTTAATTGGATTGAATTGCCTCGAATGTAACTTAGTCATCAGTACAGTGCGTCGTTGAACCTAATATAAATTAAAAAGAGTTGTGGAATTAATTACCAAGAACAACATGCACACCCCTCATGACTACTTCTCAATCAATTTCTTTCTTGCCATATATTGGTTTCGATTTTTCTGAGCTAGATCCCTTAATAATATTCCATCCTCGTACAACTCTTTCCACATAATATAACATGAATACAATCGAATTTTTATGTGGACGTGTCATAATATATAGAATGAATGATTAGAATCAATCATTTAACATAGGCCGTGAGAATACATCGTCGACAGGTATTAAACCAATAATTATTATTACCATTATTTCAAGAATATGTTTATTCTTACGAATGTACTGAGAATTATCTCAATTTTTTTTAATAGTATATTGCATCGATGATCAAGAAAGCTGTCACATTGGCCAAATGGACACTTGAGAGAGTATGATATTTCAAACAAAGTGATAATTATTCATCAATACAAAATAACATGCACATCAGGCATTATAACTATGAAGATATATGTCTACTCTTTATAGATTTCTCAATCAATTTATGAAATTATCAATTGGTTTTTCAACTATGTTATTCTGTCTCAATGACACACCGATTGGACACAGAATCTGAGTTTAAAATATGCACTTCAGAGTCGATAAATAACACTGTCGAAAAACTTCAACGACGCTTATCAACACATATTACATCATCATACATGAAATTATCGTTCCGTATTAAATGTATTTCGAATACATTATTACTTCCACATGAGAGACCTGTGAATATCTTGTGATTTTAAAACAGAGAATATATATTATCTCTGCGAGTTGAATTAAAATCATTTGTCTAATCACGTTTCATCTCATTAGGCCTATTATGATAAGAGTTGCCTATTATATAACACCAGCAGCCGTTAGAGTTTCCACCTTTGATGTGTCAGTTATGTTATATTTTGATTCCTGAATCTGATTCGACGGAAATTAAAAGCCTCTGATAGTTGTCAGTATTGAGTTCAAAGCTATCGACAGTAGTTTCGCATTTCACTCATACCATATAAGTTACGCCATGAGATACCATAATTGGTAGATCACATTCAGGTCTCACAGTTTATCGATTGTTTTTCGTTTGATTCACCATGTTCAATGAAGTGTAGCTCGAAGCTATAAACGTAATTGTAAAATATCAGACTATCTGATTGGATAACTGATTCTGAACAACAAATTCTCGAATGACGTGTTTGAGTGTTCTGACACCTCGTTTAATAAACCCTCTGAGCTTTGAGCGTTGAAATGACGTGACTGTTCAGAGAAATATGACATACATACATGTAGAAATTGGTGGTGCGTGGGACGTTTTATTTGACACCCTTTGAGAGGATACAGACCCACTGGTGATAATCAGATTTCACATTGGTTCGAAAAATGTATAATATGTCGGAAATAATGAACTTTTGAATAACCGGGGAAACGCAGATTATGAGACGGGCGCAGATGTATGAAGATACGAAACTAACAAAATCAGTAATCTTCATCGAAATGCCGATGCGAACTCAATGGGTAGAGGTGCCAGGTTCGTCGAGTGACACCTCATTCAACTCATTCAGCATTTTCTTACACATCTTCTACGAGTTTGAAACATATGGAATACTTCCAAATGACCTCATATCTTACCAATGTGCATCGAGGGTCGCGTTTATTCGCTAATTACCAATATAAATTATTATGAAAACTCAATATTTATTGACAATCATGTGAGCAATACTCCTTTTGATTTTCTAAGAGAAAAATTGAATTCTAAATTCAAAAAATTCTAAATTCAAAAAATTCTAAATTTCTTAGAAATTTTCTAAGAGATTCATATCACTAAAATGCTGATAACAATAGATTCAATTCATCGGGAACGGAATCTCTACTTCATTCTTCATACCTCGACTATCAAAATATTCAACAAGAGAGCTTATATTTCCATTTTTCACCATCATTTTTTCATATTGGGTTTGAACGACGCACTATATTGATAACTAAGATCCATCGACGTCAAATGAGTAGATGAGATGACGGAACTGATGAGTTGAAAGTTTCTCAGGTGAAGGGAAGGTTAGTGGATATCAAATAGTTAACGACTCCTCTCGTAAATGGAGTAGAACGGTTATGTGTACATAATGCAACCAAACGTTTAATAATTCAATGTATTTATTTTGATGAAAGCGCATAATTGCGTTAACGTCAACCGTTTCGTATACGTATCATGCTGCGGTATCGATCCAAAACATTTGACAATCACGTTAGTGTTGAATGAGATCAAAATCGAACTCTATTACTTGTTTATTAGGAGGGGAGAGGGGGGGGGGGTCAACACACCCGACCGCCGGTGCTGAAGGATCGGGAAGACGGTCGACCGTAACATTCAAATATTGTCGTTAGTCCACAAATACTGGTCTGGCTGGTATATTTTTTTCATTGTTTTGTTCATACAAGAGGCACATGAGCAAGCAAGCCACAAAAACACATACAATCTTGAATTAAGAGGGCGCAGGCGCTCGTATTTCACGCCGCAAACTCTCACGGCCGTAATTTTTGAGATATCAATATGATTGTTTTTGCATTCTGTTGATAATTGAAAGGGGGAGCTTATCGCATTTACAGAATTTTGAACAACAAATTTGTAATTTTTCAAATTCTTCAAATGGAAAATGAAAAAATTTCTAGTTTACGGAAACCTATATATATATATTTGAATACCGAAAAAAAATATGGACTGTGAAATATATCAAAAGTGTGAGTAATGGAATTAACGGCGTTTACGAGAATATGAGTTCGGCGGGCTAGTCTATGGGCTGCGCCCAGCACACGATACATGTTAAACTCGAGTCTGAAGCGAGCGAACAACGAGCGCGTGTAGCGCGCCTGCGGCCTCTTAACACAGATGGTTAATGCATAGTTTATGCTCTACTATTGCAGTATTCGTATTTATAAGTCAGTCTATCCAAATGGATTCTCTAGAATCCAGAATAAAATGGGTTTATAAATATTTTTCAACCGTTTCTATCTATGCTACTTTATCGCTTTTGAGCATAAGTCGATAAGGTTGTGTTCGTAACTCTTCTCTAGCTATGTTCCATATCGATCTTGGAATGAGTGTAGAATTTTCTAGAATTTTAATCTCGTATGATACTTTATTCCGAATGTCAATAATATCTGCAAAGCACTTCTTGAGTTAACCAAGGCGGACAGGCATCTATTTCTTATTATTCTGTTCACATATGATACTATACGAAACGAAATAAAAGTTTGAACTGTCCTCAAATAAACGGATACTTGTGTCTGTGATAAAATGAAACCGGCTGTTTTGTTAGCAATACCACTGTTGTGTACAGCTATCTTTCGATCTATTCATCACACAATGATCTAGCTGTTGGTTGGTCGCTAAGAGAATAAAAATGATAAAAACTTGGCAAACGCGTTATGTGTTTCCGCGTTGATGGGTGAGCTAGAACTTATCAACTTATATCTTTGGATTGGTTATTATATATATATATATATATATATATATATCTATATATATATATATATATATATATATATATATATATATATATATATATATATATATATATATATATACATATATATATATATATATATATATATATATATATATATATATATATATATATATATATATATATATATATATATATACCTTGAGATACAAACGATTATGTCACTGCCATCTTGTTTCCCAATCAATTTCTATGATATCAAAGAGGGCTTTGTTTTAATCGTTTGCACACCTGTTGCTTAGATTTAAATAGTTTCGTAATAGCTTTGAGTGATTTAAAAAAAAGTTGATTATATATTTTTTTACATTAAAACGGCTGATTTTATTGAACTGAAAGGTCGGAATAAGGTGTATAATCATTATTTTACAATTTCCTGCGAATTTGAATTCTTTCAAAGGAAATATTTTTGACACATTTTTTCCTCTGGGTTATTCTTATGGGATTTTTGAAAATTTTGAAATGAGTTTTTTCAGAAGTGGTTCAACCGATTGCGCCTCAAAACTATACAATATCGAATTAGATAATTTAACTTGTGTATGCCAAGTTTCAACTGATTTCGAATTTTTTAACCTGTGGAGCGTGAAAAAAAACGCACTTTTTTTCGGGTATAGTGCAATAGACAACATTAAAAACTACTAGCGCACTCTATGCGAAGCGCGCAATGCATGCTGGGACCATCGTGTGACGGCGACTGATGGCCGCGGTATTTGTGCGTGTGTAGGCATGGACGGTCGCTACTTGAGTATTTTATTAATCAAGGTAAGGATGCATTATTTACATCAGTTGTTATTTGAAATTGTACTTTAATGCCTGCATTATCTGTTTATTCAAGAGAACATGAAATGAAGCTTACTTCTAGACATGCATCTTCTAGTCGGATACGTGCATTACACTACGTTACGTAGTACTCGACTATGTTATGTCATTTATTCTAAACAGATTCTAGATCTAGAAGACCATCAAATACCTAGCCCCTGATTTAAATATTGAAAAGACTTCGATACTATATTATACTTTTACCCGGAAACTATTACAGACTCTCGATAAATGGCTGTGAGCAATTTTTTTTTTCATTGTCTTTATATATACCGCTGGTTGAAATATGGCATAGCGGGAGTTGAGTATACACCATCACCTCTGGCTGTTTCTCGCTCATTTAACCGCCCACGAATTGCCCGTCGCCAAACTTATATATCATTCATAATTGTTCAAGCTTCATTGAGCATCAATATACCGTATCAAAAAGAGAAAAAATGAGAACTAAAAAGTTTGAAAGCATGACGAGATTTTTTTTTTTAAGAATATAGTTCACATATTTACTTTAATTGATAATATGCAGAAAATTGTTTTAGTATTATCAAATGGATGTGTATTATTGAATTTTAAAAAAAGTTCATGTAGAATGTTGGTAATATGCATATTAATAGTAGTTGTTACTGACAATTAACCGCCTACAATCGAATTCCCAATGCCTATAGTTGTGACAAGACGTACTAACCTCGTTTCTCTCTCTCTTCGGCATCTCTCTCTCTCTCTCTCTCGCCAGCTCTCTTCCTTTTATGCCAATAAGCGAATTATTATTCATAATTATCCTTCTTTTGGAATAGGTCTTTCCTTCCAACTCCCTTGAGAGGAATTTAATAGAGCAATTATTTATAACTCTCCCCGATTTCGTTACATGGTATGAATGAAGCGTGTGATTAGTCGATAGACGATAGAGTATTATAGAGTATTTCGTATTATTTTTGCAACTTGGCACACAACACACTGTTCCAAAAGATCTAGCAGTATTAGGTCTAGGCATCTTACTAAATAACAAATAACTAAAAGCTTCCAAAGACAATATTACATCGATTATAATAGACTATTGCAGTCCTTAGACATGCTATACAAACAGCAACTGTCAGTTGTGAGAGTGCAAGTCACACAAGAAACCGACAATGCAACGCGCTGCTCCGCGCATGTGCAGAGGGTTAAAAATGTTGTCTATTGAGTTTTCGCTTCGCTCATCCAATAATCGATGATAAGGTTCTTCATTCATTTAAGTATGCATTGAATTGCCCATTTTCCACCAAGCCACAATGTGATTTGACTGAAGGACAATCTTCATGGCATGCATACAACAAAAATTATGGTTTCAGGAATACAAACTGAAGTTTGCAAACTTATGTTGGGCTTTCAGACCTGCGTTATTCGGATTGCGAATTCGCCAAGCGGTTTTTTAGACGAGCTTTAGCGAGGATTCAATTTGACATACTGAAAAAAATTGGTGTTCGTTTTTATGTTTTTTTTTTTTTTTTTTTTTTTTTTTTAATGTTTTTTTGTCGGTTCTCCACAGGTCAAACGGCTACAGCTATCAACTTCAACCTTTTTTCATCATGGGTCCTCATCTAACTTAGATCTGTATAGTTTTGTGGCATTATCGGGTGGTAACTTTTTCTTTATGAATTTTAGAAATTTCAAAAATCCCCATTAGAATAACCCGGAGAAAAAAACTTGAAAAATCAAAATTTTTCAAGACCTCTCAAATTTTCGCCGAATATAAAGGAAACTATTAAGCACATTTTGAGAGATTTTTCGCATCAATCGGATGAGAAATAACGAAGAAAACGCATTTATAAAGCATTTCCCCATCAATTTAGGCTATTACGGGAACCAATTAAATCTATAGCAACAAGTGTCACCAATTAATTCAAAACGATTGAAATGAATGAAGAGGAAGGCCGTGACATAACTGATTCTCGTAAGGTTTTTGAACGTTCGGAGTGATTCAAGGTCTGTAGATGTAGATTGGGTTGACAAATTATTTTTCATTCTAGATTTCTATACCCCTAAGCTCGTCTAACAACGCGCATCCCGCGTTTTCCTAGTAAAGCCACCTTGATGATAAAACGACCAATCAGTGACGAAAGTTACGCGATTTCTGATTGTTGAGCTCGCCTCAATTCCACCGCCTTGCGAAACCGAAACGCAAATCGCATTCATGGAAGGCCAGCATTACAGATAGTATCTCAACACCAGGACCCCTATTCCTGAGATAAATGAGATGTGAGAAAAATAAAAATGAGTGAGAAAAAGATTATCTCACTTAAAATAGCCGATTGGTAATGGTAAATCGGCCATTTCAAGTGAGATAATAATTTTCTCACTCATTTTTATTTTTCTCACATCTCATTTATCTCAGGAATAGGGGTCCAGTAGCAAGTAACGGTATAAACCCTGTATTATTTTTCAAGATGCATGATTCCAGAGAAAATGATCATGTATAGACCAATATTATAACAATACAGTTGTGAGATCTGAGTCTATGAAGTTGAACATGTGACAAGTCTAGAGACGAATCAAATTTGGATGAAATATAATATCAGGCCTATATAGAGTATTTCATTATCATGAACGTATTTCATAGAAACACAAAAATCTGTGATATTCCCACCCATAAAGTTATAAAAACAGTCGAAAACTTTGATATTTAAAGTGGTGATATGAGAAAGAAAAATGCACATGTGAATATATATATATATATATATATATATATATATATATATATATATATATATATATATATATATATATATATATATGAATACTTCATTAGTGTAGAATAAAGTCTCTGCCTCACAAAAGGTTGCCCATTAGACACAGAATAATATAAAAATGAAAATGATAGATTAATAAATAGAGAAAAATGGCAATACAATAGTGTTTGAAGGAAAAATTGATAATAATATTGGGCCATAGTATAGAAAATTAAATATTGTGATTGATTTATTATTCATAAGAAGAAGAGAAAAAGAATGAAATATTGAAAAAAAGGGAAAAATATGTGAAAAAGTTATTAAAAAAAAGCATAATATTATAGAAGCGATAAATTCAGGCCTACACACACGATTCATTCAAACCATTTATATATATATATATATATATATATATATATATATATATATATATATATATATATATATATATATATATATATATATATATATATTAATATATATATATTGCGAACGCAAAAGTTCGGTAAATTAATTTTACAATCATAGGCTTGATGGCTTCTGAAATAATGGAATGGAATGAGCATTCAAATTTCATTCCATCTCATTTAAATTCAACTTGTGAACAATAATTACATTTAATTGATTCGCCGACTTGGCCATTTGCCGAGGTTGGGTCTCGCATCCCTTAGCTTGGGTTTCATCCACCTTAGGTTAGGTTTGGCTACTAGGGGCTCGGATAATACGAAAGAATGATTCGATTGCTGTTTTTATTCGACTTCAATGATATTGTCATGACAATGAAACGACTTCGCATCACTAACTATCTTGGAAGTTTGATTCATGGTACGTTGTTTTTGATAAATATTTTCGAGCAAGTTCACTCACTGACGGCTTCTATGAATTGATGTGACGAAACGACTTGACCAGTAATCACTCTCTGTCAAAATGCACGAAGTTGATGAAGAAAATGTTTTATATCGATGAAATACAAACAATAACAATCAATATTCACGATTTATTTCAACATAAATGTGAAGATGTTATTCGAAAAACTGTATATATTTTCAATTGGTGATTATTAGAGTATCAATCAAAAGGTTTGTCAAAATGTGTCTTTGTGCTCTGTCAGAATGCACGAAGTTGATGAAGAAAATGTTTTATATCAATGAAATACAAACAATAACAATCAATATTCACGATTTATTTCAACATAAATGTGAAGATGTTATTCGAAAAACTGTATATATTTTCAATTGGTGATTATCAGAGTATCAATCAAAAGGTTTGTCAAAATGTGTCTTTGTGCTCTGTCAAAATGCACGAAGTTGATGAAGAAAATGTTTTATATCAATAAAATACAAACAATAACAATCAATATTCACGATTTATTTCAACATAAATGTGAAGATGTTCTTCGAAAAACTGTATATATTCTCAATTGTTGATTATCAGATTTCCAATCAAAAGGTTTGTCAAAATGTGTCTTTGTGCTCTGTCAAAATGCACGAAGTTGATGAAGAAAATGTTTTATATCAATGAAATACAAACAATAACAATCAATATTCACGATTTATTTCAACATAAATGTGAAGATGTTATTCGAAAAACTGTATATATTCTCAATTGTTGATTATCAGAGTATCAATCAAAAGGTTTGTCAAAATGTGTCTTTGTGCTCTGTCAAAATGCACGAAGTTGATGAAGAAATTGTTTTATATCAATAAAATACAAACAATAACAATCAATAGTCACGATTTATTTCAACATAAATGTGAAGATGTTATTCGAAAAACTGTATATATTCTCAATTGTTGATTATCAGAGTATCAATCAAAAGGTTTGTCAAAATGTGTCTTTGTGCTCTGTCAAAATGCACGAAGTTGATGAAGAAATTGTTTTATATCAATAAAATACAAACAATAACAATCAATATTCACGATTTATTTCAACATAAATGTGAAGATGTTATTCGAAAAACTGTATATATTCTCAATTGTTGATTATCAGAGTATCAATCAAAAGGTTTGTCAAAATGTGTCTTTGTGCTCTGTCAAAATGCACGAAGTTGATGAAGAAAATGTTTTATATCAATAAAATACAAACAATAACAATCAATATTCACGATTTATTTCAACATAAATGTGAAGATGTTATTCGAAAAACTATATATATTCTCAATTGATGATTATCAGAGTATCAATCAAAAGGTTTCAATTAAAAGTTTACATCGAAACGAATCAACCGATTTCCAAGTTTCATTTGACCTCGTGAATTTGTTCTCACCTCTATATTAAATTTAATGAATCTCTTTTTATGCCATTATCTTTCCTCTTTCAGATAAACAGTGATTTTCTGAATTCCGATTACACTATTTCTTCTCTTGATGGAGAGCAATATATAAAGAGAGATTGGATTTGTTTTTCTAAAAGCACTTTCGATCAGTTATCTTTCCTCTCGTTTCTCGCCTCTGCGTACAGTAAAACTTTGTTCAACTTTGTCAACAACAAAAGTATATTGAATATAAAACTCGTTTTGAAGTAGGGGGGTCCATATACTATTCAAATGCATGAAGCAAAATGTGTTTTATTCGGAATTCTTTCATTAGTTGTCGTTAACGTATTACATGTCACTCATGCATTAAACTTCAGAGAAATATGAAATACTATTATATGGCATGAATTATTTATTATTCAGACGAGCTTTAGCGAGAATTGAATTTGACATACTGAAAAAAAATGGTGTTCGTTTTTATGTTTTTATTTTTTATTAATTTGTTTTCATGTTTTTTTTTGGCGGTTCTCCACAGATCAAACGGCTACAGCTATTGACTTCAAACTTTTTTTCATTATGGTTCCTCATCTAACTTAGATCTGTATTGTTTTGTGGCATTATCGGGTCGTAACTTTTTTTTATGAATTTTAGAAATTTCAAAAATACCCGTTAACACAGCGGAAAAAAGAAGATATTTTTATTTTAGAAAAACATGAAATTTTACGTGAAGTTGAAATACACTCTGATACACATTTCTGGGAATTCTCAGCTTGATCGGGTCAGCCATTTTGAAGAAAAAACATAAAATGTTGTAAATTGGTACCACTCGAAGCAGTTTTTACCCATTCCTAGCTTAAATGTCACCCAATTGGCGAATGTAGGCAAAAGTTTGGCAGAAAATCGACATACTATTACCATCCGCTCGTCTAACAACGCATATGGCGTTTTCCTAGTTATATAAACTCCATTGTATAATATATTATGAATAATCTCCCCATATTCTCCATAGTCAATTTTACTACGCTTCTCCAATTCAACTTCAAATCCAATTCCATCTCATTTTTATCGAACATCATCACCCCTCGAATCATTATTGAGTTTTCAATTCATAACTACATATGGATCACATACTTTTAATTTTGGCAATTTTAATTTGGAGTTCAAATCTAGTGAGCTGAACCGCCATGATCATTCATTGTCAAAATAGAAAGCCATCATGAATGAATATTTTCTTCACAAATTAATTTCATTCCACAATCCACACTCGTTTGAAAATATGATTCTCTTTCAAAATGCGTTGATTTTTTTCCCATCTCATAATCTGATCGTGCGTGTTCGTTCCTAACACTATATGTGACCATGGTTTCATTGATATAACTAGGAAAACGCTATATACGCGTTGTTAGACGAGCGGAGAGTAATAGTATGTCGACTTTTATGGCCAAACTTTTGGCTACATTCGTCAATTGGGTGACATTTAATTCATAAATGGGTAAAAACTGCTTCGAGTGGTACCAATTTAGCACATTTCATGTTTTTTCTTCAGAATGGCTGACCCGATCAAGCTGAGAATTCTCAGAAATGTGTATCAAGATGTTATTCAACTTCACACAAAATTTCAGTTCTTTTGAAAATAAAAATGTTTTAATTTTTTTTCCGTCGTGTTATTCTAATGAGTATTTTTGAAATTTCTAAAATGCATAAAAATAAAAGTTATCACCTGATGATGCCACAAAACTATACAGATCTAAGCTAGATGAGGAACCATGATGAAAAAAAGTTTGAAGTTGATAGCTGTAGCCGTTTGACCTGTGGAGAACCGACAAAAAAACATTAAAAAAAAAACATAAAAACGAACACCAATTTTTTTCAGTATGTCAAATTGAATCCTCGCTAAAGCTCGTCTAACAATATATTCTATTTCATGTTTTTTCGTGGAATTACTCTCAACTATGTTCAATAACTCTGTTTTCTCATGAAGATACAATTAATTATTTATATTTCTAAATCGTAAAATGACTGTGATGAGGTAATTTGTGGTTGTTCTTACCAAGGATAAAGAAACTAATATACATTTACCGTCGTTAATAGGCTGAGAAGCGCCCATTTGAGCTGACTTCACAATATCAGTAATAGCCTCTGAAATATATTTCATAAAATTGAATATGTATCATTTTATTTCAGGCTATGATCATCTCATCTCACACTGAACACTGATGTCGATAAAATACATCACAACACATTTCTTACATCTTGTAGGCCTACACCTAACTAAATATGATTTAAAATATCAAAACAATTGAAAGAGCTAATGAAACTGATGCGCTTATTACTGCTATCAGTAAGATTTTAACTTTCTCATCAGTGTATATGAACCTTTGATCAAACTGTGATGATGCATGTCAAATTGATAACAACACTATACCATGAAAAGTCTCTCCTATAAATCCAATATTTGATTATCCATTTTCATTGTGCACTCTATCGTTATTTACTTTGACATCGTCACTATACCGCATAATTTCCGAACTTTATTGTGTGAACTGTATTTCATATTTCGAAAACTGAATCTGTCGCTATTATGTCGAATCGTTTTCCGATAACAAGCACAGCCTATGTGTTTAGATAGAGTCAAGCGCACACCGCAAGCGGAATTGAATCGCGACGCCCGATTAATTATTTCATTTCCGTTTGATGATGACAGAATTTTGACATTCAAGTTTCACTCAAAATATATAACCACCAAACAAAATGCAATAATCGATTACGAGGGAGAAGATAATTGAATTCAAACAGAGTAGGGATATATAAGTTAATTAACAAGAAAATTTGTGTTCAAGAGTTTATAAGATTGAATTGAATTTTTATAATTATTACGTGAGGTGGCTAATTTTATAATCGAAATTCAATATTGTATAATCATTGGATCTCTCTTGAACGGTTGAAATATTTTCTTTTTTTGAGTTTGATTTTCTGCTAGTTGTCTTGATTATTTATACTATAGGGGTGAGAATACCCCCCAAAAAAGAGCAATATAGAATACATCTTTAATCATATATTTATTCTTCGAATGGAACATATTTGCTCTATGTGGAAGATATTCAGATAGATAGATTGTTTTTATTGAGCATAATTTCAGCTATTGGTACATTAAAGTGAATGAGTATACATGATGATAATATAATATACAATAAATAATGATATCATATATGTATAAGCATAAGTCTTTAGGAGCCTTACTTCAGGAGAATTATGAGTTCAATCAAGAATACACATCAGAATTGATAATAATTAATAATAAAACATTGGTGATAATTAGTTAGGAAAATATAATATTAAAGGATTAAATATACTGTGATACAGGAAATTCTGTTCTGACAAACTTTGTATGGTCGGATGTACACTGATTAGTAGTCCTTCGTCTTCAGATCGCAGTATAGATGACTCAGATGAATATTCAAGAGAAAGTGTCATCTAATTTTCCGACGCCATAAGCAAATCAAATGGCTAAACACAGTTAGAAATGACTGATCTGTCTTCATCGGACGTGGTTTCTTCTTCTTCTCTCGAACATGATATGATATGATGGATATTCTAAGCAAGAAGTATTCGAATAGTCCACGTATAAAAAGCGTGTCATATAATAAGTCCGATATAAAATAGCCTGTGAACTGATCCGAAGCAGACGTGAAATGTCATGTTTCAGATTATTGAATTCTGAGAAAATACTGCAATTATTGACTGTTTCAAATTACAATTAAAATACAAGAAGACGTTACATTAACTTGAAGAAGAAGTGAGAGAATATGAATGCCGTGAATACGGTTGAAAGATGAAGAATGAGAAACAATTAAGAACAATGGAAGAAATATGATTGAACAAGAGAAGAAATGTATATAAAAATGAAATGGAATGCGACTGTTAATTGTGAAGTGGGTATACAATTTTGAATACGTTGGAGCACGTTATTCAAACCTAAACCAGTTTGCTTCTCGATTTTGAACTGGCTCCCAAACATTGCTTGAATTAGTTCATTGGAGACAGAGCGTTATTATAATTACATCTTTAGTCTCTGGTAATTGTTGTAATGAGTGAATCAATTGAATACATTAAGATGGACAGTAGTGAGGAAATTCAAATAATATATTTATCAACCATCAATTATGATTCAATTTTATACATTCTCAAAAATATTCAAAAAAATATGAATCAATTAAGAATAATCATCAACATTTTAATTCAGGAATATTGTTTCAAACAATCCAATCCAATATTTCCATCGAAGTTCTGTGTTATTGTACCATTTTTACCTTGACTGAGCAACAAGTGGTTCACCCCCATATAACCTAGCTATTGGTGGGATCGTTGAGCAAACAATAATCATCATCAACAAGTACCTTATGTTCATGTTAATATTGAATCATGTATCATACATATATAGTCCTATATACATACAGTTTTCACAAACATGGTGACAAAAGTTAATGGAGTAAAATATAAACGTCAGGTATAAATAGATCTATACCATATTTTTATGTGAGCTTGACATGTCCTGATCATGGGAGAAATAAAGTTATATAAGTTAATGTCGTTAAACTTATCATAAAAACATCCATCTTTAAGACATGAAAGATATAAAGAAGTACCATCCAAGTAGCTTTCAATATTAAATTTCTTATGCACGAAGTTTTGAAACGTCTCTAACTGTCCATCTATCCACGTTCCTCACAGACGGGTGGACCAGTAGCTAGCACGCTAAACCCTCATTCAGGAGACCTGGTTCGATTCCTGTCATGGTCGATCAACCTGCCCTGCTTCCTCTGAGATTTTCTCCTGTCGTTCAGGTAAACACCAGTATTATTCTTTATACTAGGAAAACGCCATATATGCGTTGTTAGACGAGCGGATAGTAATAGTATGTTTTTCTGCTAAACTTTTGCCTATACATTTGCCAATTGGGTGACATTTAAGTTATAAATGGGTGAAAACTGCTTCGATTAGTACCAATTCAGCACATTTTATGTTTTTTCTTCAACATGGCTGACTCGATCAAACTGAGAATTTCCAGAAATGTGTATCAGAATTTAATTCAACTTCACACAAAATTTCATCTTTTGGGCAATTTTTTTTTTCCGCCGTGTTATTCTAATGAGTATTTTTGAAATTTCTAAAATTCATAAAAATAAAAGTTATCACCCGATAATGCCACAAAACTATACAAATCTGAATTGGATGAGGAACCAAATTTTAAAAAGTTCCAAGTTGATAGCTGTAGGTAGCCGTTTGACATGTGGAAAACCGACAGTAAAACATGAAGAAAAAAACAAAAACAAACGAACACCAATTTTTTTCAGTACGTCAAATTGAATCCTCGTTAAAGTTCGTCTGATAAGTTCATGACCATTTTAGTCCCATCATTGAAGACTCACACCATACCAACATACCGGCGAGAAGAATTACCAGACATTGGTAAATCATTAATCACAATTAAATCATTCGAAACCAGGACTTGTTAGTCATTTTCTCACTGTTTTTAATTAAATATTGACTTAGGACTCTATTCACTTGGTAAATTCACAAACTTCGTCGAGTTTATGGAAATACTGAACGTGTACGGTGACTAAATAATTAATTTAAGCTTCCGTCTCAGCTCTGTTGAGCACTCGACGAGACGTATTGTTTGGCATAGACTGCTCGTTAATCTGAAAATATAAACCTCGGTTTCTGTCAACCTCATTCAAATGTCAACCAACTGATCAATTCCCTCATCAATCTCATGAAGTATTTCTAATGATGATTATATATTTCTTTATTCAGCAAAATAACAAATACAAAATACAAATACAAATACAAATACAAATAGAAATACAAATACAAATACAAATACAAATACAAATACACATAATAATACATTATTTATTGTACAAATATACAAATAAAAATACAGTACGAATACAAATATACATAATAATACATTATTAATTGATACATTTTTTAATTTTTTTTTCTTATTTATTTGTCAATTCAAGATTATACAGAAAAGTTCACAGTATCCCACAGAGCATGTGAACAGGCTCATCTGTGGTTTGCATTATAGTAATAACACATGAAAAACATAACTGATACAAAATAATTACAGGTATAGTGATGGCGTATTTAGTTTTGTGAATCATACGAGTTCCAATGATAGTATAATGTGCCAATATAACAATACATATATAAGTTTTTTTACTCTCATTCTCCTCATTATTATAATTTTAGAATATATAAATTCCCATTTGACATAAAAAATTGAGAGAATATATATATATATATATATATATATATATATATATATATATATATATATATATATATATATATATATATATATATATATATATATATATATATATATATATATATATATATATATATAATGATAGTAATAATGATAATATTTTTCATTATTATTATTCATTCATTTGAATAGTTTTGTACAATGTTATATAGAGTTTTACGCTCATAAAATAATCACAAAGCCTGAAACAGGCTTGTCTGTGGGTGTACACAAATTACAAAATATATGTACAGTACATGTGACACATACAAATAACTATATAAAGTAAAATATTAGAAAAAGTATCATAAATATGGTGAAAAGAACAGTTTGATAATATAATGATAATGATACCAATGATGATTGTAATAATGATAATTTTGTCGTCCTTTCATTTTTTTTTTCAATAATCACACATAATGACACATACGGTGGCATCCACTTGAAATTTCCTCAATTTCTGTAAGAGCTCAACTGTGAGTTTTCATTCTACTCATTTTTATATCTAGTTGTTTGTTTTTATATTTCCTATATTTGTGCAATGTCTAAATCTTTGGATTTAATAAATGAGTTTTCAAATTGAATAATGCATTGAAATCTGTCATACCTCTACAAATATTCATAAGCTCAAGTTAGTTGACTCGAGTATTTTTTATTTGAAATTTATTAATATATATGATGCACTATAGATCTACGTATGGTAATAATGATAACAATGATAATGATGTTTATAAATGTTGATTTAACAATTCGAGATCAAATAATTGTGCTCACAATAATCCACGAGGAAACAGGCTTAAATCATTGGTTCGCATATAGAATTACAAAAAAGACCAATAATAATATACTCATACAATATAACTAGGCAAACGCGTTAGGTGTTGCCGCTTTGATGAATGAGCTGGAACATATCACCTTATATCTTTGGATTGGTTATTATATATATACACCTTGAGATCCAAACCATTACATCACTGCCATCTTATTTTCCAATAATAATCTATATGATAATAAAGAAGGCTTTGTTTTAATCGTTTACATTTAAGAGGTGACACATGTGGCTTTGATTTAATTGGTATCTTGATAGCTTTGAATGATTAGACGAGCTTTAGCGAGGATTCAATTTGACATACTGAAAAAAATTGGTGTTCGTTTTCATGTTTTTTTTTGTTTTCATGTTTTTTTGTCGGTTCTCCACAGGTCAAACGGCTACAGCTATCAACTTCAAACTTTTTTTCATAATGGTTCCTCATCTAGCTTAGATCTGTATAGTTTTGTGGCATCATCGGATAGTAACGTTTTTTTTATGAATTTAAGAAAATTAAAAAATGCCGGTTGAAATAACACGGCGTGAAAAAAAGAAGATATTTTTATTTTCAAAAGAATGAAATTTCGCGTGAAGTTGATTTACATTTTGATACACATTTCTGAAAATTTTCAGCTTGATCGAGTCAGCCATTTCGAAGATAAACCATAAAATGTGCTAAATTGGTACCACTCGAAGCAGTTTTTACCCATTTCTAATTCAAATGTTACCCAATTGGCAAATGTAGGCAAAAGTTTGGTAAAGAGGTTAACATACTATTACTTTCCGCTCGTCTAACAACGCGTATATAGCGTTTTCCTAGTTCAAAAAAATTACATTATATATTTTTTTACATCAAAACGGCTGAACCGATTTGAGTGAAAGTTCGGAATGATGTGTCAAATCATCATATTGAAATTCCCTGAGAATTTAAAATGTCTCGGATGACAATTATTTCACGAATATTTTCCTCTGAGTTATCCCAATGGGATTTTTGAAAACTTTAAAATAAGTTTTCTCAGAAGTGGTTCAACCAATTGCGCCTCAAAACTATACAGTATCGAATTAGATAATGACACTTGTGTATGTCAAGTTTCAACTGATTTTGAATTTTTCTTTGACCTGTGGAGCGCGAAAAAAAAACTGTCACTTTTTTTTCGGGTATGGCGAAATTGAGTCTTCGCTTCGCTCATCCAATCACAGGTAGAGTGATGGGCGTATGCAGTTTTGTGAAGTATACAAATCCCAATGAAATAATATGGCAATGATATGAAAACATCTATTAATTTTCAATTTCCTCACGATTTTACTTTTCAGATATAGGCCCCATATGAATTTCCATTCAACATTAAAAATAATCATGATTTCATTACGAAACAATAGCAACCTTTCTGGCTGGGAAAAATTGAGGACTTATCCGCAATACGATTATCACAATCTGGTGATACTCACAGATAATGAAAAATGATACTAGGTGATTGATTGGAACTGAAACTTTGTGACATGTACAATTTCAATTTCGAAATACAAATGAAATTATGAATACACGAATAAACAATTAGTCTGAACTTTTCTCTCCATTATATATTAATTGGACCAAATTTATGATCAATTTATCAAACAATCCACAAAATCAACAATCACAACTCACAAATCAATTCAACAATTCACAAATCAATTCAAAAATTCACAAATCAATTCAACAATTCACAAATCAATTCAACAATTCACAAATCAATTCACAGCAGAGTTTGACCACATATAACTTACTGCTGAGTGAATCGCCATTATAGTTATGAATTAAAAATATATATATAATCATTTTCCATCATCAGTTTTAATTGATACATACATACACGAATAATTAGAACGCTCTTCCACATAGCCGAAGGAGACTCATCTGTGAGAAAGAAAAAATGAATAATTTCGATTCATGAAAAATGAATGTAGGGCCTATATGAAAATGGAGATGATAATAATGATGATGTTTTTTTTTCAAAGCGTTTCATTCATATTTGTGTGAATCAAATTGTATGTTATTCATTCTTTATATTTGTATTAGCATTTATTATTCACTATCCTTTCAAGAGTTGTACCCTCAATTTTCATTTTCATTTTCATAATAACACATTCCCAAGTTCAGTTTTCTAACATTAACATTGAGCAGTGACTTTTGTCCTGAGTACATAAAAAATAATAAATTGTGTATTAAACGGGGTTTCCAGTTCCGATTTTTTCTTTTCGTCCGACACGATGTCGGTATGATTTTTGGCAGGTCTATTTCCATTTCGCTTACCGTAACATTTTCGTGATGGCATAGCAGTAGCCCTCATTATCTTTATTATACACAGTGTCTTTTTTTCTTGTAACTGCTCCGTTTAATCACAAGTTGGCGCAGTTCTACACAAAATAAAGGAAAGCGAGAGTGCAGCGGAACTATCAGCCAAGAAGGAAACACATAACTTCCGTTGAAATTGTAATTTCGGCCAACAAAAGTTGAAGTAAAGTCAATAATCACGACATGAATTTAAACGCGAAACGGTGTTGTAATCCGCCATGTTGTTTATCATTGATCCTCAGCACAAATCATATTGGAGGAAAAGAAAAAGAATGAAAAACCTGCTTAAACCACTATTTCCTGCAATTGATACAATTCCCCCGCGTCTCAGTGCCAATAAACTTGTGACAATTGATAAACTAAATTCTCTCACTTTTCTTCACTTCGCGATAACATTATTCACGAGCAACTTCACATCATAGAGTTTCTCTCGGATGGCAAAGTGAAAATAGTTTTCTTCAGTCTTCATTCTGAGCACAATCTATACCCCTCAACCAAGGAAACTTTTTATCACACATCGGTTTCAATTTCACAATAAATTTCATCCCGGTGTTTCCCATGAGCACATCTCTTTCTAGCTCTATACCTGTATTGCTGTCTCACCTTGTCTCTTTTTCTATCCTCTTTTCTCCTTCACTCTCTCTTTCTCTCTTTCTTCCGTCCTCATCTCTCTTCCTCTTCGACTCCCCCAAGAGAAGATAAGCCGGCCGGGTTGGAAATTGAGTGCAAATTGTAAGATGGAAAAAGAGATTGTCATCTTATTTTTGTAATTTCTCGCGGGATTACAGTTTATTTATCTTAATGTGGTATATTGGTCGTTGGAGAGAGTCTTTGACAGCGGCCTCTACACGAGATTACATCAGAAGTATCGAATTAGCGGCGGCGTTGGGATACGCCATGCACATATATTGGTACGAAGGTTGTGCGGTTTCGTGTTGGCGGGGAATAGGAGAGAGAGGGTTGAGGGGCAGGGTTGCGTTGGGTGGGGGTTGACAAGACTTGAATGATCACACCTTCAAGGACTTACATTTCATCAGACTAATTGGTAGTCCTGTCTAGGGACGTCATACAATTCAATATTATGTTTCAACGCTATAGTGAATAATTACGGTGAAACAAATTTGAAGATGTAATTCGGATTTTTTAAATTTGATTATTGCCGTTGTTACTTGTTTGGTCCTGATGCATTGAATCCACCATTTCATCGGGTTGGTATAAGATCCCTCATCCGAACGATCCTACCTTCTGTCCTAAAACTTATTTGGGAAACAATTATTTTTTCTCATCAAATTTTGATGTTGGTGAGGATAAATAAATCAACTGAATGGAATATATTTCATATTATATGTCCATATATTCATATTTTTTTCATATTCTATCAATGATTTCAGTTAACATTGAAATTCGAGTTCTATATTTAAATCTGAGTTTGTTATTAACTAGGAAAACGCGTTATGTGTTTCCGCGTTGATGGATGAGCGAATAAAAGAAAATGAAGTAATTAAATAAATGAAAATCGCATTTTTTAATTTTTTACTCCGAAACTTCACATTTGATTATTGTAAAAGTCCGTAATAATGTGTATTATTATGTTGTTCGAGTTCTTTGAAAATTTGAAAAATTTCGGAGAACATTCACTTTGTCATTTTTTCCGCCTGGCTTATTCATATGGGTTTTTTTGAAAACTTCAAAATGATTTATCTCAAGAATTGTTGAACCGATTTTGCCTCAAAACTATACAGCATCAAATCAGATAGGTTTTCATGTGTGTGCCAAGTTTCATCATGATCTGAATTTTTGTTTGACCTGTAGAGCGCGAACAAAAAAAAAAAAAAAAACATTCGATTTTTCAAGTACAGTGAAATTGAGTCTTCGCTACGCTCATCCAAAAACTATAATGACGTGTTAGCAGAGTATATTTCATATTTTTTAATTATTGAACATAAGCGAGATTTTTTCGGTATAATTTCATGTAAGAGATTATTTATTGTTACCTACTTATGACAAATTAATATTATTATTGAGATTCACTTACGAACTGTCAAATTTTTCGATCGACGTTACTGCTTAATCCGTACAGCAAGTGTGTGTATACTCGTAGGTAGTGCAGCAAGTTAATTACTAACCACTTAGACTCTTGTGATCTCCGAGTCCGTGATTCGATTCCCGTCGCGCCATTCTTCATTGTCTTCATTCATGACACAGCTATACGGATATAGGCTTCGAGTCCTATACATGTGACCACTTTGAAGAGAAGAGAAAAAAACGCGACTACAATCAACTATTCTAAAACTCGACTATCCTGAAAACAAACTGTCCTAAGAATTCACTGTACTAAAATAAACTGACGACCTGAAATTCCACTTCTAGAGCATCATGTACAAGAATTGGAGTAACGAATTTGGCTCCTTCCCTTCAACATTTGTTAATGTCACCTTCTTCACCCACCTAGTCTTGATCATCACTGAACATCTTGATATATATATATATATATATATATATATATATATATATATATATATATATATATATATATATATATATATATATATAATTACATATATATATATATATATATATATAATTATATATATATACATATATATATATATATATATATATATATATATATATATATATATATATATATATATATATATATATATATATATGAACCTTTTGGTATCTGACTCCAAAGCGTACAGAATAACAATCAATATAAAATACACGGGAAAATTTAATGAAACAAAAATACCATCATTCTATTCATCATCAATCACCCCGAAACAGGGTCAAAACATACTCACACACTCATCACCCACTTCCCACTATTTATAGAACATAATAACATTCCTGTTAACAGTATTTCATCAAATTCACGTTATTCTCTGTCTCAAAATCGAATCAATAATTTCATCATCAGTTTCTGTCCGAAGCCAACCATTTCCGACGCCATTGCATGTATAGTCTATCAGCTCTTCAATCGAGCCTAATGCAGGGTGGCAGTATTGTTACTCTTATTGGATGAGCGATAGCGAAGACTTCCATCCTACACTTACAAAACTGTGTATGTGTGTTTGTTTGTGTGTTTGTTTGTTTGTAAGCACTGCACAGTTTGCACGGTTGGACTGATCAATTTGAAACTTCTATGGACACACGGATTCGTTCAACTTGGAACTGTATAGTTTTGAGGCTGAATCGGTCGAAACATGTTTGAAGGAACACCATTAAAGATCAAAATAATCTCATGTGAATGGAACAGGCAGTTGAATTCCTCTCAAATTATTGACATTTTAACATAATTAAAAAATCAACACAAAAAAAACTCATTACTAGAAATTTCAATCCTGATCGGATCAACTGCTTTGAAATTATTCTAAGGTTTAAAAAAAAATTCAATTTATGGATGACCTTCTTTCGTTGTGCAAGTAAGCTTTGTGAAATAGAGTTCTGCATGCATGCATGACTGTTTACCATCTGTTCACCGTGTTCACCGTGTTCACCGTATTCTTCTGCGTTGATAGAAATGAGTGTATAATTATTTACTTGTACCCAAGATAGAAGTAATTCTCTTACCATTATAACATACTCAAATATCAACGTCAGATAAATATAGTCGACGTATTTTTCGAGAGAAAATGATTTTCAATTTTCAGAATTGGGATTAAGAATATATTACATATTGATATATCAACATATTAATAAATCATGTATTGCTTGAATAAGTAGCAAATTTCCCTACGTGAGCATTATTTTCGTGAATTGAGAGGCCGCAGGCGCTCTACACGGGTTCGTTGTTCGCTCGCTTCAGACTCTAGTTTAACATGCATCGTGTGCTGGGCGCCACCCATAGACTAGCCCGCCGAACTCAGATTCACATAAACGCCGTTAATTCTCTAGCTCACACTTCTGATATATTTCACATCCTTTGTTTTTTTCGGTATTAAAAAATATGTATCTAGGTTTTCGTAAATTAGAAATTTTTCCATTTTCCATTTGAAGAATTTGAAAAATCACAAATTTCTGATTCGAAATTCTGTATTTACGGTAACCTTCGTTTTTCAATTACTAATAGAATTCAAAAACACTCATATTGATATCACAAAAATTACGGTCGTGAGAGTTTGCGGCGTGAAATACAAGCGCCTGCATGCGGCCTCTTAATGTATGTGGCATTGTCTGATGAACATTGTCGTATCATTAGAACAAGCATGTGCTCACAGATAGCTGAAAATATAGTATTTTTTTTGTATCTCATCATTGATAAATAATTGGTGCTTCTAGTAGTTTAATTTCGGTATCATGAAATATGTGAGAATGAACTATCCAGTTGTAGAATATTTACATAATAATCAATCTGTTATCATGAAATTCGAAATCAGCCGCTATCCTTATCAGTTGATCGCATCAACGTTGAATAACTCTCATCACACATTCAATTACATGATTCCGAGTGATTACAATCGACACTTAATATTGTTATAGCCGAACATAATTCAATTCAATTCAATTCAATAGTTTATTTGCCCGTAAAAAATCACAATATATGAGTGACATATGAGATACATATATACACTCAACAGGATGTTGGACTCGTCTGATATAGCTTACAATAAAATTATTAATATCAGTTAGAGACATAATTAGATATAATAATAATGTGTTTAATTATAGACCAAGGCGATGAGTAGAAATGCAATATATCTACAATGAGTCGTCAACCATAATGACCTTCGATCGTTACAGTTTTATTGTATTACAGTATCATTTTTACAATTGGTTAGTTGAGCTCATTAGTTTATTAGCTTATTAGCTTGAAAATTGATAGATTTGATAGTATCTCATCACACATTCATTCCATCACGTGGAATTTTGTAGAAGATTCAATATTATAGTAATAGTTTCATTTATTCAATAACTCTTTTAGCCTTAAAAGGATCCATTTCAATTTTCAGAAACCATTTATATAATTTGAATTGATTCAGTGTGTAGCCATTTTTCTCTTTTTTTTATATTATGTGCACTTAATTTTTTTCACCATTGTTTTTCTAAATAATTGATTAATCAACTACAATTTTTTTTCTCTCTAGAATTAGCTCAATATTGTTATTATTTTTTGTACCATCACTAATTTGTTATATTCGTTGTTATTATTTTTTATTCTGTGTCTGTAGGCAACCTTCATCACAAGGCAGAGTCTTTATTTTGTATTAATAAAGAATGTATATATACAACTATTCATTTGAGAATACCAAACGTTCATCCTTCGCCTTCATCGTTAAGCAATTACTCTGTCTACAGTTTCTGATATTATTGAAAAACAATCAGTATCATTTCTATCGAATCAAATTCCTACACATATTCGATTCTTAGAAACGTATATTTCCATTCATCTTTTTACAATCCCGTACGTTTTGTTCCTGGTTCCTGTAGAAATGTCGGTATTCTTCTTTCGGCTTCACAATCTTCGCCGGGAAGAGGACAGGAAGAAGCGAATGAAGTTGCAAGACGCGAAAGGGATGAGGCGAAAACACCCGAGCATTTTGACGGTAGCGCCGAGTCGACTGTTTGAACGTACTCCGCTGACTCCGTCGGATAGTTTGGACGAAATCGCTCTGCAGATACCCAGGTGAACTAAATCCAATATCAACAGTAACTGTTGTTCTCGTGTCTTGGATGTACTTATTTGTTAATCAATTCCAATATAGGTTCATCAACCTACTTCATATATGATTGAGACATTGACTTCGGTGGATGATTAATGAAGTGGTAAGAAGATGAGATGAGATTTTATCAGATGTTTCGGATACTAGGAGGGAAACAGTTGAAGAACCATCCAATTTTTGATAGATCTCAAGAAAAAACTATCTCACGATGGTAGACTATGCATGGCGTGAATCGAACTCCGGTCTCCTAAATGACGGTTCAGCGTTCTAGCCAGCCACTTTGTTCACACGAATCAGTTCACAATTGATAGAACTTTAGATTGAGGCTGGAGCTGGAAAGTTTCTCATTCACTTCCTGATGTCTTTTCACATACTCCCCACACTCTGACGGGTAGAGAAATCAAAAACATTTTCGTCGTCGAGTGTTTATTTTGTTTGCTCAATGGAGGTATTCAATATAAGTTGAATGTATGCATATATGAGAAGTGAAAATAAACTCTCAACACAAAATTTGAGAAAAACAAAATAATCCTGTAAGCAGGATTTGGGTTAGGTTCTGGATCCCGGTTCATAAAAGTGAAATTGTATATTATATGATTTTTTACCAATGATTGGAATATATATATTTTTTACCATACAAACATCAACTGTGTGAACTGAATTGAGGTGGTCACGAAAAATTCAAAATTTAACAAATTCGAATCGACATATTAAACCCATCTGATCAAATTGAACCATTCTCATCACTTCCATGCTTGAATGTTCTCAAAGGGTGAGCTTTTTGTAACTCAGAACAATGGTCAACTGTATTTTTATGAAATAGTTCAACTTTTTGGTGGAGGAGCCTGCTTTCTGAATCCAATTCAATTCAATTCTCATTTCAATATATTGATTGTTCCTAAAAACAAATCGAAAAATAACCCCGCTTTCGATGCGCCCTTCAGCTCTACCACTATTAACCACAATACATTTTGAAAACAGAAGCAGTACTAAAAAATTATGTAATAAATATGCTATAAATGTACAACTTGGTAGTACGCCCAATTATTTCCCTCGTATGTCTTCAACTGCTATGTCGATATAACTGAAGTGCATGAATTGGATCAAAACGTATTCAAATTTGTATTCCCCGAAGAAATTGATCAAGGTACGCTCATGGTTGAGAAGGAACCGACGATCAGCCACACATTTCAACAATTTAATGTATTTCAGATGCCCCATGCAGTGCCAGTGGTTTTGGTATCTATCTATTCATTCTCATTACTAGTTTTACCGGTCATTCACTCCAAACTATGATGAAATGTTTTGCTTTTAATGGTCCATAGATAATATGATTCAATTCGACTTGTCGTCAACATATTTTCGATCATAATTATATTTATTCACGTATTCTTTATACTTCTTGCCACTCTTCAATAAATCCCATACGTTGGAGTTCTTGAAAGTTCGAACCTATCTTGATTTTTTTCTCATCCGTTCATAGATTTATTCAGTTTATATCGATTTGAACTACGTCACTGAACAACTATCATGAAAAACATCGTCTAAAGTAGCGAGTAATTTGAGATATGGCTATGAAAAAAGATCAATTGCTCACAATAGAGTTATCTGTCAACTCATTCTGATTGTGGCTGGATAAATACAGTATCAATATTACTGAGAGAAAATTCACTTCAATTTATTTATGATTCATTCCTTGACAAAAATGTGTCTGCCAGCTTGACAATATGTCCTTTAACATGTCAAGAATAGCAATAAAACATCACTATTTCCATCAACTTATTCAAACTTTTATTAAATAACTGATCTTCAATCTCACATTACTTTAGCCCACTATCATAAGACCATCAAAACAAGAATAGCTATGTCAAGAATAGCAATAAAACATCACTATTTCCATCAACCTATTCAAACTTTCATTAAATAACTGATCTTCAATCTCACATTACTTTAGCCCACTATCATAAGACCATCAAAACAAGAATAGCTATGTCAAGAATAGCAATAAAACATCACTATTTCCATCAACTTATTCAAACTTTTATTAAATAACTGATCTTCAATCTCACATTACTTTAGCCCACTATCATAAGACCATCAAAACAAGAATAGCTATGTCAAGAATAGCAATAAAACATCACTATTTTCATCAACTTATTCAAACTTTTATTAAATAACTGATCTTCAATCTCACATTACTTTAGCCCACTATCATAAGACCATCAAAACAAGAATAGCTATGTCAAGAATAGCAATAAAACCATGTAGTGGCCACACCATTGTGTGGAATGGTCCCAATGGAGCTTGAGACATCATAACGAATCCACCACACCATAAGTTTACTGTCACATCCTGACAATTGAAGAACCTGATTATGTGACGATATGAAGCGATGATGCCTCATCATGATGATGGCAACCTTGATTTACTGTGTGACATTCGGGCGTTCTCGGCCACACTAATGATAATTTCTTTTATCATTGCGTTAATAAATACACATAAATTACAAATTCGACATTCACTTGTCAATTTCCACGAAGCGCCATAAGGGCTTAGGTGTGGCGTTATAACTGATGTAATTGAATAAAAACTTTCTTTCTTCGTACAAATAAAGTCGTTACTTGACGTAATTGAAATATGAGATGAAATACAATTATATATATATATATATATACACACTATATTATATATTTAATAATGATACTAATAATTAATTTATTCTATTTTTTTTTTTTTTTTTTCATTCTTTTATTTTTTTCCATTTTTTTTTATATATATATATATATATATATATATATATATATATATATATATATATTATAAATAATGGTAATATATAATAATAATGAATGAATTATTATCAATAATAATAATAATAATAATAATAATAGTAATGATGATTTTTTTATTTCAACAGATTGATACAATACATTTTGTCATTAATTGTTATCGACAGCAGTATATTGATATACAAATATATTGTAGTGTGGTATAAAGGTTCATCATTCTGAACATACAATTTTATCTATCATTCAGAAATCGTCACATCATTCAAAAAAAAATACAAATAAGAATAGAAACTTGAATTGAGAATATAGATAGATTTAATCCACAAATGATAAACTACGTCTATAGTGGTTGTGTGGACGTACTTGAATGAAAAATGAATATACTAGTCAAACGCGAAATATGCGTTGTAAGATGAGCGAGATATCTGAATAAGGTATAAAAGTCCTTGAAGTAGTTCTACCCTTGCTACTTTATCGACTCTGGTATTCTACACACCTTGATATCTGAATAAGCTATAAAAGTCGTTAAAGTAGTTCTAATCTCCTTTTCTTCATTGACTCTGGTATTCTACACACCTTGACGCAAATAAAAAATACTTCATTGTTGGTCAACTCTTGAATCTAGAAAGCAGTGAATCTCGACAACTTGATTCTGTCACAATTTGTATGATTCATTTTATGAATATTATCAGTTATTTTTTTTTTCTTCAAAACGGCTGATTGGAATAACATACAAGATAGTGAAAATGTGTGAAATCTATGTATACACATTTAGAAAAAATTTCATCTCATTTGGAGAGATTTTATTTTCCAACATTTTCCGCCCAGCCAAATCTTATGGGGTTTTTAGAAACTTTGAGATGATTTTTCTCAAAATTGGTACGACCGATTCATTCCAAAAACTATAAAGTTTCAAGTTGGATGAGTTTGCGTGTACAAAAAAAGTTTCATGTTGATCAGTCAACCCTTGCGACCTGTGGAGTGCTTACGAAAAAAAAAAGACAAAAAAACACAGACGAAGCCCTATAAGAGAGGGATGGAGACTTCGCTACGCTCATCAAAAATCTTTCAAAAGATTTGAACACAATTACACCAATTTTATATTGGATTTGAGGTTTTTGAATTTAATAGTTTAGACTAGTGATTAGGAGCTTCTATAATGTATTGGATGGAAGAAGCCGAGTCTCGAATTCTCCTCACTAAAGAAAGTCATTTTTTCTCCTTCTTTTTCGCGCTCCACAGGTGAAACAAGAATATATTCCAGTTGAAACTTGGCATACAAAAGTGTCCTCATTCATTCCGATACTGTATGGTTTTGAGACGCGATCGGCTCCACCATATCTGAGAGAACTCCTTTCGAAATTGTTAATACCTCGTAAGTAAACCCGGAGAAAATTCGTGAAACATTTTTCTGACTGAAAAAATCAATTTTTCACGGAATTGCAATATAATGATGATTCACATCATTCCGGACTTTCACTCATATCGTTTCAACCGTTCCGATGTAATATGATATATAATGTAATGTTTTTACATCACTCGAAGCTATTAGGATACCAATTAAATTCAAGCAACAAGTGTCACCAATTGATTTTTAGACTATATTAAAACTTTCAGAATTTGTCTTTTATTATAACTCAAATATTATATATATATATATATATATATATATATATATATATATATATATATATATATATATATATATAGAGAGAGAGAGAGAGAGATGAATATATATCTATATATATATATATATATATATATATATATATATATATATATATATATGTACATATATATATATATATATATATATATATATATATATATATATATATATATATATATATATATATATATATATATACATATATATATATATATATATATATATATATATATATATATATATATATATATATATATATATATTTATATATATATATATATATATATATATATATATATATATATATATATATATGATTATTGTACCTCAAGGTGGATATATATGGTAAGACAAATGTGTAGAGTGGGAATCAAACCCGGGCTCTGCTGAGATTTTATAATACAATCCAACACCACAATTTCACCTAGTAATGTATTTGATAATATTTCCAGCTGGCTGGTTGGTGATGTGATGTAATAATGATGTCGCTCTCCGATTTATGACTGATTTCCTCGAACACTGAACTTGTAGTTGGGTTAAGAGCAGTAATGACAACTCATTACGCGACTTGGTAACATCATTATTTGAAGTCACGTTACCTCCATTGATTAGACTGTTACCAGATCCCCACGTGGATTGGTCACATCGTTAGTCGAGCTGAAATATGATTGGCTCATTTGGCGTACAAGTTCATCTCTGAACGATAATCACAAATAATACAGGTAATTTCATATGAGAGTTGTTTTGAATTCAGCCAATGTGGAGTGAAACAACGAATTCTATACAGATGTGAAATTAATTTTCGTTATTGGTTGATAGATTATTATTTTTTATTCTTTTTAATAACATCGAAACTTGATACAAAATCATTGTTTCCCAATTAAGGCTATGGATTATGAAATAATTATGAATATTATTTGAAAAAATTCCGTGTGAAGAGCAGAATCACTGGGTAATCGTACTGTCTCAATCCGTTTTTATTTCATCATGTTTTTCCTGGGCGTGTAGGTTTTCGAAATTCATACTGATGCACAGCAATATAATCTATGGTATGACATCAATATATGAGGAACAGAAAGTATTTGAATTGGTAAAATCCAAGATGCATTGAGGGTTGCGTTGGTTTGCCGGTTTTCCGGCGGCAAACCAACGCCACCCTCAATGCATCTTGATGAAATCATATGATTGCAAGTACTACATGATGATAGTAATGAGATAATGGAAGTAAAAAAAATCAAATATAAAGTCATGATAATGATTGTAGGAGAGGATTGATATCGAAAAATGGAGAGCTACAATGCCATCGGAAAATGAATGAAAATAATTGCCAGAGGCAGAATAAAACGGTCATTGAAATGGTCAAAGATCATTCATAGCAAGGAAAACTGTAATCACAAATGGAAGATTTTTTGAGCTATAAATTGTACATACACAATTAGACAACGAATCAATGTATTGAGCCACTTGCACTTCCTGCCGAAGCGATAACTTCATTCTCTCTCAGATTGTCCCCGAAGACCTGATATTGGTTCAAGTTCGAACCAAAGACAAATTCAATCAAATATGAATCCTGATATAGATCCTGATGTATTCCAGTATTCACACGTGAATCCTCCACGCTCATGATATATCAAGGTGATAATGGCTGTGATCAATGTTCCATCTTCAAAAAACTGTTCACAATCAATATTTTGGGGTGGTAAGATCGCCATCGTGGTGCCCCATCCGAACGATCCCATCTTTCATCCATAGCCTAAATTGGGAAACAATGATTTTGTATCAAGTTTCGATGTTATTGAAAAAAAAATCAATATAAATATCAATAAATATCAAACTTGGATAACGATCACATATCATTATTATTTCCCAATGGAATGGAAAAATGAATTGGTTACTAAAGTTATAGTTGTATAGTTGTATGGTCATCGAATTATCATTGCAATCCGGATAAATCAATGAAAGTGAATCAAAATAAATTATCTGGTCTGCATTATTCCATCTCGATGTATTAATACCTGGAGATGAGTTTTTTTATGTATTTATTTATTTATTTGTCAATTCAAGATTAAACAGAAAAGTTCACAATATTCCACAAAGCCTGTAAACAGGCTTATCATTATTGTAATTTTCAACATTGCAATGACTTGAATAATAAAATATTTGTTGGAGGTTCCATTCTGATCGAAGTCAGTTCGAAAAACATTGTAAAATATAAATTGAAAATTAAAATCAATGCAGCAAATTATTCTAGTTTTGGTGGAGGTGCCGTATTTCCATTGAATAACAGTCCAATATCTTCGTTTATACAAATTCAAAAATTCTCAAGACGAATTTGAATTCTCATTTGGAATCCTATTGGAACCGTACGCTTTGAGTTGAAAATCGTCAGTTAAAATATCGAGTATTACTGTTACGTACTAGTGATCTTTTCGCCTTCTTGGTTATCAAGAAATTTGATCTTTCCAATTTTGTTATCTCATAAAATTAGACTGATTAGCATTTTCGACAAATATTATTCACATCAGATGATATTTCTCTGGATTTTGTATCCTGCACTATTCAAACTCCATGAGTATAATATGTATCTCTGAAATCACCGTGGCGACAACGTTTTGCCGTATGTGAACTGAGAACGCTTCAAGGGATACTCGGCTACCTGCTCAGCTGAGCATCTGGCCCACCTAGCCGTTGAATATCATTCGTTAGAATATATACCAGATGGCAGTGGAGTAGACATTTAGTTTGTGACAATTCCGGCAGACAGCGTTTGGAAGTATCAAAAGTGTATACCCAGTTCAATATGGTTCAATTTTCAATAGATTTGTATATTTACAGTTTATGTATGCACACATTCACATTCACGTGTCCAATACGATCCGATAAGAGTAATCAATGTGAAAGAATCATTCAAAAACAAGAATAATGTATAAACAATGCAATAATCTATTGAACGATTACTATGTAAAATGAAAATACATTGTCTCAAACAGCTTGCATGCTTTCAGATGGTATATATATTTTATAAAAACGCCCGACTTTTACGCGTCTAAATAATTTATTTCTTTCATTAAATCAAACGTCTAGTGAACGCTATCCTGTACTTTTTATTGGACGGTCCGGTCGATTACACATGGCGTATAATACATTGTTCACGAACTCTCACGCGATTATATAAGTGTATGTGCAGTGCTGTGTGTGTGTGTGTGTGTGTGTGTGTGTGTGTGTGTGTGTGACACCCATACCAGGCATTTGAAAACCATCACATTCTACATACTGAAAACTTCTCTCCGATTGAAACAATTGAACAGGACATTCAAAATGATTATTAAACTTCTCTTAGTGATCGGTATTGGAATATAGATGGTTTCAAGTGAAATGTCATTTGTTTTCAACTAGGAAAACGCCATATATGCGTTGTAAGACGAGCGTATTGTAATATTATGTCGACGTTTTTGCCAAACTTCTGCCTACATTCGCCAATTGGGTGACATTTAAGTTAGGAATGAGTAAAAACTGCTTCGAGTGGTACCAATTCTGCACATTTTATGTTTTTTCTTCAGAATGGCTGACTCGATCGAACCGAAAGTTTCCAGAAATGTGTATCAGAATGTTTTTCACTTCACGCAATTTTTTTTTCTTTTTGAAAATAATTTTTTTTCCGCCGTGTTATTCGAATGAGTATTTTTGAAATTTATAAAATTCATAAAAATAAGAGTTACCACCCGTTAATGCCACAAAACTATGCAGATCTAAGTTAGATGAGAAAGCATGACAAAAAAAGGTTTGAAGTTGATAGCTGTAGCCGTTTGACCTGTTTAGAACCGACAAAAAACATAAAACAAAAAAAAAACATAAAAACGAACACCAATTTTTTTCAGTATGTCAAATTGAATCCTTGATAAAGCTTGTCTAATCAGAGTTTGAGTGAATTTTATGATATTTTTAAGAGGTTTGGTCAGAGACAGCGTAGCTTTTTTTGTACACTCAAACTCATCCAACTTAGAACTGTATACCTAGTTTTTGGAATGAATCGGTTGGACCGATTTTGAGAAATATCATCTCAAAGTTTCTAAAAACCCAATGAGATTTAGCTGGGCAGAAAATGTTGAAAAATAAAATCTCTCCAAATGTGATACAATTCTCTCTGAATGTGTATACATAGATTTAACACATTATCACCATTTTGTATGCAATTCTAACCAGCCGCTTTGATGAAAAAAAATAACTGGTTTTATTCGTCAAATCTATGACTATCATTATTGATAGTCATAGGTCAAATATATCAAACAAATAATGACATATTAGCTGCCGAAATTCACTGCTCTCTGGATCCGATATTTGCACAACAATGAAGTATTTTTAATATGCGTCAAGGTGTGTAGAACACCAGAGTCAATGAAGTAGCAAAGGTATAGGACTACTTTAACGACTCTCAATATGTCAGATATCTCGCTCATCTTTCAACGCATATGTTGCGTTTGCCTAGTATAATTAAAAGCACAGAGGGCTGATTTCACTTCAGTAGAATGTCAATTCCAAGTTTTATGTTCATAGCTCTCCACTTGTATGGTTTAATTTGAAATTTCAATACTAGGAAGACGCGTTATGTGTTTCCGCGTTGATGGATGAGCGAATAAAAAAAAATGGAGTAATTAAATAAATAAGAATCGCATTTTTTAATTTTTTACTCCGAAACGTCACATCCAATTATTGTGAAAGTCCGTAATAATGTGTATTATTATGTTGTTCGAGTTCTGTGAAAATTTGAGAAATTTCGGAGAACATTCACTTTGTCATTTTTCCGCCTGGCTTATTCATATGGGTTTTTTGAAAACTTCAAAATGATTTATCTCAAGAATTGTTGAACCGATTTTGCCTCAAAATTCTACAGCATCAAGTCAAATAGGGGTTCATGTGTGTGCCAAGTTTCATTATGATCTGAATTCTTGTTTGACCTGTAGAGCGCGAAAAAAAAAAAAACACATTCGACTTTTCAAGTACAGTGAAATTGAGTCTTCGCTACGCTCATCCAATAAAAAACGAATATATTCTCTTCGTCATCAAATTGAACTCAAATTTAAGCTTCAAGACTAATTCCATGTGAAGGCCTACTTTTAATTTCTGTAGAGGGCTATTAAGACGTTACTTTTTAGCTTCAGGAATGAATAACAATAACAGGTTGAGCCATTAGTTCTAAACTTCTCATTCATTAGAACGTTCAAACCTAGACTCATTGGCAATTCCAATTCACCAGAATGATAACGTGTTATAAGTTTACAACCAAAATGCACTATAAATCGAACCACAATAATTTTAATATATCAGTGAACAAACATGACGTATCGAAAAGAATCCACCGACGAAAAACTTTTGATTTCAATTGTGAATAAAATGTTTCGTTCGAAATAGAAACTTGATCTTTTAAAAAAAAAAAGCAGAAATATCTGGTTTATGTTGAAGCAAAATACTTCAGAGACGTATTCGAATCATCCTATATAAATGACGTATTATACTGACTGTTCCTATGTAGAAGAAGCAATTTTCTCCACGCCCGAGGCGGCTTGATTTGTGATTGAACCAATCTTCCAATTCCAGAATGGTTCCATTTTTAGACTCGTGATGTTGAACGACTGACTATACCAATGCTGTTTTACAAAATCTTACATCAGAAAATTCAAGAATTATTTCACAATAAAACCTATAATTGAAATGAATGTAAAATGTTTATTGTTCGATACATCGCTTCAGCGTTGTCGGAAGTTTTTATCGGGAACTATTTGTTCATCTTAGGATTATAGCTTCGAGTTATATCATGAGTTCAAAGGGAAGAATGACCACGAGCATTGAATAAAAATTCCACAATATAGAACAAATATTGGACTCCACTCCTTTCTAGAGAGAACCATCAGAAAGTGGAACGAACAGCCATCTCAAAGTCGAACAAATTCTAGCAACCACAAAAATATTGCAATGTATCAGTACTTTGTATTCCTGAGCTGTAAATAAATAACTATATTATTACTCTTGTTTAGAGTAGAGCGGTAAATGGTGAGAGAATAGAAAGAAATGGAGGGAGGTGGTGAGAAGAGTGGAGATGGAAGAGGAGGAGGAAGAGCAGAATCGGACAGGAGAGGAGAAGTGAGAGAAGAGGACTGGCAAAATCAAGTCAGAATGTTGTGCTCTTGTAAAATACTTACCCAACTTTGTTGGAAAAAGTAGTTGGAAAAAAATCACTATTACAATAATGTTTCCGATGGATGGGTAACAGCTCTCCAGAGCTTAGCAACCAGCTATGTATACTGAAACATGAAAATGTGCTGTTATCGCCGTAAAAATTACATCACACTTTATAGTCTCTTGTATATCGCACTACATGTTCGATTTTTGATTTCAAATATATACTTCATACTTTATCCTTCATACTCTTTACATGCATTTTTTTTTATTGTCACAAATTAAATTATACAATGAAGTAATACAGTTTAGACTCTCGTCCACTAAGCCATAAATGGCTTATCTGTGGTTTGAACGATGGAAAACAAAACACTATGATACACTATGATTTACTATGCTAATATTCAATAAACTCATTTTAAAACATAATTCACTGCGACAGGTTAAATGAAATATTCTACACACCTTGACGCATATGAAAAATACTTCATTGTTGGTCAACTCTTGAATCTAGAAAGCAGTGAATCTTGACAACTTAATTCTGTCACAATTTTTATGCTATATTTGATGAATATTACTAGTCGAACGCGAAATATGCGTTGTAAGATGAGCGAGATATCTGAATAAGGTATAAAAGTCCTTGAAGTAGTTCTATCCTTGCTACTTTATCGACTCTGGTATTCTACACACCTTGATATCTGAATAAACTATAAGAGTCGTTAAAGTAGTTCTTCTCTTGCCACTTCATTGACTCTGGTATTCTACACACCTTGACGCATATAAAAAATAATTTATTGTTGGTCAACTCTTGAATCTAGAAAGCAGTGAATCTCGACAACTCAATTCTGTCACAATTTTCATGATATATTTTATGAATATTATCAGTCATTTTATTTTTTTTCTTCAGAACGACTGATCAGAATTGCTTAAAAAATCGTAATAATGTGTGAAATCCATGCATACACATGTAGAGAGAATTTCATTCCATTTGGAGAGATTTCATTTTTCAACATTTTCCGCCCAGTCAAATCTTATGGGGTTTTTAGAAACTTTGAGATGATGATTCTCAAAATCGGTCCGAACGATTCATCTCAAAAACTTTACAGTTCTAAGTTGGATGAGTTTGCGTGTACTAAAAAAGTTTCATATTGATCAGTCAACCCTTGCGACCTGTGGAGTGCTTACAAACAAAAACAAAAAACAAAAAAACAAAAAAAAACACAGACAAAGCCCTATAAGAGTGGGATGGAGACTTCGCTACGCTCATCAATCAGTTATATTTCTTTTCCTTCAAAACGGCTGGTTGGAATTGCATACAAAATCGTGAAAATGTGTAAAATCTATGTATACACATTTAAAGAAATTTTCATCCCCTTTGGAGAGATTTTATTTTTCAACATTTTCCGCCCAGCCAAATCTTATGGGGTTTTTAGAAACTTTGAGATGATTTTCATCAAAATCAATCCAACCGATTCATTCCATAAACTATACAGTTTTGAGTTGGATGAATTTGCGTGTACAAAAAAAGTTTCATGTTGATCAGTCAACCCTTGCGACCTGTGGAGTGCTTACAAAAAAAAAAACATACAGACAAAGCCCTATAGGAGTGGGATGGAGACTTCGCTACGCTCATAAATAACAAAAAAAATACGGTCACCAAGAATAATTAACGTAGACATTGAATTATGTGAAATTAACTGGAGACATGAAAACAGAAAAGCGAGAATACGTGTTTACATATTTTTTCCGCGCAGAATCTCTTCTGACTGCATCGAAGTCCTCTTTGTAAAACACAACTCGCACAAATCGGAAGGAGCAGTACACTACTCCGATCAAGAAAACGTTGAAGATTACAATGATCCAAGCCACATCCTAATTCGAGCTTCATCACCAATCAAATCTAGAAATCAAACAATTCACCTTCATGTTCCTCAAATTGGCACTGGCGAGAGTCTGCATTAAGAGTAGGCCCCAAAGACCTCCAGGGGGCATTGACAGCCCCATACCTACAATGTTAAATTGGCACTTCGCCGGTACCTGTTCCTTACAAACTACGAAAGGTACATGCACGAAACTTCTACAGTAGTTACTTGAGATCTTTTTACACTTGCACTGGAGAATAAAAGAATCTTGAAAGAAAATTACGTATAATTCAAATTTTTTTAGAAAGTGTCCAAAAAAACATACATTTTTGAGCATATATGATAGTTTTTATTTCTGATGATATTGTGAGTAGACAAGAAAAAAGCTCTACACAAGTATGGCACACTTGTATATGCATGTGGTAAAAATTTGAAGTGATTATCTTCTATAGTTGCAGAGATCCAGGTATCGGCGTTTGAAAAAATAACATTCTGAGATGAACGCATTTGAAAAAAATGTGTCGAAAATGGGTCGCATTGAAATTTGAGAAGTAGGCCCACAAAGTGATCAATTCAAAAATTTATATAATTAGAACCACTCAGAATAATTTGATGAGTCTTGCAGTATATAATTATTGTAACATTATACTATCAATCGAGCGCAAAAAAAAATCTCGAAATTATGAGTAAATAGCTGTCAATGTCACCTTAATATGTCATCTACGGTTGGTAGGCCCACACATGCGATCCATACAGCTTCAATTCAATGTTCATCGCATGCAAAATAAATGGTATAATTTGAAATTGTTATGAAATAATTCTGAAATGTGTTTTCCATCAAATTCTTCACTTTTGTTCGAGGAGTTTATGTAGGATATTATCTGATACTGTAATTTCCTTGGCTTTGCTGGATAACATGTTGAATTTGACATATTGTATGCAATTTTAATCGTTGCGGAGATCAACTTTTCTCAAAAATATTTCTACAGAATACAATTCTGTTCGATTTATTTTCCATAGAAACCACATTCATTGTTTATGCCTGGAGATTTTCGAATTTATCTTTTTTTTTTCATTGATACACTGATACAGAAAGAAAAACACAATTACAACAAAAAAGAATCCACAGAGCCCTTCAAAAAAGACCTAACTGTGGGTTAAAATAGTGATCCAAAAGTGCAATTCAAATTCGGACATATTTCTCAAACATTAAATGTAATGAAGTAGTTGTAGTAATTCAAAGAAAAAATACAAACATTGAGTGATTTGTTACATTCTACTAACAAAGTGTAAGGTATCTTTTATTACTATTGATTTTTGAATTCTCAAGATTGTTGAAATCTGAAGAGTAAAAATTTGATACACGTCACTTTTGTCAGTAGTTTAATTAACAATTCTGATGTTCTGTATAACTGTACCGAGGTGGTCTGACAATAAGACAAACCAGAAAGCACTCATACAGATTTATTCACCACAGTTGGAGTTTTACTCTCAATACCAATGCTGATAATGTCCGGATATATATCACAGAAACGGTTCATACATATCATGTGTTCCGGACTTTCGGAAACTGAAAGACTGTTATCTGCGGCGGAAATTCATGGTCACCAACAGCACAGTCCTGGTGTTGAAGTTCATTGGTTGTAAACATTTAAAATGGGATGGTAAGATCTCCCTTGTGTTGCCCCGTTCAAACGATCCTATCTTCCATCCACAGCCTTAATTGGGGAACAATAATTTTGTATCAAGACGTTTCCTTGTTATAAAAAAAAAAAAAAAAAAAAAAAAAAACAGTTGGAGATGATATTGCAATAGACGAATCGCTGAAATTGTAGCAAACATACTAATGGTGGCACAACGTTCGTATTATTAATGTTGAATACCTTTTGGGGAAGAAAAATGTGATGTATATTCTGAATTGATGTTATGTGACCATTCTGCCTCACTGCAGTGAAACAAGAAAATCTCTATTTCGCAATGAGCATCTCTTCATAATATGTGTTACTCGTATGCGTATTGGACATCAGCCAAATAGCGCTTGTGTTTTTGAAAGTATTCCAATACTTTCCTTGAACTTTCTTCTGGAAGACAAATAGCCATCCAATGTTGTTATATTCTTGAATTGTGTGAAAAATGCAGAAATGTTTGCAGAAAACATCACGGGAATCAAAATCATCACAATATATCTGATTTATTTGGCTCACTTCTCAAGTTCGAACAGATGTGAAATTGTGTCAGCGTTAACAATAGCTCCTTGAAGGTTTATGTGAGGAAATTATGAGTTATTAGACGAAATAATTCATCCGACTTTTGAAGTTTGAAATATTAACAAGATCACATTTCACAACGCAAACATTTGACGTGTTGATTTATTCAAAATCAGGACAGTCCTACATAATTTGTCAGTAATCGCAACTTATATGCTGAAAATTGCTCGAATGTCTCGTAGACTGAGATGCCACTAAAATAACAACAAAGCTATTCAATTAAATATTCCTCAGATTTCTTTATATTCCGAGCTCGAACGCTATACCTCTTCAAGTAATGCTTTACAATCTGAAAATCTGCAGTAACAATTTTCCATAGCAATATTGTCACAGAAAGTGAGTATATAAACTCCCTCCCATGAACTGTTAATGTAGGCCTATTAGAGAGGGACTTCTATCCTAGCTTTCCGTATTTTAGTAGTTTCTGTTTCCTGCAGCACCGTTGGTCGGACGGACAACTCATCAGTTATTCATCGTGTGGCCGGTTGTATGAACACACGATTCCGGTACCATACCTCCCCTCTTACTCCACTAACACCACCTGAAGAGAAAATGAGACAGAACGTACATGCATTATTAACTCGGTTACATTGACATTTCTGAAAGTTGGGTAGTATGGTTTATTATGATCACTCATCAGTATGTTTGTATATCGTGTCAGTATTATATGTTTGTGGCCTTTTCTCAAGTCCAAAATTTCGAGATCCCGAGTACCAATCGACGTGAGACAAACGCCAAAATACTCACCACGAGGAGCAGAGAGAAATCAGGGTGGTCCTGAGAATCATCAAAAAAAGAGATCGAAATTTATCAAATCTTTGCCACTCGGAAGATATGCACATTTCCAAGAGGACAAATATAGCAACAGGGTACCCTCGGTAGCTCAGTCAGCTGAGTCACCGCTTCAGAAACTGAAGTCAGTAGACACCGTTGGGCTCGGGTTTGAGTCCCACATGAGGTATAGGTTTTTGTGAGCGTTCTTTCACTCATCATCACTTCATAGTTTCATAATCACCTGCTCATTTGTACCCCCGTATAACCCAGCTGTTGGTGGGGTCGTTGAACAAACAATGATCATCATGAATCAGATTGTGTCTCTGAGCTGAGAGCTGTGTGATTGTTCAGGGTGAATGTGATTGCGGGGAGAGGCGAGCGACGAGAAACAAGTGTGAGGAAGGAATGAAATCATGTCACTATTTGGCTCCTAACTAAGAACATACCAAATGACAAGTGACTTGATGCTCGCCGCAACGGTTTAATGAGTGGTTTTGTTTCGAGGCGCAATGTTTGAACCACTGTATCTCTGAAGCGGCTCAGCAGATCGCCATGAGACAAACGCCCAATTCATCCAGCGAGGAAACTATAACACAATTGGAAGTAAATTAATACTTCGCACACAGAAATACCAGTTTTCAGAGTGGGACGGAGATGGAAGAATGACTCCATATACAATAAAAACCCGCATTAAAAATGTTACGCTTCCATTCCGCGATGAATTCCGTGGACTGCGATGTATCAACGGCGGTTCGGAAAATTGGCAGGAGGCAGGAGATGTTTATTCATAGTCCCTATGGCTAAACATTGGCTTATGCACATAGTGCCCATATAATTCACCTGTTAATGAGTCGGGTCTCTGCTGATACAGAATTTTTAACTATTGATTTCAAAATTCAAACCAATACGCGATAACCGAATAGTCATATTTTTGGTGTGTTTGTATCTAACCACAATTGAGATTGTGAGAAAATGAAAAATTAAGCACATTCAACTTTTTTCCAAGTTGTATTCTTAAGTTCAATCTATCTCTTCATATTTCCATTTCACAATTTGTCCTCATCTCCTTTCTCTTTTCTCTTCTCATTTTTTTCCACTTTTATTTTTACTTCAATTTCTGATAATAGTTTATAATATGATGAAAAATAAAATACAATAAAATAAAAATGAATGAAATAAAATGATAATATGATAAAAATAATAAAAAGTCCTTTAAAATCTGGCTAAAAGAGTGTAATTAATTGATCTCGCGTGAAATAACGTGAAATAAAATGGAAGGATCATATATATATATACTTTATTATTACTATTATTATTACCTTCTTTTTCTATTACCTTCTTCCATTTTCATATTTTTTTCATACTTTTTCTATCTACCCTCAATCAAATTAGTTTTAAAATATTTCCGGATTTTTCTGTAATCAATTTTTTATCACTTTTTTAAATAACCATTGTACTATGTATTGACTATATTGAGCTGTACCATCTTGGTATCCCGCTATGCGGACAGCCGTCAATTGAATTGTCATTCTCTCTCATGTTCATATGCAATATGATATTATATTAGTTTGTAACTTTTTTGTATTTGTTTGTTTTGTATACCTACTTATGGCCTAATTAATGAGTTTGAGAGTCGGATTTACACTAATTTTTTTTTTCAAGCAAGACAGCCCGCACACAAGATTCAACTTATGCGGGCTTAATTCGCACTTACAAAATATCATTCCTGAATTTCTAAATTTTATATCAAAACCTCATATCAAATTATTTATCACTACTGCTTTAATATGTTTTTAATTGTCAACTTTTCATTTTATTATTCGTATATTTGTTCATTTGTACCTTTCTGTCTACTACCTGTATGCAATTGTTGTAGTATTTGATATGTGAGCGTTGAGTGTGAATAAAATGGTTTCAAAATGAAAGATGAAAAAAAATGAATCATAACGAAAACACTTGAACCACAAATGTATGTAGCATGCGTGGAATGTAATGGACGTAATTTTACTCTCTTAGCTCTCTTTGTGGACGTGTTCTCCCTTCCTCTACATAAAAGTTTCATTCCTGAAGCCTCCAAGGCCACAGTCTGAAAGGCTACATCATCTGATAATAGAATTAAGTTCACGAATATTGTTCAAATGAAATTAAAACGCCGGAGGCTTCGACTTTTCAAGTCCGAAGTAATATTATAATTTTATAAAGCAAAATGTATTGTGATATTCATTCTTTGACAATGGAAAAGATAGCCGTGGAAGTTCTTTATGACCCAAAGTCACCGGAAACTTCTAACTGTTTGATCGAGTCAACTTCAAGTTCTACATTACCATCCCATGTTAAAACCCACTCCACTAACGCCCACTCCACCACCCACCATAATACATTCTAAAATAACTTTTAATTTCAGAATACTTTCATATTTCCCGTCAAAGTTACATCAAATTAGCTCTGATTCGATTAGGATATAAATAATCAGCTTAAACTGAACAGTATCTACCGTGAATGACAAATCTGATCGAGGTTCACTTTCCAGAGTTCGTGAACTTTATTTTTATTTGTGTTTGAACTGATCAGTGTTTTACCCAATATGGAAAGAAATTATTTACAAACAATTCGAATATGGAATATGGAAAGAAATATGGAAAAATATATGGAAATAATATGGAAAGCAATATGGAAAGATATATGGAAAGAATATGGAAAGCAATATGGAAAGATATATGGAAAGAATATGGAAAGCAATATGAAATATGGAAAGCAATATGGAAAGATAAATGGAAAGAATATGGAAAGAAATATGGAAAGATATATGGAAAGAATATGGAAAGCAATATGAAATATGGAAAGCAATATGGTAAGAAATTAGCAATATGGAAAGAAATTGTCACACTGTGCAAGAGGCTATTAATCTGGGACCTCCAGTGTGAAAATTCAAGAAATAATGCATATATAGTGATCAATGTATTTTAGAATAAAATCGGAGATCTCGTTTCAAACTCTTGTTTTCTTTCCATGTAATTTGATTAGGTGATCCTCACAGATGTGAAGCAGACCTTGGTTTCAATGAGTAGATCTCTTCATAGGTTACAGTTGACGAATAAGTTTGTGCATTGCCTGGCGTTATTCCCAAACGCTCACAAAGAAACTTGCATAGGAATGCACTTTTACGAAAGAAGGTTCAAACTTGATGATAACCAGTAATTTAGAATAACCAAATCCAAAATGAAGCAGTTCTCTTCTTGTTTTAAAACCTGTAGAATTAAAAAAAATGAATATATATAGGCCTATAGTTCAAAATGGACTATGTGATGAAAGAATTCACCCCAAGTTGCAGAGCTGATGAAATTTGGCTATATTATATAACGAATATAGTCTTCAGCTTTGACGTGGGTAGAATCCCCTTAAGAATGAAATAAGATATAATATATAGGCCCACATATATGTGTATACATATATGTATATATATATATATATATATATATATATATATATATATATATATATATATATATATATATGTATATGTATATATATATGTATATATATGTATATATATATATATATATGTATATATATATGTATATATGTATATATATATATATATATATATATATATATATATATATATATATCGACCATCTTATGAGAGACATTATCACAGTATTTACTGGAATCAGTAAAATGGATCGAATGGATGGATTGACGGTAACTATAAGCCTTCTTCAAAGTCATACTTAAATAGAATTCAATCTAACAGAGTATAATCCAGTCGACAATGTGTGGTGCGTGATATTGAATTGGAACCATTCTTACTTCTCATGTCAAATGTATCTGTGATGGTAGATTTCAATTCAAAATACAGATCTGATATGACACTAACCTTCATCAGTTGAACTGAAAATACTGCTGGTATTGAAGACATATTATAAAGATTCAATGTATAAGTATCGTAAAGCGGGGTGACTTTTCATTTCATTCATTCATTTATTATTCCAAGTTGATGGTTACATTTCTGATTAACGTAAATATACAAAAATCAGGTGAATGCACCATATATGGCAGGTCAGGAATATTACATGGAATATAGCAATAATAATATAGCAATGAACGTGTTATTTCCACGTATACTCTACAGTCAACACGAACATCTTTTATTTTGAAAAATTAAGCATAACAGTTAATTTCATAATGCACAGTATGGTGTTATTACCCAGTATGGTATGGTACTTCAACCCAGTATGATACTTTAACTCACTGGTTTGACTTTGTCCTCTTGTTAGAAACAGCTACAAATGAGAAAGTTTTGATTCCATGGTATCTATTCTGATACTTATTTTCATTTTGATACGTATCTATTGAGATACAGAAAAAATTATCACTATGTAATTGAAACATTTTTTATTTGTAGCATTTTGAAATTTTTTTTCAAGAAGAGGGCGAAGCCACACCAGTGGGTTAGTCACCCCACTTTACCGGTACTGATATAAATCCACAAACTTTTGGATGAAATGATAAAAATTACTGACCAGATATGTATCAATAATATCATGGATGATTCAATATCCGTCATAATTATATATACGATATCCCATATATTCCAGTATTCACCAATTACACGTTGCTTTTCAAAATAATAATGACTTCTTGGTATGGCAAGAGAGCGTTACTTATTGCGACTCGAGACACATGCGCGTTATAGTCGATAGGGAAAAAAGTGGTTCGGCTACGACATGGTATCAACTCTAAACTCCTCTCTTCTAGAACAAGAAGTCGGCTACAAATTGGTATAATATACGGTTATATCATATTTTTTAATCGGATACTCTTGACAAAGACATGCACTTGATGCGTACAGTTTTCGAAAACAATACAGTACTTGAAATTTTGGGTTATGCACGTATAAAACACTCGACGTCCTAGCTTCTAGAGTTGAACAATTGAAAAATGGTCATCCGTGGGAGGGGTGGAAGAAGACGGACTCACCCCTCTCCGGAATCTCCAGGAAATGAAGAAGATATATTAGTTTCAAACTGACATAATTTTATTTTTTTCTCCAACATCGAAACTTGATACAAAATCATTGTTTCCCAATTGAGGCTGTGGATGAAAGATAGGATCGTTTGGACGGGGCACCACAAGGGCGATCTTACCACCCCATTCAATTATTTAAAACCAATGAACTTCAACATCAGGACTGCGCTGTCTGTGACCATAATTTTCCGCAGTAGATTAAAGTCTTTCAGTTTCCGAAAGTCCGGAACACATTATAAGTAAAAGCCGTTTCTGTGAGATATATCCGGTCATTATTATCATTGGTATTAAGAGTAAATAAAACACACGAATGTTGATATCTTCCACATACCTCTTACCACATACCACATACCTCTACGGGTGTTAATTTCATAAGAACCGCTCTGACGTTGCTGCTATCAGTAGCAAGCCATTGTAACAGATATTATCATACCGATGGCAGATGGGTTTCAGTTTTCACTGCTTATCTATCGACTTACTGAACTGGAAATAAAGACAAATTATTTATATACTATAAAAATACAAGAATAAAAATATATTTGTTTAGCTGTATGCCTGCGAAAATCATATGCCATGTGATTTGAATAGTTTCGATTTATACAATATTGAAGGTATTGAAAATATCGGTGTTCCTTCTATATCAGATTTTTTTTAACTCTCTCATAGCGTTCAAAGCTTATCTTCAAATTACTGATATTTCTCCAAATCAACAACCATGCTATCATGAGTATTATAAATTAATGAATAAAAATGAATTCATCAATATTTTTGAATGATAAATTCAAATGGTATAACAGTCTTTAAAATATAAATTTAAAATAATATTAACTTATATAATGTTATATATATATATATATATATATATATATATATATATATATATATATATATATATATATATTTATATATATATATTCGAGCTTGATTATTCCAATATTCTTGTTTATATTATCTGAATTCATTTGAATTCATATTCAATTTGATTCACTCATTTATATTCATCTCATTCAATTCACTATGGTCATTTCATATATTAGATTGGGATCATTCCCTGATCCACATCAGTCAAGATATTGTCTTGGAAACTGAAATCAATGTACCCATAGGGTTCGTATCCCACATGAGGCATGGGTTTTAAGGGTCGTATCATAAATATTTCGTCAGCTAATTAGTTCCTTAAGAGCCCGTATCTTAGACAGATTTACAGGGTGCACTTCCGCCACATATATCTCAAGAATTACAAACACTGCAGACTTGCGGTAAAATGTAATTAATGATCGATACCCTCACAATTAGATGTGCCTAATCAAAAATTGAAGAATTATTGGAGCAATAATTGAATCAAAATGTGCCTAATTTGATGATTTTCATTGTTTAATTTCCGGTTACCGAATAATACTAGAAATAAATTACAAACGCACATCCTTGAGTTCAACTTTGCTTATCAATATTTGACATTCTTATTTGCCTGCAATTCTATAGTTTTCACAATTTCCTTGGTCAAAATGTGTAATGTTACTAGATTTTGTCCAAATTATGAAATGAAAAACTTCTCCATCCAGCGGTGGTTGCTGGAACTCTTTCAATATCATCCCTTTTTCACTTTTCAACCCACAACCAAACTTTTGAACGTATCTCGAACTTGGGTCGAGCATTTTGAAGAAAAAAATTATCAGCTGAGATGCGGACTCTTCACCAGCTGTTATTGGCCCGGTAAGCCAACAATAATCATCATCTTAACCCATAATACATCCTGGACAGTATTTTGAAATAAACGTCCGAACATGACGTATGTTGAATGGAAATCGACTTTTCTATGGGCTGTATAAAACTTATATGATTATTGTGTTCTACTTTAACGATCGGACACATTCCATTTTCAAACTCATGAAACTTTGCAGTTCATCTACGTATTTCTGATGTGTTATCATTATATTTACTGAATGAATGATGCACTGAGACATCGTGTTTTATGTTTGTCTTTGATACTTCAAATCGGAGTCGATCAAGCAGTTCTTCTCTATCTTACCATATACTACTTTATCGACTGATTATGCATGAGTTATACGATGGGAGAATATGAATGGAGTATTCCTTGGAAAAGAATTGAGAAGGTAATGGCGTATTGAACATTCGACGTATAGAAAGATTTAAATCAGTACCTCATACTTTCATATTTGAGTCCATACTTTATATATACATTTATTATTCCTGTATTACTATAGAATTATATTATCTGTATTAATTCCGAGTGGAATACTCCCTTTTGTCTTCCTCTTCAAATAGAATTGGTATAAGATTTCATGATCTATTTATGTTTAGTTTGAAAACTTGGAGACTTTTATCTGATACCCCCTTTACACGATCAACTTATTGCTAGCAATGCATTTTTAAAATGTATCGCTACCAAGTAGAATACATGCCTTTCCTATCTCGCGTTCACACTACAATAAAAATTGCCATTGCTGTCAACGTATTGCCTCGAGTAGGATTACGCTCAACTTTCGAGGCAATATTGCTAGTAGCCGACTAATCAGCGGCCAGTAAAGTGAAACGTCACATTCCGTTGACTGCCTAGCTTCTGTTGACGCCATATCGTTGAGTGGGAGAGGATCGAAGATTAGTGACTGACCATTTTCGATCGACTAACCTTTTTCAGTGATATAGGCCTACAGATGACAGGCTACTTCTAGGTTATGTTTATATTGATCGCCAAATTCCAATAATTCAAACAGATGTTATGGATCGTGAGGATGAGGAAAATTTAATAGGTGTAGCAATTTTATCGCAACTGTCGATCTATGTTTTAGTGATTTGAGCGCTAGGTTGCGCTACTGGCATTCGCTAGTTCAAGGTTCAGGCTACCGCTACAAAGGTTCACCGCTACGGTAGAAAATAAAAATTTTAGGATCCTATACACGACGGAAAATGCATTGCCGAAATGCATTGCTATTTTAGTTGATCGTGTGAAGGGCCTTTGAGGCAAAAGAAAATGGTCAAACAGCATAGTCTTGATGTCAAGGTTTTTTTTATATAATATGAAGTAATCTACAAATGTTCATATTTGGTGACAAGACCATCCTGGACTCCTTGGGGCAACCGACAGAGAAATCGCTTCTCGACGGTCTTATTAATGATTCATCCTCGAGTTCGGTTGGGAAACAAAAATTGATCACCAAGATTCCGATGTTAATATATATATATATATATATATATATATATATATATATATATATATATATATATATATATATATATATATATATAAATATATATATATATATATATATATATATATATATGTATATAAATAAATATATATATATATAAATATATATATATAAATATATATATATATATATATATATATATATATATATATATATATATATATATATATATATATATATATATATATATATATATATATATGAGAAGTTATAGTTATGTCGAGAAAAAATATACGCCTCGTGAAATTTAATCAGCCGTTTTGAAGAAAAAAAAAATAACTCGTTTAATTCATCAAATATATTATCCTAAAAATTATGACAGAATTAGGTTGCCGAGATTCATTGCTTTCTTGATTCTCTATTTACCGAACAGAGAAGTATTTTTCATATGCATCAAGGTGTGTAGAACACCAGAGTCAATAAAGTAGCAAAGGTAGGACTACTTAAACGACTCTCAATATACCAGATATCTCGTTCATCTTACAACGCATATATTGCGTTTGCCTAGTAGTATGAATAGCGACAAACTTGGAAGTTCACAGACATAAAAACAAAGTGGTATTCTGAAAACTTTGAGTAACCATTGTGTAGACGAGAGAAGGATACGTACAAATGATGAGAAAGTACTTTCTCTTGCTTCTCTGATATTCTAATTAGCTTCATGATTGTATCTTCTCTTACACAATTGGTATTTGTTTATTAGGTTCAATAATGTGAACGGCTTACAGATTCAATTACTTGATATTCATTACTCAAGTCGGAGTGAAAATATCGACAGTCGAGAAACTCTCGAACTTTTCAGTTTCTCTACAATCTCTTGATGAAAATTGGTATACGTTCCTTTTGTTTCGATAAAAGAATAATGATATTCGAAAAAGTTTTCTAAATTACAATTCATGATGCAATGTAATAATTCATTCCCACAAAATGTGTGAAGTCTCATCGTTCCATTGTCGATATCAAAAACAAAATTCAAACATATTTATTCAATGTAACATTCTCACTTTTTGCTTTTCAATATCACATTTTCCGGTCACTTTTAGTTTATTCGGAACGGTAAACATTCATTGATGAAGGAAGGTCTAAAATTCAAACAAAAAAATTCGTAAATCGGAACATAAGCCAGTAAGTGCCATTGAGTGAATTTGTTATCATGCCTCATTTTCTTACACATTCAACTGTTTTAATCGATTGTCACAATTCAATCTCACTCTTATTATTGAAACCCCCCCAATCTTGATTAGGGCAGAAGTACATTCTATTATTGAGTTTTGATTTCTGGGTAATATTGTATCAACCATTACATTGTGATCATTATTCTGAATAGGGCAGCAAAGTAGGCTGTGGCGCGGAAGGATAGGGTTCTAATTTAGGTTCATTCTTATGGGTAATAGCACGTACATGATTTTAAAACTGTCATAACTTCTAAACTATTGATACTACGGCTAAACCAGTTAGCCTACAATGTTCAGTAAACTGTTATCTTTACGATGAGACACATACATTGTACCAAACGCCTGGTTAATTTAAACAATTGAATGATAAAAAACATGTTGTAATTGCAACGTCGAAAATTAACGATAGCCGTGCGCGTAGGAGTGCACCCGCATGACGGTCAAAGCTTAATGTTGCAACATATGTTTTGCGATGATGCCAAGCGATACCTAGCAAGCAGCTAGCAAGTTTCTTGAGAACACGGCCACTGTGAGAATTCTGATGCAACTATCTCTCTCTTTCATTCGCTTGGCGACATCGCAATTACAGCATGTTTTTTATCATCCAATTCTTTAAATTAACCAGGCGTTTGATTCAATGTATGTGCATCATCGTAAAGATAACAGTTTACTGAACATTGTGGGCTAATTGGTTTAGCTGTAGTATTACTAGTTTAGAAGTTATGACAGTTTTAAAATCATGTACGTGCTATTACCCATAAGAATGAACCTAAATTAGAACCCTATCCTTCCGCGCCACAGCCTACTTTGCTGCCCTATAACCATTCTGAATTGTTCCCCATTTTGAGCAAAATGTGATGATACATTTTTTAATTATCAATTAATTACGTCTGCTATCATAGGTCTGGTCTGACTATTCGAATGCAAGCAAGGGATATTCAACTATTTTAATTTTAATTTTCTTATTTCAGGAGTTAGTAATCTATCAACCTTTGCATATAAATAATACAGAATATCATCATATAGACATCTGCTTGCATATTTATAAGCTAACGGAGGTCGCTTGCCGTACTGATGCTATAATTCTACACCCACACTAATAAAAATGTAATCAAACATCTTCAATTATCGATCATATATTTCTAGACCTGTATTTTGATGAACAAAGAGTTTTCGCGACAAGATTCACTATTGAGAACACAACTACATCTTCAGAGAGCGTTGAATGCTGTTATGTAAATGCGTTGAATGTGTTAATGCTGTAATACAAATGATGTTTGAAGCTGCAAGGAGGGTTCACAATTATTGAAGCTGACACAATTTTCCACTCATCAGATCATGGACTTATAATTCTGCGTTCATACGCATAATAACGCAGTATCATAAGTCCAAGTTCAAGGTAGAGGGCGGCCACGTAACAGTTCAATTGAACTGTTCAATCAATACATATTAAAATGCATCCTCATTGGAATTATATCATAAAAAACGCACTAAAACTAGAAAATGATGTGCGTACGCACTCGACGTACAGCTATTCTATGAGAAAAATCAACGGTTAAAAATTCGTACATTCGATTTCAATTAGAATTCTAATGAGAGTTCACGAGAAAATCAGCGAAATGATATTCGTGGATTTGATTTAATCGGAATCGAAATTTTGACCGCAAGCGTGCGTATAGTTGGTACAGACTGATTTTATATGAGAGCGTGGTCTGTATTTCGAATATTCCGGCTGAGTTATATGTGCATTATGTTCATTTCATAGTGCTCACAGTCAAAAGGAATAGAAAAGTACTTCATCGCTTAAAAATGTCATATAATTCCCTGGCAGAATAATACTCAATTCATGTGACAGGTGTGTGAATATCATCCTACTCAGTATTAGGATATAAAGGGAGAGATAGATAGTATACCCTGATATTCCCGGAGGAATAGCCCGTAAAACGACTATCCTGGTGTTGAAACCATACTCATTGAAATTCTTGTGTGCATGTCGCGTAAAAACTTCTAAACAAGTAGAGGAGGCTTGAGTTAGGAAGATGGAAAAGCTTTTTTGAGGGATTTTGTCAGCGAAGCGTAGTGCTAATCTTTGTCGTGACATTGCGTAGAGAGGCTTAGAATGTCATGTTTTATTTTCATCTTTTTCTCCACCTAAATTATTCAAAATGTAGCCAGCGATTTTTGAAGAACAAAGGTTAGTTTGATCTTCTTGTAGTTTAGGTAGTTTCCGACGTGAAATGGGAGGTGTCCATGTTTGTTCAATATGCACTCCGCCAACACACGGACAGTGAGGGAACTACTTGTAAAATACTATATGAATCCCACTGTCTTCACACAATTGCAGACTTTAACTGAATCGGGAGTGAATGGGAGACAACTTAGCGAAATATTAGTTTATTGGTGACAACTTTCAAATGATATAATGAATCAAAATTCTGATACGAAACAATTACAGATCATTCTGATGGCTTTTGAGTGTTGCCGAGATGGAATCGTAAGCATTGAAGTCCGACATTTCCACATGTTACAGCTAGAAAATGTGTATTTTTCTCTTTTCTGACCCATGAAAATTATTCGACATAAGTTGAATAGGCTTTAATTATACCTATACTTTACCTATGGGCTTTGAAAATATTATGAAAATATATCTGTTTTCTCCCGTATTGAAATTTTGATATATCATGCTTTTCAAACGCGATCACCAAACAACTTGTATTCTGCCAAATCGACCCCCATAACAATTATTATTATTATTATTATCATTTAATTAATTGAATAGCTTGTGAGCCAGTTTTTTTGTACATTGACAACAACAAAATTATTTCAATATGCCATAGACAATTACAAAGTTTAATAAAAAAATACGAAATATATTACAATATATATATATATATATATATATATATATATATATATATATATATATATATATATATATATATATATTTTTTTTTACTCTCACGAATGTCAATTACGGTGGCGAGGACAACATTTTCAATCACAATACAACATTTTCAATCACAATAGCACACTATTATACTAATATTACAATCTAGAAATATTGAAAAAAAAAATGTATTCAAACTTGACAAACTTGGGCTGGAAAATATGCTATTCAGTAGGTTCATGGCCTGGGAAGAGAAAGGAGGTGACTCAGTTGAACACATCTGGCAAGAATTCAGGAGAATAATAGAGAAAAGTAGAGCGTTTATTCCAATGAAAGAATTGAGCAATCACCCTGATCCCATTTATTATGATAATTCCATCAAAAAACTAAAGAGAAAGTGCAGGCATCTGTATAAATCTAGAAAAGACAGTGCAATAGAGGAAGCAAGATTCAAGGAAGCGAGTAGGGACTTGGAGAAAAGAAAAAAGTGTGCTCATGATCAATACTAAGGCTAACCTTTTAGAAACTGATGACCATTGCAGGACCAGTGAAAAAATTATCAATAAATTCTACGGTTACATAAGAAGAAAGGGTGGTAACAAGAACGAAATTCCAGACCTAGTGGAAGAGGGGAGTGACAAGATTCATAAGACAGATGAGGAGAAGGCTGAAATACTGAACAAGAGGTGGTACTAGACGAGGTTGAGGTGGTGCAGGGAGAGAATAGGGAATAGTATAAAGCTTTCAGTTTCACAGATGAAGATATTCACAAAATAATCATGGAACTGAAACCACACAAAGCTGGAGGAGCTGATGGTATAACGATAAATTACATCAAGTTAGCTCGACGGGCAATCGTGCCGTATCTTCGGGTATGACATTTTCGCTTTTAACAACAATAAATATCACTCCCGTTCATTTCTGCAGAAGAGAGAACCCAGAACCAACTGTCCTAAAAATCAACTACACTAAAAACCATCTCACCTAAACTTCTACCTCTTGAGCAAGCTGAGATGGAATGGTAGATTGAATCCTTTTCTCCAGAAATTTCACACGACACAAACCATAACCAAACACTCAATCTCAACCATCACTGAGAAATATTTGTATGACGTTTTTTTCCACTCCCTCCTCCCCCTTCGACACCTGTACAGGTTGCTCGTGAAATAGAAGTTTGGGTCAGTTGATTTTTAGGACGGTTGGGTTTTAGTACAGTCGGTCTAATTTCAGGGTCAGTCGAGTTTCAAGACACTTGATTTTTAATACAGGTGATCACAGTCCCCATATTGTAACAAATATCCAGATGGTAGTTTATCACAAAGTTTGGTTGGTCAAAAGCTTGTTGACCTTGATGACGATCAGAAAACAACTAAAATTTGATTATTAGGTCTAGATCTTAGTTTTATCATATTTCATCATATCAACATATTGCTCAAACATTGTATTATGTAAAGAACCAATAAAAATATAAAAAAATAAAAATAAGAAAAAAAGCTGAATTTTAGTCGGCCCGGCAACTAACATGAGCTTTTCAATTGGATACGAAATATGTTTTTTTTTTCGTATTGGATTTTAACGACGCATTGTAATGATGAATGAGATATATTGACGTCGGATGAATGATTAATGAGATGGTGGGATGATGAGATGAAGGTTTTTATGGGTAATAGCAAGGATAGTGGGAAGGAAGCGGTCGTGGCCTGTATTGTGGGAACTATCCCGGCATTGGCCTAGACTACAGAGGGAAACCACGAAAAACCATCGAACCAGGTCCGATATACCCATTGCCCCCTGGGTCACATGAAGCAAGTGCACTAATCACTCAGCTACCAAGATATGCAGTTGAGCGCTGAGCCATCATGTCATTAGTTTTTTTCCTTCTAAAATTAATTGCCATGATAATTAACTTTGTGAAATTAATTGAAATTTGACGTCAAACATTGTTGCTCGACATTATACCAAACCTAACTTTCAACAAATAAAGATGGCGAGTTTGATAGTTTGTGACTAGCATTCAATCAAGTTGCCAGGACAATGACGTAATAGCATTGAATAGTCTCACTATTTCCAAAGAGGTTAGAATATCTAATAGAATGCGTCGTGTCGAATGTAACTAGACATTCTAATCTCTCCAATTGCAGATTCGACCAATTGAACGTTTTGTCTATAAATTGGAAAAGCGAACGTGGCTCTGTATATATGTGACGTATTATGCGATTTGTTTTGTAGAGATTAGATTGATGTGTCAATTTGCGAAAATTTGAAGCGATCGAAGACTTTAGGTTCATGAAAACTCAATTCTATCGAGAGGATTATTTTTAATTTCTTCTCCATTTTCTCGTGTTCTCCATTTTCTCGTGTTGGACAGGCGCTAAATGACCTCGCTGTCGATGCGCCTTAAAACTCTAGTATCCATTCGTTCTCGTGTTGGAATAGATTGTGCAATATGTTTGGAGATCACGTGTAATCTCAATTTTGGCAGAGTACTGTTCTAAAATGAGTTGGACAATGAAAAAAAAATGTATATGTAAACGGAAATGAATTTTCTCGGAGGTTTGCAATGAACTTGCCGAGAAATAAGAATTGAATTGAATTGAGGTGTATCATTCTTCATTCACCTCACTCCACTGCCGGGATGATCCACTGGGAACCCGGACAATCCCCGATGGGCCGCTTTGGCAGAAAAATAGGTCCGTCAACTAATCGAATATGTTCTACTGCGTATACGAATACACGTATACTATAGTTCTACTCGGTATTATACCAAGGTATAATCTGAATAATAATACATTGTACAACAAAACTGGGGTCAATTTTATTTATCTTGGATTACGATTACCCTCAAGTTCAGGTCAAAGTTGTTGAACAGTTTGCTGAGTAATCGATGCTGTAATATTTGCATTGTTCCTAGGTTCAACACTAATCCTCAGATTAGTGATAGAGTGAAACTGCCCTTTAACCGAGCGTTTTCCTCTAGTATTGTTATTATGTCTCTCGCCCTTGGTTTCGTCACTCAATCGATTTTATTATATTACCGCTGATTTGAAATGTTCGTGTTATTTATTACGTATAGTATACATATTCTTTAGTTGAACCCCTAGCAATATTCGAGTACAAATATCAATTCCGTTATGAGATAATTATATCCACCCTTCGAGGCTTCTCTGTTGTGTGAATGTATTGTATGAATGAAAGTATATCAAAAATACATTTCAATTTTCCAAAGTTAAAATAATAACTTTTTGAATTGGTTTTACAAAAATATAGCATCGAATTACTTCTCGAGAGTTACCGCCTCTTGTCAGAAAACCCAATCTGAATTGAATATCACACTTTGAGATTACAAATTGAATATTAGAGAAGAAACTTGATGTGTCCATACATTGAATGGGAATTAATTAAGATTAAATGAGAAAAATGGAGAATGATGTCGTGGAAAATGGGGATGAAACATTGCTGGAAGAGGCATGAAAGTGCTGTGAAATAACAAAAGTATATCATTGAATGAGCGGAGCGAAGACTCAATCTCACTGTACTCAGAAAAAGTGCCTTTGTTTTGCGCTCCACAGATCAAACGACAATTCAAAATCAGTTGGAACTTTGGCATACACAAATTTCCTTATCTAATTCGATACTGTATGATTTTGAGGCGCAATCGGTTGAATCACTTCTGAGAAAACTCATTTCAAATGTTTTCAAAAATCCCATTAGAATAACCCAGAGGGAAAAAACCTTGAAAATATTTCTTTCGAGAGAATTCAATTTCTCAGAGAATTTTAATATGACTATGATACATATTATTTCGATTTTTCATTCGAATCGAATCAGCCGTTTTAATGTAAGAAATATATAATATTATGTTTTTAAATCACTCAAAGCTATTGAGATACCAATTAAATCCAAGCAACAGGTGTCACCAATTTATTGGAAAGGATTAGAACGAAGCTTTCTTTACTATCATGGAAACTAATTAAGAAAAGGGATAGCAGTGAAGTGATTTTTCAGACCTCGAGTAGGATATACATATAATAGCCGATCCCAAAATAAGTCGATATGTTCTAGCTCATCCTTCAACGCGACAACAAAACACATACCGCGTTTGCCTACTGAGTCTAGTTGATACGGTGAATGAGAATCTGATCAACCGTCGAATATCATGGTTCCACCCCCATCAGCACCAATTATATATAATAAGACATATATATATATATATATATATATATATATATATATATATATATATATATATATTTATATATATATCCGTGTGTATTCATGAATTTCATTGAATTCATGAATTTCAAGATGGAAACTGTGTGAGATATATACATATCAGAAAGTTATTTATCCTTTTTGTTCTTATTATTATTAGACATAAGAACATAGATCAAACATATGAATGATTGAACAGTCACGTGATGTCCACAAAGCCCTAAAGAGCTTGACTGTGGATTAAAATATATAGAAAAATAATGGAAAGAATATTGTATAATGCAATGGTTGAAGCAGAAGTAACATAACAGGGTCGAATATATTATACCTTGAATAGGCTTATGTAAGAAAATGAACAAGGTGAACTCAAACAGTGTGAGTGAATAAAAGATATGAATGTAACAAACAATGAGTGA
>OZ023330.1:5404693-5419693 GCA_964007535.1 Brachyptera risi | reverse complement strand
ACTTTTTGTCATCGAATTTGTTCTGAAAATTATTGGATAGGATGATTCTTTGTCGGTCAATGTGATTCCATCTCTATCATATTATATCATATTATATTAGTTTCAGGAATATGTGATGCTGAGATGTCAAGATATAGAATGATTATAATTGGCACCGTCTTATTACAATGCGCAATACACTTAAAACTATGTTTAATCATTCTCCTAATCCTAAGATATCAATCTTATAACCGCCTCTACCCCTTCCAATTATGTGAATACATCTACTTTCCTATATTATCCAGTTACATATCCGTTCGGAAGGGCCACCACAGGGGCGATCGTACCACCCCAAAGAATAATTAAAACAATATAACTTATTATCTAAAGGTACGTGTGTATATAATATGTGTCACTATCATAACACATGAGAAGATGGGAATAAACCATTATCTCAAGGGATTTTGAGCAAAATGTTAATAGATATGAATTTGTAACCGACGATGTTATATAGGCCTATGTACAAATATTCAACCCAAATCAATAAAAAAGCAATCAATCAAACAATCAAGAAAAGCAATCAGCCACCGGAAGAGTGAGACTTGATATTATGAATACTTATTAACGCTGTATTTATTCATGTACATGCTCCAAAGCTGTTATGAATGAATAAATGAATTAATAAATGAATTATTCATACCAATGAATTAATATATATATTCTGTTAGTTCCAGTTGAATGAGTGGCAAATTTGCTAGTCAACCGATAATAGTTAGCGGATGAACTATTGTTACTACATCTGGTCACCAGAAATTAGAGTTTTGGTACCCTAGTTTCAATTGATAATTATCTCAATTTGAACATGTCTATCATCCATATAATGTGACGTAAATGAGAATCACACGATTCAATCTGAACTGCGAATCGTTTTCTTATATTCAATCGAATCAGTCGGTACTATTTTGAGTGCTTCAAATTTCACTTAGGACCGATATATATATATATATATATATATATATATATATTTTTTTTTTTTTTTTAATAATAACATCGAAACTTGATACAAAATCACTGTTCCCCAATTAAGGCTATGGATGAAAGATAGGATCGTTTGGATGGGGCACCACAAGGGTGATCTTACCACCCCATTTTTTTTATTATTCAAAACTAATGAACTTCAACACCAGGACTGCGCTGTCTATGACCATAATTTTTCGCCAATATTGACACAATTCCAGCGAATATTACATAATAATTAGTCTTTGAGTATTTTCACTCACATAGATTCAAGTGATGAAATATTCACCGCAACATATTTTTATATAGGTGTGTACGATGTGAGATTCAAGTGATAATACATATGTCATCGAACAAATATCAACTACGTAAAAACAATTGAATATGATATATTAACTGCTAGAATCCATTTCGTAAAAACGATATTACGTTGCCGTCAATTATTATTTTCATTTTTTTTTTTTTTTTGTATTTGTAATTTGTAGACGCGTCGTGGGTCTCCACCCATAACATGTTGTACATTAATGTTGCTCGACTGAAAACAACCTCACACATTGAAGTGGAAATCAACAACATGACTGGTATCGTGTGACAGCTAACTTACGTTTTTACTTTCGAACCAACCCTGTCGACCAAATGTCAGACTAGCTAATCAAATGGATCACTATTATTCACTGTACAGATATGTTGTACTTGTAATACACGTAGTTACCGCAATAAATCTCCGAGAGCTGAAAATAACAAAGGAGTTGACCAAGCCGTAAGGCGCCGTTGTTCAACACTAGATATTTAACTGAGATGAGATTGATTCATCAATTTGGTAGGATGATAAAAAGTGATGAAATGTGAAAATTTGATAACGTCTGTTCATGCAAAACAATATAATCATTTTTTAGAATTATCAATTCATCATTTATTTTCCTTAACGTGTATTTTGATATTGGGAACAATTTTTTCTCATATGAATATATATATATATATATATATATATATATATATATATATATATATATATATATATATATATATATTATTCATATGAGAAAAAATTATATATATATATATATATATAGGTATATATATATATATATATATATATATATATATATATATATATATATATATATATATATATATATATATATATATTATATATACATATATATATATATATATATATATATATATATATATATATATATATATATATATATATATATTATATATACATATATATATATATATATATATATATATATATATATATATATATATATATATATATATATATATATGATGAATGAGATGATTGGATGATGAGATATTAGGTTATTTTATAAGGTGTTTTGGATGGTGGGAAGGAGTCGGTCGTGGCCTGTTGTTCAGGAATCATCCTAGTATCAACCTGAACGCCAGAGTTGAACCACGAAAAAACCCTGTCAAGATGGTCGATCATGGCGGGAATCGAACCCCGGTCTCCCGAATGACGGTTCAGTGTGTTACCACTCGGCCCCGCGTGTCGGTTGACAACTGAAACTTGTTGAAGTTTATAACTCCTCTGCAAGTCACTTTCTCAATGAAACTAAAAACAAAAGTCAATAATCACAACATATATCTATTAAGAGGCCGCAGGCGCGCTACACGCGCTCGTTGTTCGCTCGCTTCAGACTCGAGTTTAACATGCATCGTGTGCTAGGCGCAGCCCATAGACTAGCCCGCCGAACTCATATTCTCGTAAACGCCGTTAATTCCCTTACTCACACTTTTGATATATTTCACAGTCCATATTTTTTTTCGGTATTCAAAAATATATATCCAGGTTTCCGTAAACTAGAAATTTTTTCATTTTCCATTTGAAGAATTTGAAAAATTACAAATTTGCTGTTAAAAATTCTGTAAATGCGATAACCTCCCTCTTTCAATTATCAACAGAATGCAAAAACAATCATATTGGTATCTCAAAAATTACGGCCGTGAGAGTTTGCGGCGTGAAATACGAGCGCCTGCGGCCTCTTAATAGACATTCTTGTAAGGTAATAATATAGTCTTGCCAGAAAGTGTCTTGACGAAGATCTCCTTTCCTCCTCCCAGGCGGAGAACCAAGTGAAAAGTGAATTCTTCCTGGATACCGGTATTATATGCACCAAACTGAAAGAAATGTGCGCGCGCACACTCCATGTATAGTCTGTGAATAATATTGCGATTAAATGTGCGTAGATATTACTCAAAATATAATTTAATTTCGGATCAAACCATTTTATGAGACCGTAAGTGTACGTCATATACTTGATCCACATTTACGTATACATGCCTTGGGTTTCACCCATGCAATAATCGTCTTTAACCCAACATATTCTAGTTTAAGGATCTATATCATATGTTCTCATAACGTTTTATCATCAAACGTTCTATCGTATCTAAGCCAATGGAAAGACTGCATTTTGATACTAGAATTATTATTTTACACGTTCATACGGTACTAAAGTATGAAAGAAACTAACTATGTGATCACAGTAATAACATGTTATTTAAATATGTAGACACTCTTAAAAGAAAACTGTTCAGGAGAAAAGTTGGCCTCTCATGGGTCTTGACAATAATTTAGTACGATTATATGATTCGAAAAATTAGAAAGAAGTAACCATTGTTGTGTTGTTGCACTTCTTACCTACGACCATTTCCTAACTACCTACAATGAAAAACACAGATTGATCAGATTGTTAACCGAGAGAGAGCCAGTGTACGTCATAAATCACGGGCACTAGAAGGGCTACTTACTATGGTAACAAATGCAGTCCTACTGTATCATAATTTTTCGTACAAAATCCCAGCCTTGCTAATTGGATGGGCTACGGAATATGATGAATAATTGCAGTCTACAAGACCGTGACTATGTTATTAGACGAGCTTCAGCGAGGATTCAATTTGACATACTGAAAAAAATTGGTGTTTGTTTTTATGTTGTTTTTTTTTATGTTTTTTTGTCGGTTCTCCACAGGTCAAACGACTACAGCTATCAACTTCAAACTTTTTTTCGTCATGGTTCCTCATCTAGCTTAGATCTGTATAGTTTTGTGGCATCATCGAGTGGTAACTTTTATTTTTATGAATTTTAGAAATTTCAAAAATACCCGTTAGAATAACACAACGGAAAAAAAATTTGAAAAATTTTATTTTTAAAAAAATTGAAATTTTGTGTGAAGTTGAATTACATCTTGATACACATTTCTGGAAATTCTCAACTTGATCGGGTCAGCCATTTTGAGGAAAAAACATGAAATGTGCTAAATTGGTACCACTCGAAGCTGTTTTTACCCATTTATAACTAAAATGTTACCCAATTGGCGAATTTAGGCAAAAGTTTGGCAATGAAGTCGACATACTATTACTTTCCGCTCGTCTTACAACGCGTATATAGCGTTTTCCTAGTTATATTTCATTACCATAGTAAGTAGTTCTCTTATATTGGGTTTTAACGACGCACTATACTGATGAATACGATCTATTGGCGTCCGTGGATGATGAATGAGATGATGGGATGATGAGATGAAATGTTATTTTATTAGGTGTTTTGGATGGTGGGAAGGAGTTGATCGTGGCCTGTTGTTGAGGAACCATCCCAGTATCAACCTAAGCGACAGAGAGAAACCACGAAAAACCCCTGTCAGGATGGTCGACCATGGCGGGAATCGGACCCCGGTCTCCCGAATGACGGTTCAGTGTGTTACCACTCGGCCACTCGCCTCGGTTAGGTAGTTTTTCTAATAAACAATATCCAATCAAAGTCTTATTAGACGAGCTTTAGCGAGGATTCAATTTGAAATACTGAAAAAAATTGGTGTTCGTTTTTATGTTTTTTTTTTTTTTTTTTTTTATGTTTTTTTGTCGGTTCTCCACAGGTCGAACGGCTACAGCTATCAACTTCAAACTTTTTTTCGTCATGGTTCCTCATCTAACTTAGATCTGTATAGTTTTGTGGCATTATCGGGTGGTAACTTTTTTTTTTTGAATTTTAGAAATTTCAAAAATCCCCATTAGAATAACCCGGAGGAAAATACTTGAAAAATCAAAATTTTTCAAGACCTCTCAAATTTTCGCCGAATATAAAGGAAACTATTAAGCACATTTTGAGAGATTTTTCGCATCAATCGGATGAGAAATAACGAAGAAAACGCATTTATAAAGCATTTTCCCATCAATTTAGGCTATTACGGGAACCAATTAAATCTATAGCAACAAGTGTCACCAATTAATTCAAAACGATTGAAATGAATGAAGAGGAAGGCCGTGACATAACTGATTCTCGTAAGGTTTTTGAACGTTTGGAGTGATCCAAGGTATGTAGATGTAGATTGGGTTGACAAATTATTTTTCATTCTAGATTTCTATACCCCTAAGCTCGTCTAACAACGCGCTTCCCGCGTTTTCCTAGTATTAGTTTATTGGAGCAACATATGGCCTGAACACGTGATTTCACGTGATCCATCGGGTAATAGTCCAGCGAGTTTCCATAGTTTGTAGCAAACTTCATACGCAGGATCAAGGTTTTGCCACATCAATGAAACTAAAGAAACACTAAACATGTTGCCATAGTAGCTAACTCGTGAAATGACCAATTGGAGTGATAAGTTATCATGTTATCAAGTTATTGGATGAGCGAAGTGAAGACTCAATTTCACCATACCCGAAAAAAAAGTACTTGTTTTTTTGTTGTTATTTTTTGTTCGCGTTCCACGGGTCAGAAGAAAATTTGAAATGAGTTGAAACTTGGCACACACAAGCGTCATTATCTAATTCGATACTGTATAGTTTTAAGGCACAATCGGTTGAACCACTTCTGAGAAAACTCATTTCAAAGTTTTCAAAAATCCCATAAGAATAACCCAGAGAAAAAAATTAAGGAAAACTATTTCATCCGAGAGAATTCAAATTCTCAGGGAATTTTAATCTGATAATGATACACGTTATTCTGAATTTTCATCTAAATCGGATCAGCCGTATTGATGTACCGGTAAACAAATATATAATGTAATTTTTATGAATCATTCAAAGCTATTAAGATACCTATTGAATCCAAGCTACAGATGACACCACTTAATAGTAAACGATTAAAACAAAGCTTTCTTTACTATCATAAAAATTAATGATAAAAAATAAGATGGCAGTGATGTAATGGTTTGGATCTCAAGGTGTATATATATATATATAATAACCAATCCAAAGATAAATCGATATGTTCCAGCTCATCCATCAACGTGGCAACACATAACTCGTTTGCCTAGTCAAATTATCCCAAGTTATCCTATTAATTCGGTTAATTTTGCAAGTGATGAAGCAGTAGGGCCTAAGCGTTCTGGTATCAAAAGAAAATCAATCCTAGATTTGTCAGTGAATTAATAAACATCGACGAGAGTATAGAAGATGGTTCCGAACAAACGTCTCTCCTATCCGATTCTACGCGGATGGTTCACGCCTTCTTCTTTGCTGGATACACGCCGTATCACAAATTGATCCCGTTTATATCCACCTCACAATCCGTTTAACATTTTCTTGGCGGCGTTTTTCTCTCATTTTAAAGGAAATCTATTTTATATATAGATTTTCATTCGTTCTTCATAGAATGTACCGATCATTTTATTCGTGTTTTTGTCCGTTCGTTATATTCATAATATATATTATTTTTTTCATTGGGTTTTAACGACGCTCTGTAATGATGACTGAGATCTATTGGCGTCGAATGAATGATTAATGAGATGATCGGATGATGAGATGAAGGTTTTATGAGTAATGGGAAGGATAGTGGGAAGGAAGCGGTCGTGGCCTATATTGTGGGAACCATCCCGGCATTAGCCTAGACTACAGAGGGAAACCATGCATAATAGTTTATTTGTAAAGTACTTTCGACTGAACCTCAAAGATAAGCTACAAACAAACACATGGATTTTTATATTGATAATGTAAAGGCTTGCAGAGATAAAGATATTGACGTATAGCTAATCGAACTGATTCGATAGACGATTGTGATGAACCATTCGGGGCCTAATAACTGATCGAGGCTTGATAACGACGTCAATACTTCAATTCAACGGCAGAGGGGTTGTAGGCGGTGTACATCAATAACGGAGAATGTTTTGTTCACAATTTTTAGTAGCAACGAACAAATTATTAAAAGACTTGTGTGGAATATATATGTTGATATCCTCATTCTTTCCTTTTGTATTGTGAAAATAATGTAACAGCTGTATTTATTGTATATTTCATTGTTGTTCATTGTATATACATACATGTATATTTTCTTGTTTATTTGTTGTGTATGATACGGTACATTATCTTGTATATTACCCTTGACTGTCCATATGATTAAGCTTATAAATGTTCCATTTTAATTGTAATCCTCTTGGACGAAAATGAAAATAAATAAATAAATAAATAAATTGTCGTATTCCAGTGAATCAATTGTATGATTGATGGTATAAATTATTTTAGTAGATGGTGTGAGGGATAGGACTCTGAGACTATGAGTACAATAGAACGTAGACCAAAATATACGGAAGGGAAATTAGCATTTACACAGAATTCGCTTTTACAGGTCTACATTTATACTTTTTTTTGTTTTTAATAACATCGAAACTTGATACAAAATCATTGTTCCCCAATTAAGGCTATGGATGAAAGATAGGATCGTTTGGACGGGGCACCACAAGGGCGATCTTACCACCCCATTTTGATTACATATACTATAATATATATATTATACATATTATAATATACATATTGATATACATTTATACTATAATTACAAATAAATTCACATAATTCACAGACTCGCGGATTATAGTTCGTGAAGAACAAGAAAAACATCCAATTTCCACCTTTCTTTTCTTTCTCTTCTCATTTCTTATCGTTCACTCTCTGTTCTTCTATTCCCATTCTCTTCAATAAATTATTTTCTCGAATTTCCTCCTCGTATTCTCCGTGCAGACAAGAACTAATGTCTTATTCATTGTTGCACTTAAACAAGTTTGCTGACAACAGATCTAATGAACCTAACCGTTAATTATAGATAACATAAATTATTTTGGTGATTAACGAAAAGTAATTTACAGCACGATTTATATTACTGATATCAAGATCGAATCAACATTAAAAAATGTCAAAATCCAGTTTACTTGTCACGCGATTCTAAGATTTCCAGTTTATAATCATCGATCAATGAAAATTAATTACTGGAGCTAATTAAAATATATTGTATTATGAATTATACGAAACTGGACTATTATGTATTCATCATCTGTCGGCATACAGAGCAAATTTGCAAATTTTAATTATATATATAAATATATATATATATATATATATATATATATATATATATATATATATATATATATATATATATTTGTATATATATTTATATATATATATATATATATATATAAATAAAATATATAAATATATGAAATAATATATAAAATATATATATATAATATATATATATATATATATAATATATATATATATATATATATATATATATAATATATAATATATAAATATATATATTTATATATATATATATATATATATATATATATATATATATTTGTATATATATTTATATATATATATATATATATATATTTGTATATATATTTATATATATATATATATATATATATATATATATATATATATATATATATATATATATATATATATATTCACGATGAGCCTATGCTTCCGAAAGCTGCATGATATCTTCTAATTAAAGATCTCAATCCAATCTTCTCAAAGTTATATTTTCTCGAGATTTGTTGTATCGTAAATAATAAATAGAATGCGATTCAGTAGTGTAAGCTGCGGCAAAAATCCAGACAAAATATTGTGTGTGGGTGTATTTTTATTTTTTTCAAACCATACGAGATTGAAAACTTGGTTCCTTCAAGGGATAAAATCCTATCACTTAAATCGAAACAAAATTTGTCAGTCAAACTATATACTTCTTTTTGACGATACAAAATCAAACGCGGGAATAAAATGCCCATGAGAACGAGACTAAAATAAATATAGTATGTGAGTATGTGTGAACAAGTACTAGGAAAACGCAGAATGTGCGTTGTGAGATGAGCTTAGAAGTATGGCAATCTAGAATGAAAAATAACTTATCGGCTCAATTTACATCTACAAACCTTGACTTACTTCAAACGTTCAAAAACCTCACCTTCAACTTGTTGATATTTATAGTAACCTGCAACCTGTTGCAAAAAAACACTTTGCAAAACCAATTGATCCAAATATTCAATGAAATGGACACGTTTATTGCGTTTTCTTCATTATTTCACATTCGATTGTTGTAAAAATCTCTGAATAGGTGTATAATAGTATTTCTTATATTCTGTGAGAATTTGAGAGCTTTTGAAAAATTCTTGTTTTTCAAGTATTTTTCCTCCGGGTTATTCTTATGAGGATTTTCCAAACTTTCCGATTATTTTCCGGAAAAACCTTCCGACCGATTCCTCTGAATAACAATCTCAACTTATTCTGGTATGACACCAACGTTCAGAAAAATTTTCAAGTTGATTGATTCATTTCTCTGACCTGTATGCCGCGTACATAATTACAAAAAAAAACATAAAAACGAAGCCCATTTTTTTTCAGGGTGTGAAATGGAAAGCTTCGCTTCGTCATCTGATTAATTCAAATGTGTACGAGCCGCGATTCAGTTGATCCAAAATTACAGTCATTTGTCAGAATTAGTATATTTCTCATTTTTATAAGATGGATAGAGTTTAATGTCTACACAAAGTATGGATCTAAACGGCATCCATACGCTAAAGTTACGCTTATCAATTGTGGTCATTTCAGTTCTAGGCAAACGCGTTATGTGTTTCCGCGTTGATGGATGAGCTGGAACAATATATCATCATATCTATGGATTGATAATATATATATATATATATATATATATATATATATATATATATATATATATATATATATATATATATTTATATATATATATATATATATATATATATATATATATATATATATATATATATATATATTTATATAAATATATATATATATATATATATATATATATATATATATATATATATATGAATATATATATATATATATATATATATATGTATATATATATATATGAATATATATATATATATATATATATATATATATATATATATATATATATATATATATATATATATATATATATATATATATATATGTATAAGCAATCGATCAGAACCGTTCACGTTACATAAAAAACACAGTATTTCAACCCTAGGTGATATAGAAAATGGCTTATAATATCATAATCAGCCACCCTCGGTAGCTCGGTCAGCTGAGGCACCGCTTCAGAAACTGAAGTCACCGTTGGGTGTGGGTTTGAGTCCCGCATAAGGCATGGATTTTTGTAAACGTCCTCTTACTAATCATCACTTCGTAATCACCTGCTCATTCGTACCCCCGTATAACCTAGATTCATTGGGATCGTTAAGCAAACATTAGTCATTATATAATCATAATTATCATGATGCCTATAGCTCTAAAGAGTCAATTCAAAAAAATAATGACAATTGCCATCCACCTATGTATACAGAGTTACACTCAACTGTGAGTTATACTCATACTGTGGAGAACTATATTCAATCTAGATTAAGTTATATTATGCTATCAATAATTTCAACTGTGATTTGGAAATCATTATCACATGAACCACTGTAAAATAGGTTGAATGAAATGCTGACTTAATTATAGTTTCTCGGAATCAATTCTTTCGAAATAACTACAGGTTGAAAAAATTTCCTATAAATGTCTAGGAAAATGCGGGATGCGCGTTGTGAGATGAGCTTGTATGGAAATATGGAATGAAAAATAACTTGTCAGCTTGATTTACATCTACGGACCTTGGATTACTTCAAACGTTCAAAAACCTCACCTGCAACTTGTTGATATATTTATAGTGCTGCAACCTGTCGCATATACACTTTGCAAATCCAATTGATCCAAATATTCAATAAAATTCACACTTTTATTGCTTTTTCTTTGTTATTTCTCATTTGATTGTTGCAAAAAACTCCGAATTGTTGTATAATGGTACTATCCATATTCTGTGGAAATTTGAGAGCTTTTGAAAAATGCTTGTTTTTCAAGTATTTTTCCTCCGGGTTATTCTCATGAGGATTTTTCCAACTTTCCGATTATTTTCCGGAAAAACCTTCCCACCAATTTTTCTGAATAACAATCCCAGTCTATTCTGGTATGACAGAAATATGAAGAAAAAATGTCAAGTCGATATGTATTTTTTCTGACCTGTATGCCGTTTACAAAATTACAAAAAAAGAAAAAAAAAAGAGAAACCAAGTTCATTTTTTCGGTATGTGGAATGGAATCTTCGCTACGCTCATCTAATTATCAATCATTCTGAATGTATAACGTTAGCCCTGACTCAAACTAATGGTCGCCTTTCACTATGCCTGTCATAATTTCTGTACATTAATTAATCGGATTTCATCAAAATAAATGTATACGTTTGTAGGGCGTTGTTATGTTGTGTTGTATGACGTCATCGAGAGGGGGGTTGGGAGGGAAGGGTAGTTGGTCGGCACGGTGTGGGACATGAGGGTGGACAGTAGTGATACGTTTTGAACACCTGATAGTCAGATGATGTGATCCATGAACGCGGTTTGTATATCAACTCATAGTCATAGTTGGGCGCCAACTGCAACCTACAGAAAATAATGATACTAAATTCATTTCCGATGATATGGGTTTGCACATTTGTCAAAATTGGCGATAATTCGTATGTGCGACTCACACCACATTCAACCAGTCGTAATTTGAAACACCAACATTCAAAATAAATATTCAAACACAAAAATAATGCACCTGGTATTACGCGATCTGTTCTTCTGAGTGGCATCCAAAATGGCTATAAGATTACGATCGTGCGTCGACACGATTAGATAAGCGTTAGCAAAGACCTCCATGCTACTCATATGGTGCTTTTTCTGTGTGTATTCATTTTGGTACGCACCGCACGGGTAACATGGTTTTTCCGATCATCTTGAAAGGTTTTTCCAATATTACACATCATTCAATTTGAAACGATACAGCTCTTTGAAAATTCCTTCTTTTTCTTTTGACAAAACAATTTTGGAATTTTTAGAATTTTTAAGAAAATGTATCAATTATTATATTCTCAAGATTCAGTTAAATGATTGAAACACATACATTTGAGAAAACAAACAAATCGGGTTCAGACATTTTATGGAAAAAAGTGTGTTTTTCGTAACTGTTCCACGCATTTCACTCTCAAATGTTTTCATACAAATTTTTCTATCCACGCGGCTCAAATATAGCGGTTTTCTGGTTATATGACAATTCGTTGAACATATATCAAAGATACCTTGTTCACGCTCATCTATAGCACAAATCATGAGTTGAGCCTGAAAGGATACTTACATAACTTGAACAACTAAAAATTGCATGCTTGGGTCAGCTAGCTCCGAGAGTTATTGCTTGCCCTAAGAGCTACCTATATCGAATATGAACTGTTTCACCGTCTCTTAGAGTACAAAAATTGGGGGCACTGAAGATCGTATACTGGAATAAAGTCGACTCGATCGTGTGACATGAGCTTTGCGGTACTGACCAATGAAATGTGGTTAGGGTCCAGGTGAGGTTGGACACCCAAACTCATGTCACACAACAGAGACGACTTTATTCCAGTATACACTGTTCAGGAGCTCCAAAAAATGTATCAAATTTCGTATCTAATCCCATGAACAGGGCTGGTTTTCTGAGCTAACAATAGTTGGAAATCCACAGACACTAGACATGTCACCATCACAGGTAGTTCTTCTGATAAATATTGATCAATCGAAGTTCTAGTCTGTTAGAGCTGGCTATAGCACTATAGTACGTAATTTATAAGGTAAAGGTCTAGAGCACTGAAGGCAGCTAAAGAATACAAATGACTTGACTAACTCGAAAAGGCAAGAGTGACATGATAATGATAGGACTCTTCCCTTCTGCAATGGATAGAAGCGTCGCTTTGTGATAAGAATTATCTATCAGCTTGTTTTCACTTACTGATCTTATTGTACGAATTCTTTTGGACACCAAATCGACTACAAACTGGCGTGGACGCATTTGTATCTGTATTTAATTTACTCATTACAGATCAATTACAATTATTTTTATCCAATTTTTTACCCAATCGTTTATCAGGAAAGTGATGAAATCGAAGGCGTATTATCAGAAAAAAGACCGATCACAATGAAAAATTTCAAATGGGATCATTAGCAACTAAAGAAGAAGAAGCTGAACAACTAACAAAGATTTGTGGGATGAATACGGCGATTGTTTTGCTTTATCAATAGAAGAATTAAGATGTACTGACTTCACGGGGTTGATTTTAGGGAGGAAGGAAGTATAGCAAGACCAAATCTGATAGATGTATGAGGAAATAAGGCGGAAAAAGAAGTGATCCGTGTGAATATAAATCATCTTCAAGAAAAAAAGCCTTGTGAAAAACAATTGAAAGCTTGTAATAAGAAATTTGGAGCTTGAAAGAAGTCTAAGAGTGGATGTAGAAATGAATCCAATTCTAGAATAAATAAACGTGTCCAAGTATTCAAAGAGAAAATGTGAGAAGAGATTGAAGTCCAGAAAGATTAAATGTAAGGAGTCCAAGTCTTCAAAGAGTGAATTCGAGAAAAAATCGAAAACTGGAAAGAGTGAACGCAAGAAGTCCATGTCTTCGAAGAGTAAATGAAGAAGATGTGAAGAGAAATCGAAGTCTAGAAAAAGTGAATGTGAAAGAAATCCAAGTCTCGCAAGAAGCCAAAGTCGTCGAAGAGCAAATGCAATAAAAAAGCCAAGCCTCGGAAAAAGAAGACGATGAAGTTGGTGATGACGAAACGACTGCAACGAATCAGACGAAGATCGGATTATTACTTTCTGATCGAGAAATATTATTTGAAGGACGGCCGATTGTTAGATGAGCGATAAAGAAGACTCCATCCCACTCTTATAGAGCTTCTTCTGTGTGTTTTTTTCTGTTTTTTTTTTTGTAAGCTCTCCACAAGTCACAGGGTGAAGCAAATCAATCAACATTGCATTTTTTATGTACACGCAAATTTGTCCAAGTTGGAACTGTATAGTTTTTGAAATGAATCGGCTGAATCGATTTTGAGAAATAACATGTCAAAGTTTCTAAAAATGCCGTAAGATTAGTCTGGGCAAGAAAATTTGACAAATAAAATTTCTCCAAATACAAAACATTGCTCTGAATGTGTACACATGAATGATACACATTATCATCATTTTTTATGTAATTCGAACCAGCTGTTTTGAAGAAAAAAATTAAAATGACTGTTTTCATTCATATAATATATTATAGAAATTAAAGCAGATTCAGGTTGCCGCGATTTACTGCTTTCTAAATTTGATATTTGCCCAACAATGAGTATTTTTTATATGCGTCAAGGTGTGTAGAATACCAGAGTCGGTAAAGTAGCAAAGGTAGAACTATTTGAACGACTTTTATACATTATTCAGAGATCTCATTCATCTTACAACGCTGATGCTGTGTTTGCCTAGAAAGCCGCCCATGATCGATGAAGATTTTGGTCTCTGCAACCATTGTACGTTTCTTGACATTGTTCATTTGTGATAATTGTGACGAATGTTCCAGTATTGTTTTTATAAGAAGAGATTTTCAGATGAGCGATAGCGAAAACTCCACCCCACTCTTATATAGGGTATGTGTGTTGTTTTTTTGTTGTTGTTTTTTAAGCACTACATACGTCGCAGGGTTTGACTGATCGGAATGAAACTTTTTTTCACAAGTAAAATCATCCAATATAGTACTGTATGGTTTTAAAATGGATCGGTTTCACCGATTTTGAGAAATATCATCTCAAAATTTCTAAAAACCCTGAAAGATCAGGCTGGGCAAGAAATTTT
>OZ023330.1:5352193-5399693 GCA_964007535.1 Brachyptera risi | reverse complement strand
TTAAACATACCCAGAAAGAATAAAATGATTGGTCAACAGCATGCGGACTATCTTGATCCTTACTTCTTCAATAAAATACCTAATAATATTAGATCATTAAATAGAACACATACATTTAGAAAAGGCGTAAGTGAGTGGTTAAGGGATATGGGTCGTCATTTCTTTCAATCGTAACAACTTATATACATCGAGAAATATTCTGTTTTGTTTTTTCTTTTCATCTTAAATTCAACTGTAACTTGAAATCGTAATTTGTTTATTCGTTTGTTTACTTTCTCGTCACATAACCTTATGATGAAAATTATCTCCTGTTTTTCAACTGTCAATTGTATTTAATGTTTTTTTTATTTTAGTCAGTCCGCACACAAGAATCTTTCTTATGCTGGCTTCTACTTTACTTTATTTATTATCGATGAAAAGCAATACGAATACAACGTAGTAATTGATCCAACACAGAACTAATTTTAAGAACACCGTGTAAAAATGTAATGTATGTAAAATATGTATTATTCTGTATTGTGTTCGTATGTTGTATAGTGCACATAATGTAGAAGTGTATTATGGTATGTTGTGTATATGTTGTATGTAGTGTATTTTGTGGAATAAAATGATATCAAAATGAAAATGAAAGTTAGAGGTTGAACTGAATGAGTTCATTAAACGTTAGCTAATTTGAATTGGTTTGATAGATTAGTATGATTGGGTTGATTCAGGTTGATTGGGGTACATCACATTAACAACAATGACAATTACTTCTACTACTGATAATAGAATGTTCCCAAGTCGGATGATAGACGCTTACAAATGCTACCCAAAATGAAGATTCAATTCACATCAAGATGGCCATACATGAGCATACGGAGCGAACTCAGAGGTCGACATTCATCTTGAATGATAAGCCAATCAGCGATGACTGCGGGATGATGCAAAGTTATTTCGCGAAAATTAGGCTCGGCCTGTTTTTTTCCCTAATTACAGCATTTTGCAAGCGAAACACCAGTTTAGATTCCAGTAAAATCGACTCAAGGTCGCTATCATAAAATCCCAAAAAATCTGTGTCGATTTTAACATGAATAGCTTCGAAAATAATATCAGGATTGTTCATTGTGCCCACGTGCCTATATGACTTGTTTTATTTTTATTTTTTTCCATTTTTTTTTTAATAACATCGAAATTTGATACAAAATCATTGTTTTATAAGATGTTATGTTCATTTGATCATTATTATGATTAAGATGATGACAGCGGTGTCAACAAAGTTACAACAAACACTGTCAACAAACTCGAGGCAATTGATATAAAAAGCGCAGTAGGTGCCCTTCTCTTTGCCCACCTTGCTTCAATTGACCACTAGTGATGGGCGTGGCTAATCACCAAAGCCACCTGGATCTATACTTCATGTGGGAATTTAGAGATACTCTGATGGGTCAATGTGAAATTTCCCACACAACAAAGCCCATTTGATTGGATGTTCTGTTTTATGACGTTTATGGGCGAGTCAATCACCAGTCGTCAATTACCACTGGGTGACAAAACTTTTGTTTATTTGTACCGCCTCATCCCGCATAAACTTGTGAAAAACATGGCGACCAGCTATCGAATTGTTTCGTATGGATCAGCTGAGTCATCAAAAAAAAAATATATATATCACCAAAAACTCAAAGTGAGACCATTAATAAAGTCAACTCTACTCTTAAAAAACCAGTTCGAACAAAAACTCATTTTAACATAACAAATTGTTACAAAAACATCGTTGAACAACTATGCGATCGAACAATTCTCCAGTTTTGCATTCGTAATCAACTTAATTTGCATCACTAATCCCAGTCCCCAGTATATAAATACGCGAAACACTTGAATGTGATTTCAAACAAACTTTCAAGGATGCAGTGATGACATGATAAATCATAACTATTTGATGTTCTCATTTTACCACATTAGTGCTCTCACATAATAGTATATATTTGCATGATTAGCAGAACAAACAGAAATAAACGTGGTTGATACTCGAGAGATGTCAATGCGATGATCGAATGTGGGTTTGATGAAACACGCTTCACCGTCATGATCCACTCGGGCGTTGATAATTGTCCATCTATCTGGTTATCAAACATAGAAATACAACAGAACGGCCACCGTCATCATCAATACGTTATATACATCCATAGCCTGTGTGGACAATGTAATGATTTCGAGCTAATTATACAAGAGAACATTTTAAATGATAGACCTGCCTCACATCACAGGACAAGAGTTTCATATTTCCGATGTTAACAAGGCAACGGTTTTGTGTGTCGGTGTATATTTGATGGTGAAATACATGGTGATTCTGTGAATGCGAGAGATTGGAGAACATTGATTATATTTAGTTCTGTTATATGGATATTTGAACTACACAAAGACTGTGATAAACATTCATTGGAAGAAGAGTTGTAAAATGACCTCATGCGTTGCAGTAGGCCTGCCCACTTGTGAGACGATGAAAGGTTAATCTGTAATTCGATATATATATATATATATATATATATATATATATATATATATATATATATATATATATATGTCTATATATATATATATATATATATATATATATATATATATATATATATATATATATATATATATATATATGTATATATATATATATATATATATATATATATATATATATATATATATATGTATATATATATAATATATATATATATATAAATATAATATATAAATATAATATATATATATATATAAATATAATATATATAAATATATGTATATATATGAATTTCATACGGGGCCTATTTGTCATTATTATCATTATCATCTCTGGAAATGAGACAAGTAAGTACTGAACACTTGTAATATGAAAATAGAAAAGAGGAATCAGAATTACGAGTTGAAAATTAAGTAGAAGAGAAATAATTCCGGCTGTCCGCAAAAAAAAAAGAAGAATGTAATGGTTTGATTTCGATAATAGTGTAGATGACAAATCATGATTATCATTACAATCAAATATGATGTATGAATGATATGAACGAATATAGTATTATATTGAACCAATCGAATTCCATATAATAAAACTATTTGAATAAATTGAATAACCAGACTTGAATTGGCTGAAAAATAGAGGAAAGCTTCATACTTTCCAATTTGAATTAATGTGACACTTTTCTACTCCATCTCATTGGATGAGCGAAGCGAAGACTCAATTACACTATACCGAAAAAAAAGTGCCCGTTTTTTTTTTTTTTTTTTTTTCGTTTTTTTGTTCGCGCTCCACAGGTCAGACAAAAATTCAAAATCAGTTGAAACTTGGCACACACATGAACCCCTATCTGACTTGATGCTGTATAGTTTTGAGGTACGATCGGTAAAACAACTTCTGAGAAAACTCATTCCAAAGTTTTCAAAAATCTCATTAGAATAACCCAGAGGAAAACATTCGTGAAAAATATTTCATCTGAGAGGATTCAAATTCTCAGAGAATTTCAATCTGATAATGATACACATTATTCCGAACTTTTACTCAAATCGGATCAGCCGTTTTGATGTAAAAAAATATATAATGTTATTTGTGTCAATTATTCAAAGCTATTAAGATACCTATTAAATCAAAGCAACAAGTGTCACCACTTGATTGTAAACGATTAAAACAAAGCCTTCTTTATTGTTATACAAATTATTAATGGAAAATAAGATGGCAGTGATGTAATGGTTTGGATCTCAAGGTGTATATATATATATATATATGATAACCAATCCAAAGATAAGTTGATATGTTCCAGCTCATCCAACAACGCGGAAACACATAACGCGTTTGCCTAGTAATTAACAATATCCTACGGAGTGAAAATAGCTTCAATCTCCTGATCATTGGATCCAGAGCGTGCATCTCTTGTGTATAATACTAAGAAAACTTGTGATTCGCGTATGCTTAGAAGTATGGAAATTTAGCTTGGAAGTATGGAAATCTAGGAGAATAAATATTCTGTCAGCTCGATATATACGTCCATATTTACGGACCTCAAATTACTTCGAACGTTCAAAAACCTTACCTGCAACTTGTTGATATATATATAGTGCTGCAACCTATAACATATACACTTTTGCAAAACCAATATTGATCCAAATATTCAATAACATGTACGTTTTCTGTGTTATTTCTCATCCGATTGTTGCAAAAATCTCTGAAAAGGTGTAGAATAGTATTGTTCATATTCGGTGAAAATTTGAGAGCTTTGAGTAATTCTTTTTTTCAAGTACTTTTCCTCCGGGTTATTCTTATGAGGATTTTTCAAACTTGACGATTTTTTTCCGGTTTGCTGGAAACCAATTCCAGCCTATTCTGGTATGACAGAAATATGTAGAAAAATGTTCAAGTCGATTGGTAATTTTTCCTGACCTATATGCAGCGTACAGAATTAGAAACAAACAAAAAACATAAGAACGGAGCCCATTATTTTCGCTATGTGAAATGGAAGCTTCCCCACGCTCATCTTTTAAGCTACCAGAAAAGTGCTGTGTATAATGAGACCTCTGGACTGTTAATAATCACATCTTACTTCAATACTAGCTTGAATAGCTTGGATTGATTTTCACTATGGCAACGGTGCAACGAAGAGTCAAGATGATATTTTTGAGAAAACAATGTGTATTGTACAAGATTGATGTGAGTGCTGGAATAAATGTGGAGCATTGAAGTGGTCTTGTGTGAATGTAGAAGATTCTAATTTTCCCTCCTCTCCATTTCTTGCAACATAACTCCTCCTGAAAAAAAGGCTATATCTGACAGTTCGAACTTGTTATCACCATGGTTACCTATGCTATTTGTCACCAACTCTCAGATAAATACTAACTGGCCGTGGTAATACCGGGCCTTAGTCAAGAAAGTTACATAGTTAGATCATGGAGTTGTAAACACAGGCCCAGATTCACAAAGAATTGTATCTTATCGTAGCGCTACAACCGACATACGACGTCGTAACTTTATTACGGTTGCATTCGTATTACCTATTAACAAAGAATTCTAAGGGAATGTTACCGTGGTGTTATCCTTGGCCCCAACTGTCCGTGCCGTTGCCGTGTGACGTCATTGTTTTCGACTGTCATCCAATGTGAGCAAGCAAATTTGTTTGTAATAACGCGATATAAACATCAATTACTTGTTTCCTACAGCTAGATGATATTGAAAATCAAAATGAATGCATTAAACGCTGTATTTAGTTTAAAGTTTGTTTTTTTCTAATTGTTGTGATTCTTTTCGTTGTTGATCATCAAGAGGGCTTTGCATTTTTTTCCCCGCTCATTCTGTCAGCTGTCATCGAGATTCCCAAATCTGAGATTAAGATTGATTATTGAATATGATAATCGTAATTCGGATCGTTTCTTCACTCCCAATCTCTTTAGATTTTCATTTTTGACTTTCTAAATATGTACTAATTGAATCTGAGGGAGCGAAATCTCCAAAATCATCGATATCAATTGCGAGGGGAGTCTTGTATCTCCACCAAAAACCAGTCGGGACCGGTGAAAACTTTATCACCAACTATCCTTACTACTTTTGCTTACATTTTTCGTGAATACGAGTTATAACCAAGTCTGGTAGTAAGTCCTATAACGGTTGTAAGTTACGACTTAGTAAGAGATACAACTCTTTGTGAAGTATACGACAGTACAATACATGGCTATATATGAAGTAGATGAGGTTGAAAATAGATGGAAATGAAAGGATTGAAGTATTAAGAAGTCATTGTTCAATGAACGACACGTCTCGCTGTAAGGTTGACCTTTTCAGTAAATGGATAGAGTGGATTCTTAATTAGTTTCACAATCAATTATTTCTTTGTTTTGTCTCATATATTTACCCAGCTTCTTGCATGAACTCTAAAATATGAAATATTGATAAATCCCAGTGTATAATTCTAGTGTCAAGTATATTAGAGACTTTTGAATAGATGCAATCAATCAAATTCAGAATCATCAACAATACCGTAAACGAAGCGAACGCAGTAACAACAAGGCTAGGAAATGGCAGAGACCGACTCAAAAGAAACCACTCAATGTGGTGATCTATGGTCACCCAAATTCCCTGGCCAAATTATGTTAGTTATAAGAAAACGATGAATATGTATATATATATATATATATATATATATATATATATATATATATATATATATATATATATATATGTTTATATGTATATATATATATATATATGTATATATACCATATATATATATATATATATATATATATATATATATATATATATATATATATATATATATATATATATGAATATATATATATATATATATATATATATATATATATATATATATACATATATATATATATATTTATATATATATATATATATATATATATATATATATATATATATATTTATACATATACATATATGTGGCCATGAAGCATTAAATAATCTGTAATAGCTCTCAAACTACATTTAAATATGGCTCATATATATATATATATATATATATATATATATATATATATATATATATATATATATATATATATTCACAATATATATACACACACAATACACATATCCTTCTTCGAGATATCTCGATGTGTCACCATGGCCGAACATCAAAACGTTTCCACCGGAAACTCCATACAAACACAAAACACAAACACAAACGTACATAAAGCTTTCCTTCGCATTTCGATCGATCTGATATCACCGCGTGATAACTTTCCACTCAGAACAACAGCTTGTAAATGATGTATGGCAAGTCTCATCGCGACGCCGCAACGCGATCGATGGTTGCCACGAAATTTCTTTGTATACACTTGAAATATTAATGTCACCTGAACGATGCGTGACGCGCCGCACGATGACAATATCATAGTATTAAAATTATTATAATTATAATAATAACAGTTATAATTGGATGACGAAGCGAAGACTCAATTTCGTCATATTCGTAAAAAAAAAAAAGAGGGAATATGTTTTGTTTGGTTTTTGTTTGCGCTCCACAGGTCAAGTAAAAGCATTAGTTTTGTTGGAAGTTGGCATATACATGTGTCATAATTTGATTTGATATTGTATAGTTTTCTTGCACAATCGGTTGCATCACTTTTATTTCCATCATTTGAAAAAAAAAAAAACATGAGAATAATCTGAAGGAGAAAATGGACAATGCGTACTTTATTGGAATTACTTCGAATATTCAAGGAATCTACACATAACGATGCACATTATTTCAAAGTTGTACATAAATCGGATTAGCCAATTCGAGGAAATAATAATAATGTAGTTTTTTCACATCGAAAAGCTATCAAGGATATCAAAAAGTGGGACCCGTTGAATCGTTGGAAGATTTGAAAAATAAGTAACAAGTAGAACAGAAAGTTCACGTATTAATGATTTTGAAAACAAGGTGTGTCTATAGCTACCCACTATATTCCACATGAATACGCCTAAATCACTCATTTTACAACGCAAATGCTGCGGGATTTTCAGAGGTTTCTATATATGTTCAAACCTAAAACATACATGTACAAACTGTTTAGACCCATAAAGTTAAGAAATATGACATCAGATCTCAGACAGACAGTTGTTCCTGTCACTTGTTCGTTTAGTTATCACATTGTTTGGCGGTATTTTGAAAAAACATGATACCCTGACGTCAAATCACAATAATTCTGAACCAGTAACAATTTATTTATTTCAACATTCAAAATAAAGAACTCAAATATTTAAATATTCAAATCGAAGTGGCGTGAATTAAAATCACCTGCATTATATAATATTTCCCCTCCTCAAAAAAAAGAAAGAAAAAAAATGAATCAAAACATGTGAATCATAGTTCACACTCATTGTTATAGTCATAGTTATAGTTATGATAATACCAAAGACCTTAGTAGAGGTACTAACATACTAATATAAGTTAGGTTAGATACTAAGGTCTTGGTAACCCATAGTTTCAACCCAGTATTGATGGTTAGATGAGCGTAGCGAAGCTTTCCATTTCACACCCTGAAAAAAAATTGGCTTCGTTTTCATGTTGTTTTTTTTGTAATTATGTACGCGGCATACAGGTCAGAGAAATGAATCAATCAACTTGAAACTTTTTCTGAACGTTGGTGTCATACCAAAATAAGTTGGAATTTTTATTCAGAGGAATCGGTTGGAAGGTTTTTCCGGAAAATAATCGGAAAGTTTGAAAAATCCTCGTAAGAATAACCCGGAGGAAAAATACTTGAAAAATAAGAATTTTTCAAAAGTTCTCAAATTATCACCGAATATGAACAATACTATTATACACCTTTCCAGAGATTTTTGCAACAATCGAATGAGAAATAACAAAGAAAACGCAATAAACGTGTACATTTTATTGAATATTTGGATCAATTGGTTTTGCAAAGTGTTTATGCGACAGGTTGCAGGTTACTATAAATATCAACAAGTTGCAGGTGAGGTGTTTGAACGTTTGAAGTAAGTCAAGGTTTGTAGATATAAATTGAGCTGACAAGTTATTTTTCATTCTAGATTGCCATACTTCTAAGCTCATCTAACTACGCGCATCCCGCGTTTTCCTAGTTTGTTACAAAAGGTAATACTATATCATCAAATATAACTGAAGGACTGAGGTTCACTATGCTGTTTACTTGATGAATCACATAATATTTGGTGAAAACAAGAATATTTTTAAAAAAACATTTCACGTGTATAGTTTTCTAAAGTACATATTTGAACACAATTACACGGCCATTGTAATGTACACATTTTCTCCATGGAGTATGTCAAGCAATGTGGATAATGAAGCTTGAACTATGAAACACTGTATTGTTCAGATCTTATGGGGGTGGACACCGCGGGGAAAACTACAATAAAAATACGGGTAAACACTAAAGCAAACTTCATTGTTTGAAAATATATATAAAAGTGTGGTTTACATTGTAATATGACTCGCAGTTTTGTGAAGATAATGTTATTATACCAACCATTGTTGTGTATACCCATGCACGCAGCTGAACAGAGGCTGAATATATTTTGTGTAGTACTTTTTTCAATAATGTTTGTACAGGATTTTTCATTATTTAGTATTGTAGTTTTACATATAGGTCTGATGAAGTTGAAATTTGTCATTTAGCAATAACATATACAATTCTGTTCTAATTCTGTTTAGGACTAGGAAGTCTCTATAACGTACGGTTACGGTCATATAGAGTGGTCAATCATGCTAAATCTGAAAGTATCTTCGATAGAATACACTGACACTATGCGCACTGAAACAATATGCATATTTACACTGCCAGTATGGTCTGTGACAAAATTAGCGGTTAAATGTGCGTTCAGATTCTATTTAAATTTTGATGATAATTTCGAATTATAACGTTTTACATGACCGCCAGTGTACATGATATCGATCTGAGGCGTAACCAAAATGTATCGACTTTTATTCATTCAGAATGTTGTATATAGTAAGATATTGACAGTCACAGTTTTCTAATTCAACATCTGACAGTTAACATATTTCAAGCATTGTTTTTACTACATGGATATGTGTGTCCAATTAGACAAATATTGAATAAATAAATAAAATGAATAAAATAAACGCATTCCTATAGACAAGTGTGATGCTCACTTTGGGTGACAATGCAAGTTATTATATTTTCATGGTTACCATGGTCACCGAACTCGCGATCACACGCACTTCATGCGATTCACTGCCAACTAGATAGTTGTGCTGCTTCTCAAAAGGTAGGCCTATATTTTATAGGTAATACCAGAGTCGATAAAGCAGTTCTACCTACATACATACAGAACTATATACATACCAATAGAACTGCTTTATCGACTCTGGTAATACCTGTGGTTTATGGCTATAGATACGCAACTCTATGGATAACGCAACTATGGCAACTATAACAACTGTAGATAATATATATATATATATATATATATATATATATATATATATATATATATATATATATATATAAATATATATTTAATATATATATATATATATATATATATATATATATATATATATATATATATATATATATATATGTATATATATATATATATATATATATATATATATATATATATATATATATATATATATATAAATGTATTTAATATATATATATATATATATATATAAATATATATATATATATATATATATATATATATATATATATATATATATATATATATATATATATATATAATGTTATGACTTTTATCATACTGTAAGGTACAGTCGCAGATAATGAAAACAATTATTATTATTATTATTATTATTATTATTATTATTATATATATATATATATATATATATATATATATATATATATATATATATATATATATATATATATATATATATATATATATATATATATATATATATATATATATATATATATATATATATATTCATATCATGATTATTCAATAATCGAGATGAGATATCCATGAGTATGAGAATCGAATAGGTTTTCAATTGTTTCAACTTTGAAACTATCCCACATGATATGACAAATATGCAGTTTTTTCGAGATAGAACACGAGATCTTGGTTTTTCAATCAATTTCTATTTGCGTCAATGATATTCTCTCCTCTTTTCATCAAGAATTCATTCTAAATTCCCCTCCATTTGAAGTTGAAATCTATTGGAGTGAAATCCGTACTAACATAAGATTTAATTATCATGTAATTACAGTATAATTAATACACAATTAGATTTATAATCTCTCCACAGATAAGCTGAACCGCATCACTATCAAGTTCATAATAAGTTAAATCCTAATATTGCATCTACATAGAGTCACTTTCAATTACTGCTGAAAATAGATTCAAAATGATGGTATATGTTTTCTTGTGAATATATGGCAAGCTATTTTGAAAGCGTTCAATAAATAGCTTATGTGGTCACATGACATCGTCAAAGTTGAGTGCACACATTAATATCAACATAAGTTGCCGATAAAGGCAACGTGACTCCGGTTATCGACGGAACTGAAATAAGACAATATTCTTGTACCGGCCGTATAGTACAATATTGTACTGTATACAAATATGAAACACATCATTACGAATTTTCATTCACAGTCGACTAGCCGTTTAGAAGAGAATAATTATTCAATTGACGACTCGAAATGGGCGTGGCTTCACCAGTCAGCCAGTTGGATCATATCATTTGTGGTCATTTTAAGATACCCCGATTGGATATTTAAATTTGACTACAGTTCTCAGTCCTGTTGATTGGACGGTATGATTTCTGACGTCATGGGGGCGGAGACTGCGAGTCGTCAACTGATAGCTTTCTGTCAAGTAGCTAGAAATAGTGGTTATTTAGTATTTCAGCAAGAGCGATTCACAGCCTTGAATATTCGACAGTTTCCGCCACGGTTTGTAGAGTTTTCGAGTATATTTACTATAGGCCCAAGTCAAGGCGTGTATAGATTTTACGAGTAGACTCTATACAAATATCTCGCTCATCTTACACCGCATACGCTGCGTTTGACCAGCAGGTTAGTCAGATGACAGTTTTATGCTAGTCCAATTTTGAAACCAACAATAAAATGAAGCTTATTAATCATTTTCTCATTTTTATTGTGGAGAAAAAACATTGGATTTTTGACAATGATATTTATATTTCGTTCCCTCTTTTCTACACTCCAAGATTACGCCTCAAGAGAAAATATTAAGTAGACATGTGTTAATTTGAGCTGATAATCAATTAAAGTACGAGAATATATTTGGTATAAGATATTGAGATGATCCGTTGATTATCGCACAATCAACAAATGTATCAAATTTTTTTTTTTTACATCCAATCACTCAAAAGATATAAATAAACCCACTTGACTTGATCGACTTTGTCGCTCTCGTTTAGGTATCTTCCTCACCAAAGTCTCCTAGGTCTGTCAGATACTTGCTTGGCGTGCGTACACGCTCATGTGCGTATACCCACCTGCGTGCGTGCGTGCGTGTGTGTAGCTGTACATGGCATATTAACTATTAACCGCAATTATTTAAATTACACACTTCAAACTTCGTTGTTTTATGGTAACAGGAACTAATAACAAGCGAAATTTCCCTCGATTTACAATTTAATTGACACGTAAACATAAATCAGGGATAATTTTGACTCGACCATTTATCTCGTGTACCAGTACTCAATTGTTATCAGTGATCAATACTGTTTTGATGGTATTTTCAATATGAATTATCGTTGTAATATGCTTGACCCAATACCCAGTTTTTGCCCATGACTATTTTTCACTACCGCAATACACGACGAGCCCTTGAATAATAATATGTGTAGATCGAAGGGTAACAACTCCTGAAATCTAGTATACACTTGTCATTAATCTTCCCGAAATCCCTTGAAATCTTCTAGAAATCCCGTGAAATCTTCTTGAAATCCCGTGAAATTTTCTTGGAATTTCCTGAAATCTCCATGAAATCAATTGAAATCTGAAATAAGGTGTACACCAAATTTACTAGTTGTTCACCCCTCGGTGTAGATCTTGAAAAATATTCATCATCACTTAAAGGCCTACTACTTATATTTTGTAAATTTTAGGACAGATTCCAAGAGATGTATGAAATTTTCTCATCCTATCATTCTATCAAAAATGAAACAATTTTTGCTGGTGAAAATGTTCGCTTGTAACTAACTGGAATAGTTGGAACCCATTATAACCAGAACCATGGTCATGATTTCCAGTGATACCAGAATCGGAACTGTCACCCAATTTTCCTCAAGGTGGAAACCAGAACCGGAAAAACAAAAACAGAACCTAAAAACATAATGGCTTGGATCTTGTTTTGACTCAATTAATCATCAAATTATCATCATTATCACTCACGTTATAGTTGCTAGAATAGGAAAAAACCCTTTTTTATCAATTTCGTTTGTAAAAATTCAACATTCACTTCTCGGACTTGAGACATGTAATGAGTTCCATTTTTATTGGATGAGCGATAGCGGAAACAAACATCCTACTCTTATGGTGCTTTGTCATTTCGTTGTTTGTTTTTTACACTTAATATACCATCATATGTATGTATAATTGAGAGGACGCATTCCTGTATAGAATAAGCCCTGTCCTAACTCAACCTCAGGACCTGTGCTAAACGAGCACGCACTGAAAAACCGGAAGTACTCCTTTTAAACAGGACTGCATCGTACTGGAATGCGCCTTAAGCTAGTTTGAATATTTGAATATTTTTCTTCTTCAACTCGCAAAGACTGATGGAACATATAACGGGCCGTTACGTATACGTATAGTACGCTAAACGTTGGTGCGTGCGACGCTATTTGAAGATAGGGCGTCATTGCAATGCATTATATACAACCATCGCCCGTTATAGACGTCTCTCCCGACCAAGTTTTATCGCTTCCATCAACGCTTCAACCCTTCCTTTACCCCTCCCAACCCCTTTCGAGGTAAACATTTCACCGGCACTGATTTATACAGTTGTAATGTAAATGAGATAAGAACTAGAACTTATTAATATGTATATATAACAGTGCAAAATGCGATGCTGGTAATTGTTCTTGAAGTCGAGTTGAAGTTAACTGAAATAATAATCGCAGCAATAGCTTATTTGCATAATTGTTTCGGGTGAGGTTGATAGTTTGAGCTATACTTTTATCCACGGAAGAAGAGAATGACGTTCATCAACAATGTAACCATGAAAACTTCGGTTTAATTACGCATTGCATTCTTATTGTGGCCTGAACTATATAGGGTGTATCCCTTGCGAGAGATTCGGTTGCGTTTCAAACTTGAGTTCCGTCCTGAAAAATCTTAATACCCTGCAAAAACCACAGATATACAAATATATAATGACGTTTGTGCTCGTTATGTTTGTATATAACCTTCTCTCATGGATACAATTGTATAGAATTTGTTGTATCATTATGTGTTATTATGAAATCCTTCTTACCGATAATCCAAGTCACTATCAGTTATTATACTGTTATAATAGTATCTTGACCGATTAATTATATATTTAAATAATGTAGATTCATAATATAATAATTTGAGTTCCTATATATGATTTGAGTGCGAGCAAAAGATTATTTTCTTTTTTGCACTCAGTAATATATTTTCCTTGTGCATCACTGTGTTGTTGTTATTTTCGTTTTCATCATGATTATCATTATATTCCTGATTCTCTAAATATTGATTTCATCATTATCATTATTGTTGTATTATCATTATCAGTATTACTGTAAGTTCACTAGTTCAACGTCACTTACATAATTAGACGAGCTTTAGCGAGGATTCAATTTGACATACTGAAAAAAATTGGTGTTCGTTTTTATGTTTTTTTTTTTTTTATGTTTTTTTGTCGGTTCTCCACAGGTCAAACGGCTACAGCTATCAACTTCAAACTTTTTTTCGTCATGGTTCCTCATCTAACTTAGATCTGTATAGTTTTGTGGCATTATCGGGTGGTAACTTTTTTTTTATGAATTTTAGAAATTTCAAAAATCCCCATTAGAATAACCCGGAGGAAAATACTTGAAAAATCAAAATTTTTCAAGACCTCTCAAATTTTCGCCGAATATAAAGGAAACTATTAAGCACATTTTGAGAGATTTTTCGCATCAATCGGATGAGAAATAACGAAGAAAACGCATTTATAAAGCATTTTCCCATCAATTTAGGCTATTACGGGAACCAATTAAATCTATAGCAACAAGTGTCACCAATTAATTCAAAACGATTGAAATGAATGAAGAGGAAGGCCGTGACATAACTGATTCTCGTAAGGTTTTTGAACGTTTGGAGTGATCCAAGGTCTGAAGATGTAGATTGGGTTGACAAATTATTTTTCATTCTAGATTTCTATACCCCTAAGCTCGTCTAACAACGCGCATCCCGCGTTTTCCTAGTTATTATTCATTCATGCGGAAGAAAATGAGTATTATCACTTTAGTCCACAGGTAAACCCTCAATAATTGGTTCTGAGCACAATCAAAAGTGGAAAATATATTTTGTAATAATGTATACAAAATTGACCGATGTAGATCGTCCGCCCTCGTGATGTCACAAAATATCAAAACCAATCAAGTGGACAGTGAAGCAGGGGAAATAGGGAAATATCCAATCAAGGTATCTAAAATTTCCCCTGCTTCGTATAAGTCATGCCCATCTGCCAATTGAATGAATTGTCAAATTGAATGAGAAATAAAAAATACAACAGAATATTTTTACATACAAAATTTCCATCATCTCTCTGATGATGTTTGTGTTTTCATTCTTTATTATTAACTTCTGTTTTATCCACAGATAAGACTTGTTTTAGGCTTTGTGGAAAATGTGGACTTAATTTGTTCTATCTATATGAGTGAAAATATAAACAACCATTATTATTATCATCATTTCTCATTTGCCCCACGTGATCTTATGTGTACATCTACTAGGAAAACGCGGGATGCGCGTTGTTAGACGAGCTTAGGGGTATAGAAATCTAGAATGAAAAATAATTTGTCAACCCAATCTACATCTACAGACCTTGGATCACTCCAAACGTTCAAAAACCTTACAAGAATCAGTTATGTCACGGCCTTCCTCTTCATTCATTTCAATCGTTTTGAATTAATTGGTGACACTTGTTGATATAGATTTAATTGGTTCCCGTAATAGCCTAAATTGATGGGAAAATGCTTTATAAATTCGTTTTCTTCGTTATTTCTCATCCGATTGATGCGAAAAATCTCTCAAAATGTGCTTAATAGTTTCCTTTATATTCGGCGAAAATTTGAGAGGTCTTGAAAAATTTTGATTTTTCAAGTATTTTCCTCCGGGTTATTCTAATGGGGATTTTTGAAATTTCTAAAATTCATAAAAAAAAAAGTTACCACCCGATAATGCCACAAAACTATACAGATCTAAGTTAGATGAGGAACCATAACGAAAAAAAGTTTGAAGTTGATAGCTGTAGCCGTTCGACCTGTGGAGAACCGACAAAAAAACATAAAAACAAAAACAAAAAAAAAAAAAAAAAAAAACATAAAAACGAACACCAATTTTTTTCAGTATGTCAAATTGAATCCTCGCTAAAGCTCGTCTAAATATTACGCTCATTAAAATAAAATGAAAAAAAAAATTGAACACATATTGGCAGAGTAGAACCTTGAGAAATTATTTAATTTCATGATCATAGCTCTCATTTCTTCTGAGCATTGTTTTATTTCATGATTATTCAGCATATTGGTTACTATTCAGACTCTGTCAAATAAGTCACGTTATAATTTTAGGGAGGCCGGCTGGTAGCCTCACCCTTGTAGTTTCTCATCCGAACGATCCTACCTTAGCATACATAGACTAACATGGAAAATTAAGACCTTGTGTCAAATTTTCTATGTTTATTTGTAAAAATAAAGGAAATTTCGAAACTTATCACGTTCACAATTACTCATGATAAATTACTAAAAGGGAGGAATTATCTTCATCATTTTTTTTCTATATCATGAACCAGTTTCAGGCTGATGCCGGGATGGTTCCCACAATATAGGCCACGACCGCTTTCTTCCCACTACTCTATCCCACCTCTTCACGATAAGAGTCTTACAGACACTTGTGAAACCAATGAGGTACAAAAAACAAATATATATATATATATATATATATATATATATATATATATATATATATATATATATATATATATATATATATATATATATATTGATTTAATTTTTTCGTATGCCAGAACACCGAATTTTGAAGTTTGCTAGAGATAAATTTCCGAGAGGTCAGCGAAGTGTGGGGAGGCCAAAAAAAAGATAGCGTAACAGACTTATTTAGTTCAGTTATGAACAAGCCGAAGGCTTAGGAAGGAAGAAGAAGAAGATTCAATTTTCTGTGAGCCTACTATTCGTGATTAAAAGCTAACCAGGTGGCAGCACTGTCGAAGTGGGCGATTGGCCGTCGGGAGGCAGTTAGGCCAGGATGTCGTGTTGTTGTATGCTTACACACATTATATTTGTAATTAATATTGTAATTTTGATAATTAATAATTTTAGTAATTTCAATTTTGTATTTTATATTGTAATTACGCATTAATTAATTTGTATATAATTTGAAAGTATCTGCCTCCGCCCAGTTCACTAAAACATCCCCAGATGTCAGCCACTTTGCTTTTAATCGCGAATAGAAGAGTATGGATCAGGCCTACTTACGACTTTATGAATGTGATATTTTTTCATAACCTAAAGTGTAAATAGTCAACTACATTACGTTCTCTCGCTCAAGTCGTCGCATATTTGAATACATTCCATTTGTATTTTCAGTCAACGGACGGTGTTCGTTACTTTCGCTTCATAAATTCTCTTCGTTACTCTCGCTCCAACTCTCACGCCTTACTCTCAGTCCTGACAACCTTACACATTTCAATTCTCTCTAATTTGAAAGATGAGATGGTTGAAATGCCATCCGAATATCACAGGATTATGATACTTTCTTCATAATTATTCGACGAATATTATTAATTAACACTAAGTAGGTCCTCCGCTTCTCCCCCTTTTTCTTGCGTAGATGCTTTAGGTCCAATTGAATTCGTCGAATATGATCTTAGGATACAGAAGATCGTTTGATGTTTCAGTTGATGGAATTTGAACACGTGATCATAATGATTTTCAACTCAATATTCACACAATTTTCAGAATGGCATATATGTTGTGCACGTGAATGTCGTCTTACGACTTGTATATAGAGTTGAAAAATCACAGAAAGCAGTGAAAAGTATATTGCATATGTTTTGTATGATACATATATATATATATATATATATATATATATATATATATATATATATATATATATATATATATACATATATATATATATATATATATATATATATATATATATATATATATATATATATATATATATATATAAATATATATATATATATATATATAAATATATAAATATATATAAATATATATATATATATATATATATATATATATATATATATATATATATATATATATATATATATATATATATATATATTAATTTCAATCAACAGCGTTAATTCGTCAGAATAGAAATCCACGCTGTTCAAAATTCAGTCTTTTAAGTGAGCGGAAAGCAATTGGTCCAGAAGATCATTACCCATAGTGAAAATGTCCATTTTCGAATTGGAGAGGAAACACAACGGCAATCCAACCCTTTCATTCAACTTGGTCTATCCGCCTTAACGTGAATCTGCGATGTGTTCATCACAATTAGTGTATACGAAAACAACTGTTTTATAGCAACTAGGAAAACGCGGGATGCGCGTTGTTAGACGAGCTTAGGGGTATAGAAATCTAGAATGAAAAATAATTTGTCAACCCAATCTACATCTACAGACCTTGGATCACTCCAAACGTTCAAAAACCTTACGAGAATCAGTTATGTCACCGCCTTCCTCTTCATTCATTTCAATCGTTTTGAATTAATTGGTGACACTTGTTGCTATAGATTTAATTGGTTCCCGTAATAGCCTAAATTGATGGGAAAATGCTTTATAAATGCGTTTTCTTCGTTATTTCTCATCCGATTGATGCGAAAAATCTCTCAAAATGTGCTTAATACTTTCTTTTATATTCGGCGAAAATTTGAGAGGTCTTGAAAAATTTTGATTTTTCAAGTATTTTCCTCCGGGTTATTCTAATGGGGATTTTTGAAATTTCTAAAATTCATAAAAAAAAAGTTACCACCCGATAATGCCACAAAACTATACAGATCTAAGTTAGATGAGGAACCATGACGAAAAAAAGTTTGAAGTTGATAGCTGTAGCCGTTTGACCTGTGGAGAACCGACAAAAAAACATAAAAAAATAAATAAATAAATGAATTAAAAAAAAAAAAAAAACATAAAAACGAACACCAATTTTTTTCAGTATGTCTAATTGAATCCTCGCTAAAGCTCGTCTAATAAGTTCATAAATAACAGAAGGTTGAGAGAATGTCCACATCATCGCAATTGACGACTCGCAGTCTCCGCCCCCATGACGTCAGAAATCATACCGTCCAGTCAACAGGGTTGTTGGAACTGAGGTCTAATTCAAATATCCAATCGGGGTATCTTGAAATGACTTTGAATAATATGATCCAACTGGCTGACTGGTGAAGCCACGCCTATTTCGAGTCGTCAATTGATGAGCGTCCTAATACTAGGAAAACGCGGGATGCGCGTTGTTAGACGAGCTTAGGGGTATAGAAATCTAGAATGAAAAATAATTTGTCAACCCAATCTACATCTACAGACCTTGGATCACTCCAAACGTTCAAAAACCTTACGAGAATCAGTTATGTCACCGCCTTCCTCTTCATTCATTTCAATCGTTTTGAATTAATTGGTGACACTTGTTGCTATAGATTTAATTGGTTCCCGTAATAGCCTAAATTGATGGGAAAATGCTTTATAAATGCGTTTTCTTCGTTATTTCTCATCCGATTGATGCGAAAAATCTCTCAAAATGTGCTTAATACTTTCTTTTATATTCGACGAAAATTTGAGAGGTCTTGAAAAATTTTGATTTTTCAAGTATTTTCCTCCGGGTTATTCTAATGGGGATTTTTGAAATTTCTAAAATTCATAAAAAAAAAGTTACCACCCGATAATGCCACAAAACTATACAGATCTAAGTTAGATGAGGAACCATGACGAAAAAAAGTTTGAAGTTGATAGCTGTAGCCGTTTGACCTGTGGAGAACCGACAAAAAAACATAAAAAAATAAATAAATAAATGAATTAAAAAAAAAAAAAAAACATAAAAACGAACACCAATTTTTTTCAGTATGTCTAATTGAATCCTCGCTAAAGCTCGTCTAATAAGTTCATAAATAACAGAAGGTTGAGAGAATGTCCACATCATCGCAATTGACGACTCGCAGTCTCCGCCCCCATGACGTCAGAAATCATACCGTCCAGTCAACAGGGTTGTTGGAACTGAGGTCTAATTCAAATATCCAATCGGGGTATCTTGAAATGACTTTGAATAATATGATCCAACTGGCTGACTGGTGAAGCCACGCCTATTTCGAGTCGTCAATTGATGAGCGTCCTAATACTAGGAAAACGCGGGATGCGCGTTGTTAGACGAGCTTAGGGGTATAGAAATCTAGAATGAAAAATAATTTGTCAACCCAATCTACATCTACAGACCTTGGATCACTCCAAACGTTCAAAAACCTTACGAGAATCAGTTATTTCACGGCCTTCCTCTTCATTCATTTCAATCGTTCTGAATTAATTGGTGACACTTGTTGCTATAGATTTAATTGGTTCCCGTAATAGCCTAAATTGATGGGAAAATGCTTTATAAATTCGTTTTCTTCGTTATTTCTCATCCGATTGATGCGAAAAATCTCTCAAAATGTGCTTAATAGTTTCCTTTATATTCGGCGAAAATTTGAGAGGTCTTGAAAAATTTTGATTTTTCAAGTATTTTCCTCCGGGTTATTCTAATGGGGATTTTTGAAATTTCTAAAATTCATAAAAAAAAAAGTTACCACCCGATAATGCCACAAAACTATACAGATCTAAGTTAGATGAGGAACCATGAGGAAAAAAAGTTTGAAGTTGATAGCTGTAGCCGTTTGACCTGTGGAGAACCGACAAAAAAACATAAAAAAAAAAAAAAAAAAAAAAAAACATAAAAACGAACACCAATTTTTTTCAGTATGTCAAATTGAATCCTCGCCAAAGCTCGTCTAAAAACAGGTCTCGATTCTGAATTGTTGTCGGGTTTATTTATTTCAAGCGCACAAAGTGTGATGAATGTAGAGCGATTACAGTGTGTCACCGAATTTGAGCGTGTTTTTGTCTGGCCTCACCGGAAGCACGATTTAGTGATACCAACAAAATTTATCATTATAAAGAAGATGTACCGACTCGCGTCTTCAATGTGATATATTTCTGAGGTCAGAATCTGAATCCAGGGTCCCGATTTATTTTTTATTTTTTATTTTTTTGAATAACATCGAAACTTGATACAAAATCATTGTTCCCCAATTAAGGCCAAGGAAGAAAAGTAGGATCGTTTGGACGGGGCACCACAAGGGCGATCTTACCACCCCATTTTAAATATTTAAAACTAATGAACTTCAACACCAGGGCTGCGCTGTCGGTGACCATGACTTTTCGCCGCAGATAAAAGTCTTCCAGTTTCCTAAAGTCCGGAACACATTATAATTAAAAACCGTTTCTGTGATATATATCCGGACATTATTAGCATTGGTATTAAGAGTAAACAAAACACACGAATGTTGATATCTTCCACTTTGAACTAAGTCTCTTGGGCAATGATCACTTCTTCTCATTAACAGCAAATGTCAAGTTTGTCATTGTACAAAATGGAAAAAAAAATGAGTGATAGGCCTATAATGTTATAATTCGGCCTATCACTCTACTAATTAAAGTAATTTTATCATTTTTATCGTGGCGCAACTATCACAATTATAGCCTCAACTTGATCCAATTATGTTTCACTCAGGGATGTCATTACCATGTTTCTTTCTTAATTATGTTCATATTCATTACCTAATTTGTATTTTTTTTTTTGTGAGGAGGAGAAATCTTGCATAGACCCCCGCAGGTTGCGGGGAGTGTCGGATTCTTCCCAACTAAAACCCCTCCTCTTTATGGGTGACCCCGACAGCGTGGTCATTTCACCACCCTTTCCTCCATTTGATCAGTTTTCTAATTTTAATTTTCAAGACATAATATAATCATTTATAAAATTTGAATCATATTTTATTCAGTGAATCGGTTGAATTGAGAAATTTGAATAGTTTATCTATCCATTTAGAGTCATCTGACAATATTTCATCCAAAGTGGTATCCATGGACAACTGTTGTCTAATAATCGAGTATTTATCAGAATCAATAAGAATATGTTTCACAGTGAGAATTTCATCGCATGTATCGCATCGAGGTTTGATTTGTTCTATTGTGAATAAATAAACCTGAGTCAGAAGTTTGTGACCTATTCGCATACGGGTCAGCACCACTTCTAATTTGTATTTATTACTTAATATTCATCACTTATTAATTACCTTGTTTCTTTCTTGATTATATTCAGACGAGCTTTAGCGAGGATTCAATTTGACATGCTGAAAAAAATTGGTGTTCGTTTTTATGTTGTTTTTTTTATGTTTTTTTGTCGGTTCTCCACAGGTCAAACGGCTACAGCTATCAACTTCAAACTTTTTTTCGTCATGCTTCCTCATCTAACTCAGATCTGTATAGTTTTGTGGCAATATCGGATGTCAACTTTTTTTTATGAATTTTAGAAATTTCAAAAATACCCATTAGAATAACACGACGGAAAAAAAAGGAAATATTTTTATTTTCCCAGAAAAATGAAATTTTGCGTGAAGTTGGGTTACATTCTGATACACATTTCTGAAAACTTTCAACTTGATCGAGTGAGCCATTTTGAAGAAAAACCATAGAATGTGCTTAATTGGTACCAATCGAAGCAGTTTTTACCCATTTCTGAATTAAATGTCACCCAATTGGCGAATGTAGGCAAAAGTTTGGCCATATAAGTCGACATACTATCACTATCCGCTCGTCTATATGGCGTTTTCCTAGTCATATTCAATTTTGTTTATAAATATGACCGACAACATGAAAAAATGTTGACCCACTGATAAACTACACTTTGTAGTTTTGTGGGATATACTGTGGATGTAGTGGTTGTTTCATTTACTGTGATTCATCATGTATATATAGTTCATGAAAATGTATGAATGCTCATTATCAGCGAGTAGAAAAATCAAATATATATATATATATATATATATATATATATATATATATATATATATATATATATATCGAACTAGACACGATTAACAATACTGAACAATGCCACCGGTACCCCAGTCACTCTAATTTACATCTAGTTCACAATGAAGTCCGCTGAATCACGACAGGCAATCGGGACCTTTTCCTCTGAATTGACTGCAAGAAACCACAAGTACCTTCCATGTTATTAGTATGGGAGTCGGTACCCCTTCTTTATATTATGATAAAGTATATTGGTATCACTTTATACAAAAACATCAAATATGGCGACGAAAACAAGCCATTAGGTTCCATCTCGATGACAGTGATATGCCTTTCACTGTCGTAACTATACCATGGTCCTGATTGTTGAAACTGGAAGCAATAGTTATTTCAATGTGTCAAGTAGGCCTAACTATGACTAACAATCATTACCATAGATATAAAGCAAATCTGTGAGCTAACAAAAATTGTGATTGGCTTATTCTAAATGATGAACATTGTTGTCCATGTTTTTAACAGCGAGTGATGTCACTGAAAAGAGGACTCTCACAATTAGATGTGAAAGTGAACTAGACTTCCCACGATCGACCTTCTTGACTATCCGTTATCAGCAACGATCGAGTGTACCGTTGAGATAGAGCAACATCATATCACTAAAGTGAAGCCGCCCTTTATAGCTCAGTCATCTAAGACACCGCTTTAGAGATTGAAGCCATCAATGGTCGTTGGTTCGATATCCGCAAAATTCATGGGTTTTTCATAAACAGATTTGTACTTATCATCACTTCAAAGTTTCATGATAGTCATGGGTTTTTATAAACAAATATTTACTTATACTTCATTGTTTCTTGATCATCCCTATGCTCATTTGATACCCCCCTCATGACCTAGCTGTTCATGACGTAAATAATGCCAATCAATCCCAATCACTACAGTGAAACCTCTGTCTGTCGTTCAAGACACAAGGAAACCAGAAACCTCAAGGAATCAGGAAAAACATCCATGCATCTAAATATATCATGCAGAGAACGATCCATGCGGGAAAAATCTTTTTTTATATATATTCAACTCTGAATTATACTTCGCATTTTTCATTCGATTCGGAAGTCTATTGTAAAAGGTGACTTGTGCGTATCATGGACTTAAAAGAAAAAAAGTGATATGAACAAAATTAATCTGGTCATATCACTTTTTTTTTCAAGTTCATCATACGCACAAGTCACCTTCCACAATAGACTTCCGAATCAAATTGAAAATACAAAGTGTAATTCAGAATTATATTTCAAACTCAAATTATTTATATTAGAAAAAGTAATTTACCCAACAGACAAATATATATAAATCACTTCTGCACTTCATTATATTCACCTAACTGATTCAACACCATTGTTGAAACTATCGTATATTGTCGTACTGAATAAATACTACTTTTTCAATTGCATTGTTCAAAGGGAAACATATATATTCATACATTCAACTGTTTTTATTCTTATTCCGCGTAGCTTTCCAGATGTTTATTTTAATGACCATATATGTAATTTGTTGACAGTGTGTAGACCCACAGACAAGTCAAATCTTATGTGACTTTGTGGGTCTACGTTACTATCATAATGTACTAATATAACGATGGTGTCCGGGAAGAAGGGCCTAACCCACAAAAAGTAAATTGTTCAGGAGGCATAGAAAACCATTTACAAGAACAGAAAACGATCCACAAAATGATGCTTGTGATGATGTATATTGGACTATTTTTTTTATCTCATTCATCATATGATTATTTTATGTGTATCTGTGTTACTTATCATGTAAACAACAAAATTGTGGCAAAAAATGTGGCTTAAGCCCAAATGCCTATCTGTGTTTCCAAGTCCCCTGATCAAGTTTTGTGGGATAGGTAAATTGATTTGTGGGTTAAAACCACTCATATTGTGGCTTAAGCCTTTTTGCCTATATGACTTTACCAACGTGCCGAATGGCCACTGAAGTTAAGAACATTAATTTAAAATTCTGGGAGTGAAATTAGGCCACGCCTTATGAACCAGAATGTGCGCCGTGATGCAATCTATCGGAATATATCAAAACCTCGATTTCGAAAAATTGTGGGTTAGGCGGTTAGGCCCTTTTTCCCGGACACCATCGATAACATGTGAATAAAACGCCTTGAAAAAAATATATTATTATGAGACTTGTTGTGATGGGGAGAAAATGATAGCCGCCGGCAAACGGTGAATGCGGGAACGATGCATCGCTTATGTGTTGATGTGTTACTTATGCGTGTGGTTTTTTTTCTGTTGCAGGGTACGAGTCGAGTATTACGTTAACGAGAACACTTTCAAAGAGCGGCTACAACTCTATTTTATCAAGAACCAAAGATCAAGTAAGTGATTCGTATAATCTTACTTTAACTATCTTCAACTGTGATTATGAGTAACTGTAGATTACTCAGGTCCAAAAATATACAATCTATCTAATTCCTATTGAATTAAGAAAAATTATAAATAATAACTTGTTCAAATTCAAAATTTCAAATTGTATATTCAAATCAGGTCGAGAATATTGTTCTAATTAATTCAACTTTAAAAAAATGATACTGAAATAAGATGTATGATTTTATGTGTATATTGATAACCGATTTCGTATTTAGGCTAATTATTTACATCTAACATTTCTTTCTGACTGAACTGATTTATCTCTTTGTCTTTTCTTTGCTATGCCCGCACACAAGGAACTTTCCTTATGCGAGTTTCACACATTTATTAAATTAAATTATAGTGCTTAAATGAAATGTAACTTATTTCTTGTTATATGTTTTCTTTATTAATTATTGTTCAGTTAATATGTGTATATATGTGTGAATAAAAAGTATTGAAATTGAAAAAAAAAACTGAATTGAAAATTGATTATGAGTAACTGTAAAATAGCATCATTCACTTTGTCAAGGTATCAAAAAAGGTCAAATCTAAAACCATATGCTAGCTTCAACAAGAAGAGAAACTGAAAAAATTAGCATGTAGGCCCAGTTGCTTAGTTGAAGAGTTAAATAAACTTTAACTGTACCTGCTGTGTAGAAAAAAAGTAAAACCCAAGTTAGAGACGTAGTTCAAACTGGGAGATATCGACATTCATCTGCTTTTGGTTCACTCTCAATACCAATGCTGGTAATGTCCGGACCCACGGTGGTCCGGACATATCAAGGAACGGTTGATACTTATGATGTGTTCCGGACTACTGGCAATTGAAAGATGATCAATTTCGGTGAAAAAGTATGACCACTAGCATCCTTAAAGTTCATTGTTCTAAATTTAAAATAGTCCATATATAATTATTTATATTGGTGACAAAAGACCTCCTCGAAGTCTTGAACAACTAAGAGGTTCAAAACGGTCCTACTAATTCATGCTGAATTTCCTCAATTGGAAAGTAATGATTCATTCATTATTATTATTATTATTATTATTATTATTATTATTATTATTAACTCTTGCAGTTGCACATAAATGCGCGGTGGCAAGTTCCCTATCGATCCTATCCTATCGCCTCGTTAACCTTCTGACGGAATAGCTTCAACCCTATTTCATCCTCCTCAAGTATACTTCTACTAAGCCCATTCCAATCCCTACCTGTCCTATTCAAGAAAGAGAACTTACCTACATCTAATCTAGACCCCTTTATAACTACTGCTCTATCATGACTTCGCCTACCCCCATACCCTGACTCATTCCTTTCAATCAACCTATTCAACTCTCCCCAGCCCACTTCTCCTTCCATTACCCTGAAGAAATTACAGATCCGATCCTCCTTTCTCCGTATTTCCAATTCCCGCCATCCCAAGTCTCGGATCATCTCAGATGGACTCTCCAATATTCTCTTTTCGGAGAATATTCGGATTGTCTATAAAGATGTTGATGTTAATAAATCCAAGAAAGTTCAGGAGTGATAAACAGTGAGAGCATGGCGTCATCCCATCCACCCGGTATAATAGTTGTAAGAAAGGTTGATGAATAAAAAAAAACGGTCAAGAGAATAATATCGTCTGCCGCAACTTTCTATCAAAGTCGCTCAATTCGGTTGAGACATTGAGGTCGTAAAAAAAGATTGACATACAACTACGTACACACGAGCGAGACTGTTAATGTCTCAGAGTATTCAATATATCACATATTGAATCTTCCAAGATTTACGTCCACACATCAATCAACATCTCCAGTTTCTTCCTCTTAGCAGAACTAGATTTGTGGTCAGACGTACTTTTGAAAATCTACTTAGATTAGTATCTCAGTGGATTTTCTTAGAGAGCCTTTATATTCAGACAGAAGAGAGCGAATATGCAATGATTTTTTGCAATTCAATATCAATAATATCAATAAGTGAATATATAAATATCATTAATATAAATTATCTATCATTTATATATAGGCAGGTTTATACATTATTTGAACGCAAATGATAATGGACAAACACTGCATTCGATTTTGAAATGAAATGAGTTATTAGAATTAATAGAAAGGCTTAATTGGCAAAAACATGGTCGCAGCCCCCATGACCGCTCTATTTCACATATATGAACTCATTACTATAGCACGATGTAGTGATACCAACCTATTGTATCATAATATGAAGAAAGTGACCCAACTCGGGTCTTGAAAGTGAAGTATTTCCGGGGTCATAATCTGAGTCCATCGTCCTGATAGCCTGTAGCGCAACTCACGCTTTTATATCGAACTATTTAGAACAACAATGTTCAACAATGGTATACACGGCCCAGTAGATTACGAGAATCAAAGAATTTGGTAATTCAACAATGCCACCGGTACCATGCATAGTCACTCTTATTTACATCTAGTTCACAAGGGGATCCGCTTAAGAGGCCGCAGGCGCTCTACACGGGCTCGTTGTTCGCTCGCTTCAGACTCGAGTTTAACATGCATCGTGTGCTAGGCGCAACCCATAGACTAGCCCGCCCAACTCATATTCACGTAAACGCCGTTAATTCCCTTACTCACACTTTTGATATATTTCACAATCTATATTTTTTTTCGGTATTCAAAAATATGTATTTAGGTTTTCGTGAACTAGAATTTTTTTCATTTTCCATTTGAACAATTTGAAAAATTACAAACTTTTTGTTCAAAATTCTGTAAATGCGATAACCTCCGTTTTTCAATTATTAACATAATGCAAAAACAATCATATTGATATCTCAAAAATTACGGCCGTGAGAGTTTGCGGCGTGAAATACGAGCGCCTGCGCCCTCTTAATCGCGACAGGCAATCGGGACGGTTGGCTCTGAACTGACCGCAAGAAACCACAAATGCCTTCCATGTTATCAGTTGGGTCACCTTCTTTATATTGTGATAGAATAGGTTGGTGTCACCACATCGTGACTGTAGTATATACTCTCACATATCCAGTTCACCCGTTTTACGTTCTGAAACGAATTCTCTGCTGGTATGTCCCGGCCACACCGAACTAATATTTTATTTATAAACTTTCGGTTACTCGATTGCTGATGATTGATGTTTGCTCAACGACCCCACCAACAGATATAGATTATTTGAGAAGCACGAAAAGCGTTCATTTTCCCTCGTCAATTCACTTTCGCACGATTCAACTGTGAATTAAATGACACGTGAGAAGTATATTATGACCCGGCATTATTCGTGAGTAAGATACATGTATTTCTTTCGAGAAAATGAACCATCACATTCACATTTTCAACTTCTACCTCCGTATTTGGTCGTCTCTGACATTATTTAAGTCGAAATCGATAGTATCCTGTGGTTGTAAGTTCGTGCTCAATCACTCGGTTTACCATTGTGACAGACTTCGATTTTACATCATACAAAGTTGGCGTACAAAAAGAAACTATCATCGCATGTTGGTGTTCGTAAACATTGATACTCTAATCACATCATCGGTTTGCTTCAAGTGTCATTAAAGGAACACATTCATCATTTGAAGAATTGGGACATGAGAATTATTTATAAAATGTTTGAATCTAGTTCGGCTCTTGTTCGCTACTTTTTCGTAGGTTTTTTCGTATGATATGAGGAAATCTGACATTGATATAAGACCTCAGTTCGAATTTATAGTTTGTTCACATTTGTGATTTGAATTTCATTAGTTCGAATGAATGAGTGATAGAGATGACATCCAACCTGTTCAAATCGGACATTCTCTCTTCTTTCGTGTATTAGGTTTTTAAGGAGATCCAGACCTTGTATGCTTGACAATGTTAAATCACTCAGCTTCAGGTATCTTCTCCTCAGCTATGGTATATTCAAATCTGCTGGTTTTTTTTCAACTTGTCAATTGCACTCAACACCAGATTTCAACACGAGGAGTTTTCAAAATTCAATTTTTTCCGATATTATGATTTTTTGAAATATTTCCGACATTTTTTAGGATCTACTACATTTTGTAACTTGAAAATAATTTTAAAAAATTCAATAAATTTTTTATCAAAATTCCCCCGTGTTAAAGTTTGTGAAATATGTATATAAACATGCGGTGAAATTTTTATTTCTTTTAATCGGACCCATCCTTGAGACAAGATAATTTCCTGGTTGAAAACAACGTTCCGAAATAGATGCGATTCAAAAAGAGATGCTATTTGCCTAGACTTTGAATTCTGTATCATTATTGAGGAGAAAATTCACAAGAATATTCAAACACTTCTGAATTGACAGGCTTCGACATTTCTAAAATCTCAATTCAAAATTTTTTTCCAGTTGCACCAATTCAAGAAGTGTAACTTCCTTCTTATAAAACCACAAAATTTGGAATATTGAAAAAGTTATGAATTTTTTTATTCTTATGCAAATTTCAACTCGACCAATCCACAAAAGAAGCAGTTTCTACAGAAAAAACAGCGCGGACGGAATTGATAATAATTCCTGTACCTGAAGTTTCAACAGCATGTACAAACCAATTATATTGCAGTATTCATCACACTCCAAAAAAAATGATGATTTAAAAAAAAAATTGAAAATGTCAAAAAAAAAATTGAAAAATCAAATGTCGGGTTTGGGTCCCTTCAAGATCTCTATAAATGACTGAGAGTACCGCAAAGGTTCAGTTTCCATGGTACCTTACAATTCAGCATTTGAATCCATTGCGATAGAAATAACTTGACACTTACAACATTGGTCTTAGCATTTTGTTTTCAGAATATAAAAATGAATTTGAATAATTAAAAACCTGAGAATCTCATTATCACATGATATTTCGAGTTGATTTTATTTGATGAAATATATTATATAATTCAATATAACAGTGTTAAAACCATCAAATTTTTGTTCTTTGTTCTAAAGAAATCTACCTAAATTACGTCCGAAAGCTATGAATTTCTCAAGAAATATTCCCAATCACTTTTAAGACCACTCAAATGATCATATTTTACACTTCTTCATACTAAAGAAAGCAATGATACTATACTCCTTATGGATCTCAGTAATCTATCTAAGGCCGGAAAGGTCTTTAGATCTTATCATCTTGCGCACCAAGTTGATTGTGTAATGCCAGGTCGCAAGGAAAAACTGATTCACGAAGAGCTTTTCGTATATTTTCGTGTGAAACCTTTTATTAAAGCTATCTTACAGGTGCATCGGCATCAGCATTCCATATCTATCAGATAACCAGCAATATACTGAAAACAAAAATGTGCTTTTACCACGGTACAAATAACACAGGTTTCTTCTGTATTGCACTACGCGATTGAAAGGTTCAGTTTTGATTAAATACTCTGAAATATTTTTATGCGTGCAAAAATAGAATAGAATAATTGATCGCATATTTGTTGAATGAATGAATGTCAGGGCTTGAAAGCGCGTCAACGACGAGGTTATTTTTCGCACGTATTTGTTTCGCTCAGCATTTCCCTGTCCACATTCTTTTTTGTTGAAACTACTAGTAAAACGCGAAATATGCGTTGTAAGATGAGCGAGATATCTGAATAAGGTATAAAAGTCCTTGAAGTAGTTCTACCCTTGCTACTTTATCGACTCTGGTATTCTAAACACCTTGATATCTGAATAAGCTATAAAAGTCGTTAAAGTAGTTCTAATCTTGCCACTTCATTGACTCTGGTATTCTACACACCTTGTGTATATAAAAATACTTCATTGTTGGTCAACTCTTGAATCTAGAAAGCAGTGAATCTCGATAACTTAATTCTGTCACAATTCTTATGATATATTTGATGAATATTATCAGTTATTTTTTTTTTCTTCAAAATGGCTGATTGGAATTGCATACGAAATCGTGAAAATGTGTAAAATGTATGTATGCACATTTAGAGAAAATTTCATCCCATTTGGAGAGATTTTATTTTTCAACATTTTCCGCCCAGCCACATCTTATGGGGTTTTTAGAAACTTTGAGATGATTTTTCTCAAAATCGGTCCGACCGATTCATTCCAGAAACTATACAGTTCTAAGTTAGATGAGTTTGCGTGTACAAAAAAAATAAAACACAAAAAAAAAGATAAAGATATATCGAGAAAGATATATATTTATATATATATATATATATATATATATATATATATATATATATATATATATATATATATTTATATATATATATATATATATATATATATATATATATATATATATATATATATATATATATATATATATATATATATATATAGGCATATGTATATATATATATATAAATATATATATATATATCGTGGATATGGGTATCTTGCTCATCTTACAATGCACCCTTCTTTTTTAGTGGTCACCATTAGATCTATATTCAGATGAATTATTTGCCAATTACTAAGTATTACCGAATTTTAACTGGGAATACAATGTTTGTGAACTGCATGCAGGATATCATGTGGAAATACGACGTACAATATTCAATTCAACATTTTTGGGGTAATTTTTCCTATAAATTCTCCATAGGATAATGATTCATCTCTCAATTGATTCAGCTGTACTAACCATAATTGTCTAGACTTTCTGTTCACATTTCATCGACATTTTGTATCGCTTTGAAACTGAATATTATTGGAATTCTATTAATAATACTCATACTAGGAAAACACTTCACATCAATTCTGAATAATTCTATATTGGACTGAAATTGGGTTCAAACTACTTGAAACAACTGTGGTGATTAGAGAACAGATTGATCGATAACCCCAGTTATCCAATTATATTATCGATTATCGATTATAGATTATCGATTATCAGATTAATCGAGTACTTTGATCGTTTTTGTTCATCGCGATCCATCAAGTCGTGATTGATTGATTGATTGATTGATTATTGTTTGCCTAACGACCCCACCAACAGCTAGGTTATACGGGGGTACGAATGAGCTGGTGATCATGAATGTATGAAGTGATGATTAGTGAGAGGACATTTACAAAAACCCATGCCTTATGCGGGATTCGAACCCACGCCCAACGGTGACTTCAGTTCCTGAAGCGGTGCCTCAGCTGACCGAGCTACCGAAGGAGGCATCAAGTCGTGATAATTTATGACGTATAACAATGGAAGTGATACTTTCTATCAGATATCCGAATGAAATTATTTTTATTTTATTTTTCAGTTACAAGTATTCACAAATTAAAACGTTTGTTAGTCGAATTTTATTTTCTTCACTCATTTGATAATCATAATTTTTGGTTAGTGAATATACAGTATCAGCGTCAGTGTGGCTGTATGATGTATTTTAACTTAACAATGAGTACTCTCACTTGAAACAAAACTTGAGAATAAACAAGAAGCCTTATCCTCTATATTCGAACACTTTCGAATATAAGAGTAGTGATACGAAGAGTTTTGTGAAAAATTTGACGTTTTTTAAAATGAGAATGCATGTACGTGGATAGATATAATTGGATGAGCGAAGCGAAGACTCAATTTCACCATATCCGGAAAAAGTGCCTGTTTTTTTTTTTTGTTTTTTAGTTTTTTTGTTCGCGCTCCACAGGTCAGACGAAAATTCAAAATCAGTTTAGATTTGGCACACACATGTATCCTTATCCAATTCGATACTGTATAGTTTTGAGGCGCGGTCGGTTTAACCACTTCTGAGAAAACTCATTCCAAAGTTTTTCAAAAATGTCATTATAATAACCCAGAGGAAAAAATTCGTGAAAAATATTTCATCTGAGAGGATTCAAATTCTCGGAGAATCTCAATATGATAATGATACACATTATTTCGAACATTCACTGAAATCGGATCAGCCGTTTCGATGTAAAAAAATATACAATGTAATTTTTGTAAATTATTCAAATCTATGAAGATACCTATTAAATCAAAGCAACAAGTGTCACCACTTGATTTTGAACGATTAAAACAAAGCCTTCTTTATTATCATATGAATTAATAATGGAAAATAAGATGGCAGTGATGTAACGGTTTGGATCTCAAGGTGTATATATATATATTATAACCAATCCAAAAATAAGTTGATATGTTCCAGCTCATCCATCAACGCGGCAACACAAAACGCGTTTGCCTAGTTATGTAATATGTACTAGTCAAACGCGAAATATGCGTTGTAAGATGAGCGAGATATCTCAATAAGGTATAAAAGTCCTCAAAGTAGTTCTACCCTTGCTACTTTATCGACTCTGGTATTCTACACGCCTTGATATCTGAATAAGCTATTAAAGTCATTAAAGTAGTTCTTCTCTTGCCACTTCATTGACTCTGGTGTTCTACACACCTTGACGCATATAAAAAATACTTCATTGTTGGTCAACTCTTGAATCTAGAAAGCAGTGAATCTCAACAACTTAATTCTGTCACAATTTTTATGATATATTTCATGAATATTATCAGTCATTTTATTTTTTTTCTTCAAAACGACTGATCAGAATTGCTTAAAAAATCGTGATAATGTGTAAAATCTATGTATACACATTCAGAGAGAATTTCATTCCGTTTGGAGAGATTTTATTTTTCAACATTTTCTGCCCAGCCAAATCTTATGGGGTTTTTAGAAACTTTGAGATGATGATTCTCAAAATCGGTCCGACCGATTCATATCAAAAACTATACAGTTCTAAGTTGAATGAGTTTGCGTGTACAAAAAAAGTTTCATGTTGATCAGTCAACCCTTGCGACCTGTGGAGTGCTTACAAAAAAAAAAAAAAAACACACAGACAAAGCCCTATAAGAGTGGGATGGAGACTTCGCTACGCTCATCAAATATTATATATTATATATTGCATTATATATTCAATGAAATATTAAATGAAATGAATGAAATGGAATGAAATTGAAATGAATTATTATTCACTTTAATAAGTGATAATTTGATTACGAAAGTTTTGGTGGAGGTGCCATGCCAGCATGGCACCTCCACGTGTGACGTGTGGCGTATCTACTATGGACTTCCTGCTCATATTGGATGCACTCCATGATAGATTAAAATATTCATCAACCAAAAATAAAATAAAGACATTTGAATTATATATTATTCATCATTCTCTCAATAATTAGTTCATACATGCGTTCTACATCATCAAATTCTATAGATTCGCCTCATTCTAAGCCAAAATAAAACCCGAAATATGTTTGAAGTAAAAATATGTATAATGATAATTTCAAATAATACCGTCGTTCTTTCTGTTGTTTCAGGTTTAAGAATACGTATCGCTAACTTGGTGTTCAAACTGCTGACATGTCTGCTGTATATCATTCGCGTGGTGCTAGACCACAATCCGACCAACGCCACGTGGTAAGTAGGCCTATTCAGTGACCATAGCAACTGCTCGTCCGCCTCGGTTCGAGCCAATCGCTCATCGTATCGCCACTTTTTCATATATTCTTGTTGGATGAGCCAAGCGAAGACTTGATTTCAACATACTCGAAAAAAAGTACTTTTTTTTTTGTTTTTTTTGTTCGTGCTCCACATGTCGAACGGAAATGGAAATTCAGTTTGAACTTGGCATGCACAAGTGTCCTCATCCACTTCGATACTGTATGGTTTTGAGACGCAATCGGTTCGATCACTTCTGAGAAAACTTATTTCAAAGTTTTCAGTAATCCTATCAGAATACCACAGAGGAAAAAAATCGTGAAAAATATTTCTTTCGAGAGATTTTAAATTCTGAGAGATTCTTGATATAACAATGATACACGTTATTCCGAACTTTCACTCAAATCGGATCAGCCGTTTCGAAAAAAAAAATATATGATGTAATTTTTTCAAATCACTCAAAGCTATTAAGATACCAATCAAATCCAAGCAACAGGTGTCACCAATTGATTGAAAACGATAAAAACAAGGCCTCCTCTACTATCGTGGAAATTGATTAGGAAATAGGAGGACAGTGACGTAATTGTTCGCATCTCAATGTGGATATAGCCAATTCAAAGATATGTTGAAATGTTCCAGCTCAGCCATCAGCGCGGCAACACATAACGCGTTTGCCTAGTTACTAATATATTCAATAGTAATTTTCTTATTGAAATCCGTTATTCACGCTTTGCCGCTAGGTGGCGCCTGAAGATATCATAACAGGCCGAGGGAGTCACGTCAGGAATGTACCGGTCCAGCCATGTTTTAGTGAGCTCATGTGATTTGTACTAGGAAAACGCGGGATGCGCGTTGTGAGATGAGCTTAGAATTATGGCAATCTAGAATCAAAAATAACTTGTCAGCTCAATTTACATTTACAAACCTTGACTTACTTCAAACGTTCAAAAACCTCACCTGCAACTTGTTGATATTTATAGTGCTGCAACCTGTCGCATATACACTTTGGAAAACCAATTGATCCAAATATTCAATAAAATGTACACGTTTATTGCGTTTTCTTCATTATTTCTCATTCGATTGTTGTAAAAATCTCTGAAAAGGTGTATAATAGTATTTTTCATATACTGTTAGAATTTGAGAGCTTTTGAAAAATTCTTGTTTTTCAAGTATTTTTCCTCCGGGTTATTCTTATGAGGATTTTCCAAACTTTCCTATCATTTCCGGAAAAACCTACCGACTGATTCCTCTGAATAGCAATCCCAACCTATTCTGGTATGACACCAACGTTCAGAAAAAGTTTCGAGTTGATTGATTCATTTCTCTGACCTGTATGCCACGTACATAATTACAAAAAAAAAAAAAAAAAAAAAAAACGAAGCCCATTTTTTTTCAGGGTGTGAAATGGAAAGCTCCGCTACGCTAATCTAAATAAAATTTGAGAAAAAGGAAAAAAAGAAGTAGCTCATGGGTGGAACTCTACCACAAGATCCTTTTTCATTTTCTGAAATACTGAATCAAAATATGAGAAAAATATATTTCGGCACAAAATGGCCTAGATGTCGACGCACCGTGTAACCTAAATAATAATTCATTCGTGAAGTAATACTGCCGTAAGACTTACCACTTCGGGAAATAAGGTAGGGCACTGAGAAGCTATATGGTTAGGGTTAGTTGGGTTGGGTTTTAGTCTTCTCGAATGTTTTCTCCTTGTATTTTGCTCAGGTTGATTCTGCGTTTCTTCCCAACTAAGACCATTCTTCGTTCTTGCAAGTTGATATCAAAAATCTTGAAAAGTATCCATAATTTAAAATTAAGTCCACGAGAGTCGATTCAGCAAAATATCAGTATCAGGTTTTTACTTACTAGGAAAACGCGGGATGCGCGTTGTGAGATGAGCTTAGAAGTATGGCAATCTAGAATGATAAATAACTTGTCAGCTCAATTTACATCTACAAACCTTGACTTACTTCAAACGTTCAAAAACCTCACCTGCAACTTGTTGATATTTATAGTAACCTGCAACCTGTCGCATAAACACTTTGCAAAACCAACTGATCCAAATATTCAATAAAATGTACACGTTTATTGCGTTTTCTTCATTATTTCTTATTCGATTGCTGTAAAAATCACTGAAAAGGTGTTTAATAATACTTTTCATATTCTGTGAGAATTTGAGAGCTTTTGAAAAATTCTTGTTTTCCAAGTATTTTTCCTCCGGGTTATTCTTATGAGGATTTTCCAAACTTTTCGATTATTTTCCGTAAAAACCTTCCGACCGATTCCCCTGAATAACAATCCCAACCTATTCTGGTATGACACCAACGTTCAGAAAAAGTTTCAAGTTGATTGATCCATTTCTCTGACCTGTGCCGCGTACATAATTACAAAAAAAAAAAACATAAAAACGAAGCTCATTTTTTTTCAGGGTGTGAAATGGAAAGCTTCGCTACGCTCATCTAATAATGTGTTCCGGACTTTCTGAAACTAAAAGACTATTATCTGCACCTGGTGCAGTCTAGTGACACCAGTGCTGTCACCAACAGCACAGTCCTGGTGTTGAAGTTCATTGGTTATAAACATTTAAAATGGGGTGGAAAGATCGCCCTTGTGGTGTCCCGTCCAAACGATCCTATCTTTAATCCGCAGCCTTAATTGGGGAACAATGATTTTGTATCAAGTTTCGATGTTATTAAAAAAAAAACGGCACCTCCACCAACATAAATATAAGTTTTGAGCATGTATGAATGAACCTACCCTTCAACAACATGAGATATGAAAAAACAATCAGACATGGACTGAACTGTGGCATAAACAACATCAACTTGGGATACGCTATGGGAAACTAGAGTATGCTATAGTCATAAAACGAGGAATTCTGGATTCTGGAAACAAGGATTCTGAAAAATGAAGAAAATTTTAATATCACCCAAAAATTTTAACAGAATTACTACTTTTTAGATGAGCGTAGCGAAGCTCTCCATTTCACACCCTGAAAAAAAATGGGCATCGTTTTTATGTTTTTTTTTTTTTTTTTTTTTTTTTTTTTGTAATTATGTACGCGGCATACAGGTCAGAGAAATGAATCAATCAACTTGAAACTTTTTCTGAACGTTGGTGTCATACCAGAATAGGTTGGGATTGTTATTCAGAGGAATCGGTTGGAAGGTTTTTCCGGAAAATAATCGGAAAGTTTGGAAAATCCTCATAAGAATAACCCGGAGGAAAAATACTTGAAAAACAAGAATTTTTCAAAAGCTCTTAAATTCTCACAGAATATGAAAAATACTATTATACACCTTTCCAGAGATTTTTGCAACAATCTAATGAGAAATAACAAAGAAAACGCATTAAAGGTGTACATTTTATTGAATATTTGGATCAATTGGTTTTGCAAAGTGTTTATGCGACAGGTTGCAGGTTACTATAAATATCAACAAGTTGCAGGTGATGTTTTTGATCGTTTGAAGTAAGTCAAGGTTTGTAGATGTAAATTGAGCTGACAAGTTATTTTTCATTCTAGATTGCCATACTTCTAAGCTCATCTCACAACGCGCATCCCGCGTTTTCCTAGTTACCAATAATGAAACAGGTCTACAGTTGATTTTGCATAACATTTCGAGTGAGATAAGTTATGAATAATCGTTGAACCACCTATACGACCTATCCATCATGAATGCATGGTAATTTTGAAAATCGTAAATCGTTCTCAATTGATTGATTTCGATGTGCTGGATAGTGTGGATGAATCCATGTTGTCTCACCTTGTGAATGGAGAACTGACTACTGTCCAACAAAAACAATGTGACCATATTTCATTCTCGACATAATTATATTCTGGATTGATAAGTATCTCCACATTATTTCCTCAATTTTACATTCTTGAATTATTTTCTTTTTCCGGGATCTCTTCATATTATTCAAAAATAGAATCATTGGATGAGCGAAGCGAAGACTCAATTTCACCATACCCGAAAAAAACAACTTTTTTTTGTTGTTGTTATTCGCGCTCAACAGGTCAGACGAAACTTCAAAATCAGTTTAAACTTGGCACACACAAGTATCATTATTTAATTCGATACTGTATAGTTTTGAGGCGCGATCGGTAGAACCACTTCTGAGAAAACTAATTACAAAGTTTTAAAAAATCCCATAAGAATAACCCAGAGAAAAAGAATCAGGAAAAATATTTCATCCGAGAGAATTCAAATTCTCAGGAAATTTGAATCTAATAATGATACACATTATTCCGAACTTCCATTCAAATCGGATCAGCCGTTTTGATGTAAAAAATATATAATGTAATTTTTATGAATCATTCAAAGCTATTAAGATACCAATTAAATCCAAGCCGCAGGTGTCATCACTTAAACGTAAACAATTAAAACAAAGCCTTCTTCATTATCATAGAAATTAATAATGAAAAATAAGATAGCAGTGATGTAATGGTTTGGATCTCAAGGTGTAATATATATAATAACCAATCCAAAGATAAGTTGATATGTTCCAGCTCATCCATCAACGCGGCAACACATAACGCGTTTGCCTAGTAATACTCGATCCGTATGAGTAATAACTATTGAAGGAGTCGATCCACCGTGTTCCCTTCACATCCATGCGACTCACTTGCTGTCAAAAAAACCTCACACACACACACACACACACACACACTAACAATGTAGTACGTATACCAAATAAGAATACTTACGTTTTCAACACTTTCGGTTTTATTTTCACTCACGATGTAACTTCGAGTTCCATTTTTTCAATACGGTTTCATTCCATTCAAAAAAAGAGAAATTAGAGACCTGGAGAGTGCAAGAGTCCACTGAGCTCTTGCACCCCTAGGCTTCGGCCTTGCCAGCCTGTACGTAAATCCAGACTTGATCTTCAAGTCAATTGTCTGTGTTCCAGCTATGGCTGCCCTCCGGGCGACAAGAGCGCGTTCTTCACTTCCGCCAACTTGACAGAAGAAGAGTTCCAGGAGAACCCTATCATCAACTGGGACGCCATCCTGTGGGTTAACCGACCTCTTCCTCTCTGGATGATCCAAGTGGTGCTTGCCATGATTAGTCTGACTGAAGCACTGCTGTTGGCTTACCTAGGATACAAGGTGAAGAGAAACAATGATACTATATATATATATATATATATATATATATATATATATATATATATATATATATATATATATATATATATATATATATATACAGTATATATATATATATATATATATATATATATATATATATATATATATATATATATATATATATATATATATATTCAAGGCTCTGTCTTACATTATAAGATTGCAAAAACACACAAAATAAAAATCAATTGATCAAAATATGAAAAAATTATGGATGGTAACATTTTAGAGAGAATATCAAAATGAATTTAATTTGACTAGAAACAAAATATAAGTTGATTAAAATGATTTAAATGATCAAATGATTCTGTATCAAGTTTCGATGTTATTAAAAATATATATATATATATATATTTTGCGGTCGTATGACTGGACTGTTTTACAATATTAAAAAATTTAACATTCCCATCATCTTCTTTTCCAGGGTAACATTTGGCAGACGTTGCTGTCTTTCCATTTTATACTCGAACTGGTCAACACTATTCCCTTTACTGCTACGGTAAGTGCCAAGTACTCAACTATCCCTCGTGCCTTCTTTATTTATCAAATCCTCACAAACAGTAGCCACTTGAATAGTAAGGTGATCCGATGAAGTTTTAATGGGCCTGTTAGTTTGTGGTGCACCAACCTGACCTAAAGTGTTGCTGGTGCAGGAAGGAAATGCGTCTTATTACGGGTTTGGTGCATGAAATGATCCCTAAATGTTGAGCTACAAACAAATAATGCCGATTTCAACGATTCCTAGACGCGAATTTTGAAATTGGGTGAATAAGTTATTTGGGTAGAATCATCGAAGATGTGATTCCGCATGTCAACTTACTTGAGAATGATTACAACCCTTATTCAAATATACAATTTTTCATTCTCATCGGCACGCATTTAAGCGTCAACAACTTGTAAGCCAACAAAGTGTCCGCCTACAATTTGATTTTAGCGCCTGCCATCTTGAACTGAACTATAAGCACACCAGCTCCGTAGCTGGTGTAGAACTACTTGAACTATAGTGCAAGTGAATTGAGACAAACAAACACGAAAGTGCAAGAAGTGAAGAACTATAGTGCAGGTAGTTCAGGACAAACAAACAGATCTAATGTATTGCAGGTCTGCATGTCAACCTGATATAGTCCCACTCAAATGCCACTTGGCTATGAAAACAAATCTCAAGAATACCTCGTATTATCAAAATTTAACCAGACTTGCAATTGAGGCGGTGAGCTCCAAAATGGCCCAACCCACTATTTTCTCATTTTGAGCTTGATTGATAATCTTTACCACTAGTCAAACGCGAAATATGCGTTGTAAGATGAGCGAGATATCTCAATAAGGTATAAAAGTACTTATAGTAGTTCTACCCTTGCTACTTTATCGACTCTGGTATTCTACACACCTTGATATCTGAATAAGCTATTAAAGTCGTTAAAGTAGTTCTACTCTTGCCACTTCATTGACTCTGGTTTTCTACACACCTTGACGCATATAAAAAATACTTCATTGTTGGTCAACTCTTGAATCTAGAAAGCAGTGAATCTTGACAACTTAATTCTGTCACAATTTTTATGATATATTTTATTAATATTATCAGTCATTTTATTTTTTTTCTTCAAAACGACTGATCAGAATTGCTTAAAAAATCGTAATAATGTGTAAAATCCATGTATACACATTTAAAGAGAATTTCATTCCATTTGGAGAGATTGTATTTTTCAACATTTTCTGCCCAGCCAAATCTTATGGGGTTTTTAGAAACTTTGAGATGATGATTCTCAAAATCGGTCCAACCGATTCATCCCAAAAAACCATACAGTTCTAAGTTGGATGAGTTTGCGTGTACAAAAAACGTTTCATGTTGATCAGTCAACCCTTGCGACCTGTGGAGTGCTTACAAACAAAAAATAAAAAAACACACAGACAAAGCCCTATAAGAGTGGGATGGAGACTTCGCTACGCTCATCAACAAGATACATTTTTATCAGTTCCAAAGTGACCCATCCAAAGTTCCATCATTTTCCGATGGATGACAGCACTTGTTTGTTTTGGCACTGTGAGTCTGGTTCCATTTCACGGATTTCAAACTGGCCAAAACCACAAATTTAGGATTGGGCTTGGGCCATTTTGGAGCTCACCGTCTCAATTATCAATTTGAAACATTGTATTCGATAGTGGCATCGTCAGAAGACACGTTATTTTAAAAATGTGATGTTTACTTGTTATCTCGAGTGTTGGCAGTTTTCCACCAATATAACAAACTGAAATGTAATTTTTACACTATCTTTATAGTTTATACTATGTGTCTTGTCAAAAAATGTCTGATTATGAAAATAATCACACTGTCTTACCGCTTTCAAAACTCTTATCGTAAAATATGTCATAATACCCTCCAGATTCATGATTACTATGTTCGCATTGGGTATTAGTACCATTGCCAAAACTTGTTGGAACTTTGTAAACTTAAAACCGTATAGGTGAGTCTGAAGAAAACCAGTAGAAATAAGCTCTAGGTCTTAGCACAACCACTTAAGTCAGGTTCGGTCCAGTATTGTACAATCAAGTGTGTGTATAAATAACACTGTTGGTATTAAAAGATAAGTCAATTGAGGCACAGAAGGTTAATCCGGTTAAGCCTCTCTCGGTAGACGGTATACGTATATATATACTTTCAAGATAATTACTTGAGGGATCGAGAAGAGAGATAAAAAAGGAAGAGAAATAAGAAAATCGAATTAAGGTATAAAACGAAAGTATAAATAGCAATCAAATGTGTATTGAAGTGAAAAACGCTGCATATGTTGCGTCGTGTTCATACTGATATGGCAATGGGCATCTGTACTAAGAAAGTTAAGTTCAGAGCAAAAAGAAAATGAAATAATTAGGTCAGGGTAAGCGGAAAAGATAAGTGAGAATTGATATCAACTAAAGTAATAGGCGTCATTCATTGTTTAAAAAGACGGACAACAATAACCACTTTTTGAAATTAGCCAATCACAATCTATGATAGTACATCAGTTCGGAGTGTTGTTATGATAGCAATTGTAAGTCACGCTTTTTATTTTTATCTGATAGATGGGTATTTGTTCAACGTTCAAAAATCTTTCAAGAAAGTATTTAATTGACGACTCGAAATGGGCGTGGCTTCACCAGTAGGCCAGTTGAATCATATCATTTGTGGTCATTTCAAGATACCCCGATTGGATATTTGAATTTCACCACAGTTCTAATAGCCCTAGTGATTGGACGGTATGATTTGTGACGTCAAGGGGGCGGAGAATGCGAGTCGTCAATTATACCTGCATGTATTCTTTATTTCTATATCCTCCATTTATTCTGTACACGTGATAGGCCTACAGTCAATAGAAGCTATGAAAATGTAAATTCCTGATCGAGAAATATCCTTGTGCTAGGGAATTGTTGGAATTAACATGTGCAGGTATAAAACTTGAAGTAGACATTTAATTGGCAGCAGAAAAAGTGTATAAGTGTGAATCGTAAAGTTGAAAATTAGAAGTTTTGATAATTCTAATTTGTTCCAACTAATATGAACAAATACAATAATTATAATACGATAATTAATACAATAGTACAAGAATTGTGTACAAGAAAAGGATGAGAACTATACTTCATAAATGCCGTGTTTAATTAATGACAGCACATTAATAGTTTTTAAACTGGAAAACGCCGTGAATATTGTTCATTGATTTTTATTTCAACGAAAAATCCCAATTTGGATCTCAAAGGGTGGACTGTATAGTAAATGAATTACCCAAATTCATTTTCAATAATAAATTTTCCATTTATTTGACTTGTTCATGTTACACGTAGGGCATAGACAATTGAAGGGTCCAGAAAAGATGTACGCATCCAAGTACTCTTTTCTACCTCGACTTGGTAAAGATTTAAATGGTTTAGGGTGGATTGTGGAGGAGGACCTCACGTTGAAAGAATTTAAAAGTGTGGTAGTGCAAGAGAAAGTGTCGAGAGATGGTATTTGAGAGGTTTTTTTGGTTGATTCTTGGTAATTAGTATTTATTGTAGTTATTATTGATGATGATGATTATTGCTCACTTAACAATCCTATCCATCCAACAGCTAGGTTATATGGGGGTACGAATGAGCAGGTGATAACGAAACGATGATGTGATGATGAGTGAAAGGACGTTCACAAAAACTCATGCCTTATGCGGGACTCGAATCCATGCTCAACTGTGACTTTAGTTTATGAAGCGGTGCCTCAGCTGACTGAGCTACGTTATTATACTGTTCGTATTTCAAGTTCCATTCAGTTCAAGGCCTTACCACTGCAATTTTTTCCAACTGAGAGTGTATCATAAAAATGAATAAAATATATTATTAGATGAACGTAAGCGAAAATTCCACCCCACTCTTATAGAGCTTTGTCTGTTTTTTTTTTTTTTTTTTTTTCTGTTTGTGGGCACTGCACAGGTCGCAGGGGTTGACTGATCAACATGAAACTTTTTTTTTGTTCACGAAAACTTATCCAACTTAGAACTGAGTAGGTTTTGGTATAAATCGGTTCGACCAATTTTGAGAAATATTATCTTAAAATTTCTAAAAACCCCATAAGATTAGGCTGAGCAAGAAAATTTGAAAAATAAAATCTCTTCAAATGGAATGAAATTTTCTGTAAATGTGTATACATAAATGACACACATTATCACGATTCTGTATGCAATTCGAACCAACCGTTCTGAAGAAAAAAAAATAAATGACCTGTTTTTATTCATCAAATTTATTGATAGTCATAGCAAAGACCTATAGATACTGAGGTCTTTGGTCATAGATGAAATATTATCATAGAAATCAAAGCAGATTTAGGTTGCCGAGATTCACTGCTTTCTAGATTCAATATTTGCCCAACAATGAAGGATTTTTTATATGAAGTCAAGGTGTGTAGAATACCAGAATCGATAAAGTAGCAAGGGTAGAACTACTTCAACGACTTTTAAACCTTATTCAGATATCTCGCTCATCTTACAACGCATATGTTGCGTTTGCCTAGTTATATCTATGACTAGGTTATATGCATTTTTCTGATAAGGGTTCAATTAACTCAGCTTATAAAGAGGTATCATGCTATTTTATTTGTAAGTCACTGAATAAGTAAAGTGAGCAACTTGAACTAGAGTGTATAGTACAATGCCGTGACTTCTTATCAACACACTCATTGTTTATTATACTGTCATTTTCCTTGCTGTGACATTGCAGTCAATGTTGACTTCAATTTTTAATTCGTTTTTTCTTCTCATTCTAGTTGTGCTATCCACCTTTAAGAAATCTTTTCATACCAGTATTTCTGAATTGTTGGCTGGCGAAGCATTCCTTGGAGAATATGTTTGTAAGTATCGCATCCACTATTCATCTAGTGACCGTGTTTATATGAATATTATATATATGAATATTATTATTATGTTTAGATAACAGTTCTACCAACAATGTAGCGTTCGATTTTTTTTTAACGGTGCTCATAACAACCCCACGAGAAGCTAGGTTGTTCAGGGCTACGAATGAAATGGTTATGACGGAAATGGTTATAATGGAATGGTTATTATGACCTTACCATGTATATATATATATATATATATATATATATATATATATATATATATATATATATATATATATATATATATAATACAATTCTTTATGTGTTAGAAAACAAGAACCTTTCAAACGATGATAATGAAGAGCATAGTCATAACACCAGAAAGAATAATATAAATGTAATGAAGCACAACCTATCAATTGTAAAGAAAGGGCCTATACATGCTGGGACTAAATTTTATAATGCTCCACCTCTAGAAATAAAAAATGACAATTGTTTTAAAATCAAACTAAAGAATCACCTTATCAGTAAATGTTACTATAGCGTTGAAGAATTTCTAGAAGACTGACTATATTTAATTTTAATCATCGACAGCAGTCAGTTCTATATACCAGTATTGTGAGTTTTTAAAATATTATTGGCCATTGTAAATATTTTATTTTATCTGTATTTAGTTTATAATTTGACGATGACAATATCATGTACTTGATCAAACTGCATCAATAAAAAAATTATTATTATTATTATTATATTGAAGCTGTGGAATGAGGAGAGTTGAAAGGTCGTACACGAAATCCATGCCTACTGCTGGATTTGATCCCACTCCTGTATGGCTTCAGAATTCAAGGCACGTCACGTCAACTATCGGAGACAAATGGAATGTATTTTCATTTCAGATTATGTTTTGATCATCAAATAAAGTTCTTTATATATCATACCTACTTTTACGTTAGTGCAAATGGCAAAAAAAGAATTTCTCGATTGAAGTTATAGGAGTGTAGTTGAACATTGTACTTGTCGTACTAGTTGAAAAGTCTATATTAGGCCCATAGTTGTGATGATCTGTTAGAGCATCATATTTGATATTGTTTAAATCATACACACAAATAATTGGATGAGCGAATAAAAAAAAAGAAGATTTTCACTGTATTTAAACATCGTAATACACATCATCACAAAGTTCAAATAAATCAGATGAGCCATTTTGTAGAAAATAATGTTGATATAGTTTTTTTAGACTAATAAGAAAGCTATATGAGGAAAATCAAAGGAAAGAACCAATGAGATGGTGAAACGATTGAAAAAGAAACAAGTAAAACAGGAAGGTCATGACTCAATTGATACTTTCAAAATCAATATGTTTGTGTTCTATTTCCGTTGAATACGTCACATAAATAAACTGAGCTCTATCGCTCATCTTACAACGTGAATGCTGAGTTTTCCTAGTTTGTTTATAATCAACAGGAAATTTTCAAACTAGATCATTTTCAGAAACGAAACTGTTAGATTAGTAATTCTCTAAACTAGGAAAACGCGTGATGCGCGTTGTTAGACGAGCTTAGGGGTATAGAAATCTAGAATGAAAAATAATTTGTCAACCCAATCTACATCTACAGACCTTGGATCACTCCAAACGTTCAAAAACCTTACGAGAATCAGTTATGTCACGGCCTTCCTCTTCATTCATTTCAATCGTTTTGAATTAATTGGTGACACTTGTTGCTATAGATTTAATTGGTTCCCGTAATAGCCTAAATTGATGGGAAAATGCTTTATAAATGCGTTTTCTTCGTTATTTCTCATCCGATTGATGCGAAAAATCTCTCAAAATGTGCTTAATAGTTTCCTTTATATTCGGCGAAAATTTGAGAGGTCTTGAAAAATTTTGATTTTTCAAGTATTTTCCTCCGGGTTATTCTAATGGGGATTTTTGAAATTTCTAAAATTCATAAAAAAAAAGTTACCACCCGATAATGCCACAAAACTATACAGATCTAAGTTAGATGAGTAACCATGACAAAAAAAAGTTTGAAGTTGATAGCTGTAGCCGTTTGATCTGTGGAGAACCGACAAAAAAACATAAAAAAAAAATAAAAAAAACATAAAAACGAACACCAATTTTTTTCAGTATGTCAAATTGAATCCTCGCTAAAGCTCGTCTAACTACAGCTCATTTCAATTATTTCAATTATCGATTTGTTTCAATCTGCTTTGAATTTGTGTTTGATTACAGAATGATTTGCATCGTGCCATGCAGAAGTCTCAGTCAGCGCTCTCTCAGCAGCTAATGATTCTGTCAGCTACCTTATTGTGCCTAGTATTCACAAGGTATGTTTAATTGACCACTAGTGATAGGCGTGGCTAATCGCCAAAGCCACCTGGATCTATATTTCATGTAAGAATTTAGAGATACTCTCATAGGTCAATGTGAAATTTCCCACGTAACAAAG
>OZ023330.1:5302193-5347193 GCA_964007535.1 Brachyptera risi | reverse complement strand
AGTTGATGTTCATTCACAACAGTCTTAAATAACTATTTTATAGGATATTTTAGTATCCAAACTGTAAGTCCTCGAATTTGAATAATATAAATTAATGCTACGCTTCACAACTGTCTGGAATTCAGCTTTGGAATCGAGCCCATCTTACATTTTAACTCGATTCCTCTTGATCAGGATAAAGACAATGTGTGCTTGCAAGGAGTGTGAACCAATGTACCTGTAAATGAAGACGTTTCAGGAAATGAAAACTTGCTATGAATCAGGCCCCAAAAATACAATGCTTTGTGGAGGTAAATTTGATCAACTCATGCTGTGCATACGTAGGCCTATTAAAGGCTCGAAGGGCAAATGTGTTGGTGTGCACTAATTTTGTTGCCAACTTGTCAAGGTAAGCTGCGGTTGTATTCTGTTAGAGGCCTATTTATTGGAGATTACACATAAATTAGGTATGCAATGATGCAAATTCGATAAATTATTCAATTTTAGAACAAAATATTTTAAAGTTTGAGAAAATGACCAAAATCGAATTTTGAAAAATGGTCTGAACATTTTGGTTGTCTTGTGCAAATAACTAAATCGTATGATAAATTTGAAAAAAAATGTGAAATTGAGTGGATATGGAATATTTTCACTTTTTGTTTGTACAGGTTCCAATCTGGGCTCAGAGGGTCATCTACATACAGGGATCGTGTCTCAAGGATGGTGATTTAGCACGAGCACGCATGAATGAGGCCGAAGCATGCTTTGTGCTGGCAGCTAGAAACTACGCTGACAAAACAGCTGCAGTAAGAACTTCAAATACGACTCAATATCATACTTCAAATAGCTTATAGTCAATAACAGAAGTAGCAACGACTTGGCTATAAATTATCATTTCCAACTTCAACTTTGTTCATTCAAAAATTAAAAAATATGCATATTAATGAACATAAATACTGTATATCAATAGGCCTATAGCATTGACTTTATAATAATTACGTTAGAAAGACTATACATTCTTATGGGAGGCTCTACAAATCTGACAGTTCGAGCTTCACTAAAAAAACATGGTGTTTTGTCCAGGTGGTGCTAGTCTGGTGGTGACACTATAGCACCACCTGGACAAACACCCTGTTTTTTTGGGTGAAGCTCGGGCCGGCCAATCACGGTTGCTCAGACTATAGAACTTTAACGTTGGATCTACTCTCTTATAACTACAAACTCAATGCCTATAGTCCTCTAATGTATTACTATTACAGTAGTAGGCTACCATCATTGTTATGAGACTTGGGCATAATGTCAGTTATAACAAATTCAGTAGGACCTACCAATGGTGTATGTGAATTTTGTATAAATGTGAGAATACAAAATATACGAGTGTTGAATCAATCAACCTTCGGTTTAAAATCGTACACGTTTTGATGAGAATAGATGAAATTTTGTACTTTTGAATCCATCGCAATTGTGATGGAGCTAGTAAAATAGACCCACTTACTGCACATATTCTTCTCGTGATCTGAAAAAAATACAAAAAATTATATAGCTATGTAAACACGATTTTTCTATTATTTCACTATCTTGATTACAAATGATTCATTTTCAGGACGAGCACACTATCCTACGGTCTTGGGCAGTCAAGGACTTTGCCCCGAGCGTACCTCAATACGTGCAGATCTTTCGCCCCGAGAACAAACTTCACGTCAAGTTTGCCGAACACGTTGTCTGTGAAGACGAGTTCAAATATGCCTTGTTGGCAAATAACTGTACTTGCCCGGGTGCATCCACGCTCGTCACATTGTTGCTACATACATCCAGGGGACAGTGAGTATTGTTCCGATAGAAACTAACACAAGTTTGCAAACTGTGTGCATCTGTATTCTTGAGTCATTGTTAAATTTGGTGCAATGGAGTTGAGAATGCTAGGCTGTGAATTATTATTGAAATATGTTTGTGCACTTTGAAAGCTGAGTACTAACTTGACTTGATAAGAAACTTTTATCCCTTCAATTATGCAGCTATAAGCCCTGTACTTACAAAATACAAAAACACTCATGAATCAGCATTTGATGTGTAAATTTGATCATTAATTTCTACAAATCAGTGAGATGGCAGTAATGAGCGTAATAGTTGTCTTTGTCCAATTACAAAAGGATGCGATGTTATTCAGATCTACTTATTCGTAAAATTACTCCAATGTGAATTAAGTCTCTAATACTTGACAGATAATATAGGGCCTGCCATAATTCCATTTTATTGATTTTTGATATATAAATATAGAGAATCTCCAGAAGGAAGAGACAGATAGTTTTCAGAGATGACTTTTTCACAGCAAAATGCCGGCAACATTTTTTTTAAGAGTTTTATGAATTTATTATCATAGGGAAGGGCAAACATCACAAGAAGAATGGCACAGGCTGTATGGGAAGTGTTCTGGCAACGAGATATATCACATTGTTCTTGGAGACAGCCGCTTCTTCGGAGAGTATGAGGGCAAAAGCTTTACCTATGCTTCTTTTCACTCACACCGCAAATACGGTGTCGCACTTGTCGGCGTTCGACCGTCGGAGCTACCAGAGTTCTACGAAGACACAATACTACTTAATCCAGGACCAAGGCATATTATGAAGAAAAGTGATACCTGTTACTATATGAGCATATCTAAAGAGGAAAACTCTGCGTTCGTCTTAGGTGAGTGGGATGAATGAATATTAGGGTTTGAAGGCGCATCGACAGCGAGGTCATTTAGCGCTGGTGAGTGGGTGAAGTAGCTTAAATTTATTTAATGATTTGAAATTATATTTGCAAGTTTTTGTGAGGTGGTGAAACTAAGTGGATGTTCTCCTTGTTTTTACGCTCAAAAATAGTTAGCCATGATGGAAAATGCTAAAAATCAATCCACTGAGAACGTGAGAATGGGATCGAAAGTATCAGCAATCGAAAAAGTGTTGCATTTTCATTTTTCTTAATCAATTGGTACAATTCCTTTGAACACTATCAAGATGTAAACATTAACCTACCGGTACTTATGATTCTTCTGGAATTATTGTAGGCCAAGTAGGTTTGTATCTTCTTAGTTATCAAGTTTTGTGCGGTAACAGAAGATCATAATTTGTTCAAATTGTCATGTACCGCATCACGACCAATTTCCACTTTTTTTCCAAAATGTGGTGTTTTTTAATAGATCTTGAGATTAGTTCTTGTAGATCCATTCAGAAAAACCACCGCACACTAGGAATTAATAAGATATAATTCTTTAAAACTTACTCAAATGTGACGAAATTCCTATAACCACAAGCTCCTCCATTGTTTGTTGTTCAAGTATATAAGCTCCGTTTCACCTGCGGCGGCATACGCGAGGTTTGGACACTAGCCTAACCTGATAATCTTTAGAACGTACTGTCCACCTTTGTCACCCTTGTCAGATCACTAAGGTGACAAAGGTGGACAGTAGATTATTTTCCGAATAGATCTAAATTAAGATCTTTCAGAAAGCACCAATTCAAGGATGAAAAAATTAAAATTGGTCGCGATGCTGTATAGGCCTATGACAATTTTACGCATAATTCAAGTATGCTGGAATTATTGATATTATTTTATAAAGACAATAATCGTATTTAATCTTTGAATGGCACATGCATAATGTACCATATTTCTTCTCTCACTTGTACAGGTAACCAGAACATGGCGCCGGGTGAGCCGACAGCCCCGCCCGACATGAAAGACAAGTTCCCGTGCCAGATGAAATCCGACTTGACCGAAACAACTGGTTTTGGTGAGCCACGTAGCAACAAAGATAGTCCTGCGACACCAGCTCCCGATGTGGCAGTAACGGGCAACCATCTGAATGTGCCTCGACCCGGTGAAACTCCCAACTTTCTCAGCCCTGAGATACTCAGCCAGCGGAGAGGTGGGTAAACGTTGACCGGTAATCACGCGTACCCACGATAATATTCAAACTAGGCTACCGTTATCTATCCCTGTAATGTGAAAATTCTCATCTCTCTGCGTGCACATAGTATTTGATACTTTTTGTTGAGTCCCAACTTCTAATAATATTGAATTGATGTACAAACTGAATTTATCAAAAATAAATAAGATGAATCTGGATAGAAAATGGAGAAAGTGAATTGTAAGATCTCTACAGATCCAGTAGACCCTATTTAAATTTTTCGAAATTTGAAGCTTCAAACTTGAAGATAAACAGTATTCTGATTCCCAAAAATTGGGTTGATGCTGGCATACTAGGGTGACCAGACCCCCCGGGTCCCCCGGAATTGTCCTTGTTTTGAGGCGTTCCGAGAAATCCTCTTGGAACCATCAGCCTCTCCAAAGCCTAAACATTGAGCGCCTTGCATTTTACACCTTCAATTTCTCCTTTTTGCACCCCTTTGGATTGTAATCAGTAATGCAGTTTATCTGTAGTGTGAGTGAACATTTTTGTATAGTCATGAGGACAAAATACTCACTTCTCAAAACGGTAATTAGAAAAAAAAAAAATGCTATACGATACTTCAATATAACATTAATAACATTATGCTCAATATGAAAGCTGCAATATTTGTTGAATTCAATCCTTTTCAAATTACCCTCAAATAGTTAAGGCCTACTCTATATCATCAGCATGTGTGGGTCCTGTTCCAAAGTGCTTTTCCCTAATAACACTAGAATCCCTGAGGAAGTACTGAGTCACTCACATTGGGCATTGGGCGCGCCTGAAGAGTGCCTCGTGCTATCAGGGTTCATGCTCTATTTTACAGGGTATAAAGTTGACAGCCTATGCAATTACTATATAGAAAAGATATACATTACTTATTATCCCAAAGTACTTGAAAAATGCCCAAAACACAACTAAAAAGACTGCAATACCCTTGCTCCCCCCCCCCCTCTCCCCTACACATATTGTGGCGTGAAATTATTTCGACTTCTAACCTTTTTTTTTCAATAACATCGAAACTTGATACAAAATCATTGTTCATGAAAGATAGGATCGTTTGGACGGGGCACCACAACGGCGATCTTACCACCCCATTTTAAATATTCATAACCAATGAACTTCAACACCAGGACTGTGCTGTTGGTGACCATAAATTTCCGCCGCAGATAACAGTCTTTCAGTTTCCGAAAGTCCGGAACACATTATAAGTAAAATCCGTTTCTGTGATATATATCCGGGCATTACCAGCATTGGTATCAAGAGTAAATAAAACACACAAATGTTGATATCTTCCACTTTGAAATAAGTCTCTTGGGCAATGATCACTTCTTCCCATTAACATACAGCAGATGTAAAGTTCATCATAATACAAAATAGAAAAAAAATGAGTGATAGGCCTAAACTGTTATAATTAGGCCTATCACTCTACTAATTAAAGGTTGTGGCCAATTAGTACTTCATCCAAGCATTTGCTTCGAGGACTGTGGGAAACTACAAAAAACCAAGTCAGGATGGATAAAAAAGGTTTTTGTTGGTCTTCTTCTTCTTTCTACTTCTTCTCTTCTTCTTTTCTTGTGATATTTGATTTTCTTGAAATTATTATTGGTCGTGAAATAGAAGTCTACGGTTCAAAAATTATTCCCTCCTTTTCTTGAAACCTTGATAGTTGGTATGACATGCATGCAAGAAACACCAGTGGCATTGAAAAGTCTTGTTGCTCCACCAAAGCCCTCTTGACGTTAATAACATCCTGATGGCCGTGCACACAATTTTTCTTCCAAGGTTCTTGCATTCTATTGAGTGATTTTCAGACTTCTAGGACTCAAGTATCTTGTTAATCCTAAAAATAAGAAATGTGCCTACATAAATCTGCATAAATCTATGCCAAAATAATATAATCGAAAAAAAAAGTCAGAAGTACACCTCAAAGTCATAAGAACTCTCTATGGTCACTAAATTTCATATTAGCTGGATGTCAGCCTTCCTAGACCAGAAGGCAAAATCTTGAATCGTAAGTATTTCACAAAATAACTAAGAATATTACTTCCCTTTATGTTCACTTGTAGTATGTTGCTTGAAGATCATGTTGACATTGCCAAAAATATAATTTGATCACTTTAATTACTTCAAAACATTATTTATATATGGACAGATAAATCTCAGAAACTGTTACTATCCATGGTTGCCATACCTGTCTAACCTGTCTCGGATTTTCCTCGGGGCATACCATATTACATACCCTTCCTTTACCATGTAAAAACCATCAAAACGCTTAACAGTAAATACTTTCTCCATATATTTTCAATGTGTCACTAACATCTCGTCGTATAGGTCTCTGCTGAAGACAAGAGTAATGTTGTTCTGCTCGCTTGTGCAGGTAGCCGACGCCCGAGCATCCTGCCCGTGCCAGACATGTTCACCTCGTCCTCTCTGAACATCGCCACCGAGCAGCCGGACGACGAAGACGAGGAAGACGAAGACGGAGCCGAGAGCGAGGACGAGATGGACGATGACGTGCCTTGGAGATCACCCAGCGAAAAGATTGCGTGAGTGCAAAACACAAACTCCAACATCCAACTCGAACACATGCTTTTATATATATCTCTCTCGCACACTCTCACTTGCCCTTCCAACAAACATATCTTGGTGTCTTTCTCACGCTGATTTTGTAATGATTCTAGTTGCAGAAATAACCAGAAGATTATTTTTGTCTACATGTTTTTTTGTGCTTGCTTTTGTGACATTCTTCGACTGCATATACACTCTTCATTCACACTTCTGCATCAGCTTCTCTTAACAACCCTGGCTACGACTGTATCGGCAGTCTTGCATGAAACATCCCTTGAACTTTATTCTCGTTGTTTGCTAGTTGGTTTTACTTCGTTGTTTACGTTGTTGACTCGATAAAATTGCCATCGCAGCAATGGTTCATTTGTAAATGATTATATTACTTCAATTTGTGCTGACTACTGTTGGGTTTATTTCACTCAAGAGTACCAACTGCTTATACCAACTCATAATTATTACTCAATCAATTAGTGAATTAAGCAATAATTAGGTAATAAACTTGCTATCACCCTTGATTACTCATGTCATCAGTGTACCTTTAAAGGACCGTTTTCATAGCTCGCGGCAGGCGGCAGGCGGTTAAAAAACGCCTGCCGTCTGCCCTGTTCACATAGTCGCGTTTCTTCGCACTCACTTCGAGATTTGTCCAATTTATTTAAATATGTAATTCTTGTTCAATTCAGGCGGTCGAGTGATTTTTAGTATCGTATTACGTGGCACGCAAGAACCATCATGGTGTATATCTGAAAAGTACTGTTTTGGAAGTAATATTCCGACACAACCCTACCACTTGTATGACCACTTGTATGAGTGAGGGTATTTAACCGCGGCGTTTTTTTCCAAAGTTAAATTTATTCCATGTCTCACGGTAGAGAGCAACAAGTGCAAGCGGTAGGGATTTCATTCATTCTGATTGGCCTGGAGAAAAAACACCTGCCGCCTACCGCGAGCCATGACAACGGGCCTTAACGATGAGCTAATTAACTTTCAATAACGAGTGGCACAACCGTTTCTTAATTTGTATATTGGAATCATGATCAAATTATGTTGAATATCAAGAACTCAGCTTTTTCAGATACCAATTTGGCATTTTCCATGTCTGGCCTATCATATGTACATATTAGCACTAGCATTTTTCATTTGTATTTTCATTTTTCATGTAATACTGTAATACAGTATACCCTCATTAATTCGAACATCAGAAAAGTATACAAGAGACATTTTTTATTGAAAAAATTAAAATGAACGAAAAACAAATTTCAAATACAGTACAATATGAGTAGTACACGCTCAATTGTTGAAACAATGCTTTCATAGTTTCCCGCGTGTTGCCCTTATCTCGTCCGGTGATAGCTAGTGTTGAACGTAACCGGAGTGAACCGAAGACACGGCAGGTCCAAGATACTACGTCAATATAGATCACGCAATATACTGGCGCATTCCAACAATTTCATTACGTGCTTTTGGGCGTTGGGAAATAGCCAATGAAACGTATATGGACGTTAAGACGTTGCGACTTGAGGAAAACTGAAATAAAAATCTAATTTAACAAACATAGTTTGTAACATATTGTAAAACATATTCTTGGTGGTACATTATTTTATTTTTGCAACTTTTATTTTCAACATTATAATGGTGTTCTGGTGCCATAAGAACATCTGCTAAATGTTTGCAACTCGACTTCGCGGCTTGCAAGTGACAACAATGGTTCTCTGTTTGGAATAGACGACCTATAAATGTCATTGTGAAGATGAAAAAATACTTGAATAGTTCAACTTATTTTGCAGATATTTTGTATGTGTCAAAAGAAACACTTTGAATCGAACAATGATTTCATAGTTTCAAATTGATGTTTGAGAGACAAAAAGAGTTTGAATTGAAAATTAGCAAAATTTGGAATCATCAGAATATTCAGCATTGAAAAACTATAACTGGGGCCGGAAACCGAGTTTGCTTCGAAATATGACGAATATTCAATTTTTAGAGTTTGAGTCAACGAGGGTCCACCGTATACTGTTAAGAGGCCGCAGGCGCGCTACACGGGCTCGTTGTTCGCTCGCTTCAGACTCGAGTTTAACATGCATCGTGTGCTAGGCGCCACCCATAGACTAGCCCGCCGAACTCGTATTCTCGTAAACGCCGTTAATTCCCTTACTCACACTTTTGATATATTTCACAGTCCATATTTTTTTTCGATATTCAAAAATATATATATAGGTTTCCGTAAACTAGTAATTTTTTCATTTTCCATTTGAAGAATTTGAAAAATTACAAATTCTTTGTTCAAAATTCTGTGAATGCGATAACCTCCCTCTTTCAATTATCAACAGAATGCAAAAACAATCATATTGGTATCTCAAAAATTACGGCCGTGAGAGTTTGCGGCGTGAAATACGAGCGCCTGCGGCCTCTTAATACAATATGCATAGTGTGTCTTCTTTCAATACATCTATGCACTGTAAAAAACTGTATTTAATCACTTCTAGCATAAATTTCCAACATATTTTATATTTTCAAATATTAGAACGTGTACTATAATCAATGACTGATGACTGATTTAATCATTAAATGATATCACTTGACTAATAATCAATTTGAATCATCAGTGATTTAATTATTTTAATTGACTGATGATGGCTACTTGCAGCTCTCTCCCTAAAACTCCAATCTACAATACTGTACTTAGGATACCAAGGGATCTAAAATGATGATTTTTTTTTTAAATATCACCACTTTTGTTTTAACAAGGTTTCCCTAACCATGTACCCACAATAATATTCTGTTCCTCAGTATAAGATACTAATGGTAAAACCTATAGAGGAATTGGTTACCTTGGTAAACTTACTAACTCGACCAAAATATAATCGGCCCTAATAAACCATACGTAATATGGTGAAACAATAATTAAAATTGGTCATGGAATAGGAAACTCCCATTACTAAATACATTATAAATATCAATGTACATACATAGGCCTACATACAATATTGAATACATTATTGAATACATTACTAAATGAAACTGTTGGTTGGTTAAAATAAATGATATAGGCCTACTGTGAAACTATTAAATCTAGTTCATTTTTTGGCATTTCGTGGCAATAATATGTTCAAAGCAGAAACTTCAATGAATCCTTGAAATATTTATAGGCCTATGCGCAGGAATTTACAGCTTTCTTTTGACCGAGATGGATGAAATAGCATCCTGGGTATTTTTTTGGTGTGTGAAAAACTGAAAAGTCTAAAAGGTCTGCTTTAAGGCATAACACCAAGATACATTACTTGCATTATATCACTTTTTATTCACTCTGACTTTATAAATCTCTTAGAATAAAGTGAATGTATTAATATTTCAACTGCAAAAATATTGCAAGTAAATAACTTCACTGTGGTAATAGCGGTAACGCATTAAAATAGGGCCGAAGAGCGTATCCCGGTTTAAAGTCGACTCGGTCATGTAACATGGGCCTTGCGGTACTTATGGATGGATTGTTATAAATGTGGTCAGGGTTTAGTTAAGGCATTGATTTTGTAATACTACAAATTCAATGGTCAAGGTAAGACACAGTGCCTTCGTTAGGGGGTCTCAGGGGGGGCGCGCGCCCCCCCAATAATGTATCATCCTTTTAAAATATATAATGTTGACCTACGAATAAACACACAATAACATATAATGAGTATTGAGTTGATGGCTTATTAATATGAATTGTATCAATATATACACTCTACTGCCTAATTCACACTTTATTTTTTCTTTTCGATAATGATTTAATTATTGGATTCCGAAACTGCTCGTGAATTGCAAAAATCACTTGAAAAATGACCAAATTTCAAAAAAATCACTGCTGGGAATTTTGCTGGGAGAAATCGCAAAAATAGCTTCGAAAATGTCCATAATGATTATACTATTGAAAATAACTTTGGTAATGTCCATAGTGATTCAATCATTGGACTCCAAAACCGGTTGTAATTATAAAAATCACTTGAAAAATGACATCAGTCCATTTCAAAAAATTCCCCGCGGGGCTTTGCTGGGAGAAATCGCAAGAGTATAGCTTCGAAAATGTCCATGATGATGCAATTATAAGACACCAAAACCACTTGTGAATCGCAAAAATCTGTTCAAAAATGTCCATATTTTTAAAAATTCCCTGCGAAGCTCGACCCCCTTTTCACGCGTGGCAGGTGTCTAGCTGAGCGATCGTTTTATTCATGTACCTGTGCGCCCCCCCAATATACACAAATCCTAACGACGTCCCTGGTAAGACACCCAAACCCATGTCACAAAACTGAGTCGACTTTATTCCGGTATACTCTGCAGGCTACCAGTGGCGGCTCGAAGTGGTCCAAGCACGCGGGGCCAGATAAGTAAGACACCACCACCCACCCACTGCAGGGGTGGATCGATGAAATATTCATGGGGGGGGGGAGGCGATTTCAGTTTGTAAAAGAAAATGCCATATGAGATCAGGACTGCGAAGCCGGCGACCCGCGGGGGGTAAGGGGGGAAGGCCCCCTTACGGCCCCGCAGGGAATTTTTTGAAATCACACCCATTTTCAATACTGTTCAGCGTGTTTCAGATAACGTTTAGATGCTGAAATCATTTTATCTATGGAATTCAAAAGTGGGGATTACTTTTGTTTTAACTTTGCTTGACATGTCTTGGTAGTATATGTCTATGATAAGACCACAGCCTTCTTTATTCAAATCATTCATTTCTTATCAGAGAAGAATGATCTGAATAAAGAAGGCTGTGGATAAGACTTTCAAATACACATACTAAGATCCCACTCTACTTCAGAAGTCACCGATAGATGGCTCATTTGTTTCTATGAAGGATTTATTATTATCATGTTAATGATGTTATGAATAGTAACAGTACCCATTATCTGTTCTCTATTCGTATGCAAACAGTTGACCCAGTACGTATATTTCTCAATCATTACTTAAAAAATTAAACTCTGTAAAATAAATACACTTTCCTTCACCATTCTATACAATTAATCTTACAATTAAAATCATCTTATTACATCTTTTCAATTAATTCTTCTTAAACTTACATTGATTCTGGAAACTTGATATAGGCCTATGTGATAAAAAAAAAAAGATATAGGCCTATGTGATGAAAAAAAAAAATTTATAAAAAAAAAAAAAAAAATAATAATAAAAAAATAAAAAAAATAAAATAAAAAAAAAATTTAACACAAAAAAATCTAGATTCAACCTTCAAGCATGTATCTGTCATGGTATACCCCGTCAACCTATCTCTCGCTTGTAACTGTCTCTATCCATCCCTGTCTATCACCTGAATGTCGCACTATCGTTGTCTTCTCTCATAGATATGACGTGATAGGGGAGCAGCGCAGTGAAGCATACTACGCCGCATGGCATGGGGAATGCAGTCGGTAAGTCAACAAATATGTGCGCACAAACAACACATGTACATTAGCACACCTACTACACTCACCTATTAGTATCAAAGACAAGCAATTGATAGATTTAAGCAAAATTGATTTTTTTTCATAAGCGTAATCCAAGTTTCAATTTCACAAAAGAAAGCGATCTTCTCGTCCATCACTGGCAAAACGAAAGAATGGATTAATTTGAAATTCTTGCTGGGTATTAACTGTTCATAGATGAATAGATCTGTATTGTTTCTGAGGAGAAACTTACTGTATATATGAAGCTCTTGCTCATCTAAGAACGTAGATGCTGTATTTTTTTGTGATTTTATCACCTTATCGATTGATTACCATTCTGGGTGCGTGCTACCTAACAAGTATAACGTGTTATTGGTCTTGGTTTGATCCTTTCGAATCCTTAGTTATTCTTATTCCTGTTTCGTATAACAATAATTGTAAAATTATGAAAATTTGAAATCTTCAAAGTGGCTTCCTAATGGGCATTCTATATTAACTAGCTTATCTCCTGATTAGAGTTGTTGTTCAGCTTGGGATAGGAATTATTATATAACTTCATATAAGTAATCATTGGATTAATACCAATCGTGTAGTTAGCACGTTTGACTTTTGTAACATTGTGCTTAAGGGTAGATACAATAGGCCAGTATAATATGTACCGTAGTTTAAGCTTTAATCTCCTACATTTGAATTTTGTAATAAACTTTGTTCATTCAGTCTTCATTCATCCAAAATGTGGAAGACAATGAAAATTAACTGTTCAATAATAATTATTGTAAGAGTATTTTAAAGCAATGAAAATGTCAAAAATTGTAATTGATAAAGATTGCAAAGAAGAAGAAAAAGTGACCTAGAGCTGCTAAGCAGTTCATTTTTCATTACTTATTTTGACTTTCAAATTATGCTTCGAATCAAATTTGTATTTAAATTCGCAATTCAATTATTATTCATCACTATTGATATTTCACACATTATTCCTGCACAAATTTGATTACATATGGTATGAATTCTTCTTACATAAGTGTTAGTGAAATGAAGGAATACACATCAAAAGCACGAAGTATGAATTAATTGTTGTTGGATGCATTGAATGTTGAACACCAGTGTTGGGGAAGTTCCTTTTTAAAAAGAACTTTACAAAAGTTCAGTTCATTACTGTGAGAATGAACTTTTCAAAAGTTCAAGTTCATTTTCTATATTTTATTCTGAAAAGTTCAAGTTCGTGTGAAAAGTACTAAGTTCACGTGAAAGTTCATTTCGCGTTTTTTTTTTTGCTTTTAACGTCAATTTGGACCACCGACAGTATTATATAGCTAATATTGGTAGGGCTTACTGGTCAGAAAACCGCGTCTATCTCCATCTCTCTCACTCAAGTACAAACGTCATGGAAAAATGTACCACTCGTTTGAAAAAAACGTCTCACCGGCGAACTTTCGAACTTTTGAAAAAGTTCGTGACCGAAAAAGAAATTTTACCAAGTTCACGTTCATTATGTGAAAAACGAACGCGTTCATATAAAAGTTCATCAAAAAATGAACGCGTTCCCGTGAACGCGTTCATTTTGCAAGTTCACTCCCCAACACTGTTGAACACTAACATCACATGCAAAGTAAATATGATGTTATCAATGTTCTATATCACTGTTTTCTCCTGATGTTATTTCAGGCTCAAACAAATTGTTTTCTTCACATTTTTACATTTTACAACACTTTTTCTTTCAGCAACAATTATCCAATGCTAGCGCACAGTACGAGAAGTGTTTCGGACGTTCAGCTGATACGTTGTGGTTTGTTTTCTCATTAGTATCGTGAAGGGATTCCCACCCGTCTCCCCGTACATCGGAGTAAGTCCGACACTGTGTTATCTACTCAAAGAAAAGAAGCCACTCTGCTGTCTGCAGCTTGCACAGGTAAAACTAACAAAGAAAATTCATTTAGGTATTTTTGTTTGCATTATATTTAGGGTTTTAGAGAATTGAAAGATAGGCCCATATACTCAAATCCTTCTTTAAACTACTAGGCAAATGCAATCAACAATGTAAAAATGTCTGATTCCTGATGTACTTATTATTATTATTATTATCAACTCTTGCAGTTGCAAATAAATGCGCGGTGGCATCACATCTTGGAATATCCATCCTGTACACAATTGGCTACATTCTGAATTTTTGTGTATCACGCATGACTAGAGTAGGAAAAAATGTTAGCGTTGATTAGCGTCAGCGTGTTCATACTAATATGCTGACATGAAAAGAGGTTAATTTTTTTCTTGACTACAGGTATATCCATTATTGTCTTCAAATTGCCACGTACTTCAAATTTTCATAATAATATGAATATTTCTTATGCATTAATTTCATAAGGATTTTTTTTTCAAATTGTTGCCAATAGAATTGAAAGGCCAAAGCATCATTTTTGAAAATAATTCTAATCTAAATTATGTTTGCATGTTTCTGAATTTAATAGAAGAGAATAGAAAAGTATAGAATAGAATAGAATACATATATGTTCATTTTATATAGTTCATTGTTTGTTCAGTTATTGTTGCAAAATTTTAAAAAATAGATGTGGAACATCTTTTGAAGGTCAAAACCACCAAATAATTGACCATTGTAGATCATTCGCCCTCGTGATGTCACAAAATATAAAAACCAATCAAGTGGACAATGAAGCAGGGAAAATAGGCAAATAACCAATCAAGGTATCTAAAATTTCCCCTGCTTTGTACAAGTCACGCCCATCTACAATGGTCAATTCGAACAAAATACATTGAAAGTAGAGATGTTGAATAGAAACTGTTGAATGTGTGTTACTCGCATCATAATATTCTCTCATTGATTCCTTGTCAGGTGTGCGAGCACTGCGCATATCGCAACGCCAAAGATTACAACTGGCAAAACAAGACCATCATTCTTTCGGCTGATTACGCTAGTAACGGCATCTATAACTTCATCATTCCATTGCGCGCGCACTTCCGTTGCAAGATGTCGCTGAATCCCATCATCTTGCTGCTCGAGAGAAGGCCTGATATCGCGTTTCTAGATGCCATCTCCTACTTTCCTCTCATCTACTGGATGCTGGGCTCCATTGACTGGTATGCATCTGTCTCCCACTCCCAATTAGTGCAGGTTGAGTGTCTTGTTAGAATAAAGTTCCTTGTTTGAGACCTATCGTCTGCTACAGCGTGTGAGCCTGTTTATTTTTTATTTTATCAATGTACGGTAAAGTAGAATTTCTATCTATTGGTAACCAGGTAAACAAAATCATCCATGCAGGAAAATTCCACAATAGTTAATAGAAGTGGGGTGGGACAAAAAATGATAGAAGCAGGAAAACGATGGATCCGGGAAAAATGCATTGAGGTTGCACTGTATCTCCAATTTAATTAAACATTCAAGTTATTGATATTTAAATTTTCATTTTGTGTATTCAAATCAATCCTTTTTTTTTTCATTTCTCTATAGATTTGCATTACAAACAATATATGAATATGAATTCATCAGTTTGCCAACATTTAGAGAGACTGGCCTGCATAGCATGGGCTACAGTGAAACCTCTATGCATCGTTCCCGGATCTATCATTTTCCTGGATGTATCATTCATTTTTTCTAGCCCCACTCCCATATAATCAATGTTAAATTTTCCTGGATGGATAGTTTTCCTGGATGGATGGTTTCATTTTCCTGGTCCCTTGAAAAACGATGGATAGAGGTTTCACTGTATTATGAAGCTTCAAATTAATTTGAAACTAATATGTGTGCAGAACAAATTATCCCTCTACTGACATGAAAATGTTTGCAAATTCCATTTAGAATTTCATGTTGTTTCTATTCAAGATATGTTTGATATTTGATGATGAAAATTTACTTTCAAATTCTAAATTTGTAAATAATAATAAGTATCTGGCCTCCGGTTCCAAACTGAATTGGGTCGGGGGGTGGGTTGCCCCACCATATCACTAGGGCAGCTGGGTGTCTTGGAGTTGACTTGCCAGGTCTGGCACTCCCCCCTCTTCATCTCCTTCTTCTCCTTCTTCCTGTCTTCTGACCAACTCCCTCCACCTTTCTCCATCTTCCCACCACTTTTCTTCTACAATCGTCTTTCAACATTCCCCTCTCTGTTCCACGGCCTCTACCACTCCATTTATCCACTTCGTCCTCGGTCTTCCCACCTTCTTCATCCCTTGTACCTTGGCTCCTTCATACTCTCTCCTTGGTATTCTCTCCATTTCCATTCGCATCATGTGTCCGAACCAGCGTAGCCTTTCCCTGGCCAATACAAAACTCAGGGTCTCAGCTCCCAACTCTCTCCTGATCTTATCGCTCCTTATTTTATCCATTTTTGTCACTCCTGCCACACTTCTCAGAAATTTCATCCCATCGGCTTGCAACTTTCCTTCCTCTTTTCCCCTCATTGGCCAGGTTACTGCTGCATACTTCAATATTGGCAAGTAATATGTCCTGTATAGCAATAACTTACATTTCCTCGGTATTTCCTCGTTCCACAACAATTTTCTAACACTTTGGTAGAAGCCCTCCGCGTTCCGTACCCTATTCTCCATCTCTTTCTCCACTTTACCATCCCTTGTCAAAATACTTCCCAGATATTTGAATTCTTCTTTCTTCCGAAATTCCCCGTCTTGGATCTTAATCTGACATTTCTTTGACTGTTCTCTTTCCATCACCATCGATTCACTCTTCTCTATGCTGATCTTCAAGCCATACTGGGCTGTTAATTTGTAAAATGAGAAAATAATCCCAATGAGACCTACAGAAGACAATATACTTTTTTATGTAAAAACAAATAACAATATTTAACTGTCATTGAGTAATTGGAGATAGATTATTTTGAATGGTAGAAATGAACACTGAATGTATGTTGTTTGATTCAGTTTGGATGATTTGCTACGTGCTGGCATCACCCTCGCTGAGAATGTCGTTGTCGTCAACAAAGAGAACTCCAACTCAGCCGAAGAGGACACTTTGGCGGATTGCAACACTATTGTCGCCGTACAAACTATGTTCAAGTGAGTATTTTTCAAAAGATAATATCATCATTTCTTCTCATTGTATTATGTTTTTATGACCTATGTTAATGTACGATGTTTTAATGATGAATAAAAGACTAGCTATCTATCTATCTATATTGCTATAAACACATAAATTACTCATAAATTGAAATGAGTTTCATTAACGACTCACAAAAACAAATTATTGTGTAACGTCGGTTTAACTACAGTTTATATTTTGTATTTGACAAGCCATTTGCTCCATACAATTCTCTGTCGAATTGACCTTGAACACTTTTTTCTTGGTTCAAATAAATTGGTGATTGTTACTGCAATGATGAAATAAATGACCTCTAGACACATATTGTACTGGTATTGTACGACAAAAGCAAAATTCGTCAACCTTTTACATGCACCGTAATCTTTTCTTCGTCAATATTTTTCGGAATATCAGACACATCTGTCTTGAATGAAAGAGCATAAAATTGGATCTGTGTTTGTCAGCGTATGTACTCACCTAGAAAGTCAAAGGTACGGTAATTAATATCACCATGGTCCGATTTTCAGGTTCTTCCCTAGTATTAAGAGCATAACGGAGCTTTCACAGTCGAGTAACATGAGATTTATGCAGTTCCGAGCTCACGACAAATACGCCCTTCATCTCTCCAAAATGGAAAAGGTACTGGGCATTGATGGGTCCCAGCTGCTCTTCAATGCAGACGAAGGGGCTGAAAGGGTGCTTGCGCTGGTAACCCAAGTTCCACATTATAACACTACTCCATCTCTCTCTCTCTCTCTCTCTCTTACTTCTTCAGTGCATCCAAATCTCTCTCTCTCTTTCTCTTGCACGGGTCCAGCTTGCTAAGGGTAGGCGAAAGAAACCTGCACGACATACGATGGGATCTCGTTCTCTCCACTGTTCCATTGATTGTGATTCATTCATCTCAATGGATAAGCAATTTATAAGATGACCTATATATTTTATGTGATGGTAGATTATTTTTAGAGTTGCTATTTGATCAAGAATTTTTAAACAATACCAAATATGCCATAACAATAAATAGGAGTTTCGTTTGATAATGAATCGATAATATTGAGTATTGATAGAAATTATCAACTTTCTTTAGGTCTGAATCATTATTCTTAGCCTTCTGTGATAATTTTGTGATGCGCAGTGAGGATTTGCCGTTGTCTTGACACACACATTTCAAGCATCAACTGATGACCTGATCAAGGACTAAAACGCGCATGGAATGGTCACTACGAGGATTTGTTAGGTGAATCAACAATCAACTGTTTATGTATTCAATATCGAATTTATTTTCAATATTGGAATAATAAAAATCGAAAGGATCTATTTCAATATCGATCGAAACCCTGATATCGAATATTGATCGAAAATATTGAGATTGAACAGAAACCTAAATTATTCCAGTATTTTTTGTATAGCTGCCCTCCTTGAGATATTTTTTTAGTTCAAACCACGTAGATTTTTTTCTCATTCAATTTAGCCACCTGAAATGGGAAGAATATTAACAATATTAATATCAAAATATCAATAATTTCAATAATATCAATAATGAAATAATAACATTATGTGATACAAATTTTTTTTTGGGGGGGGGGGGGGGAGTAATTCACACTTATTCACATCATACTCATTTTTACAATGACAAACAAAGACATTAAATTTGATTGAATCAATTAAATACATTCATAGAGATTTTATGATGGCACAAAAAAGTGACCAAGTACCAACAAAAAAAAATCAATTAAATTAAAGAATATTAATGATAACAATATCGATAATAATGATTATGTTCATTTTATAGTCGAGAAGTTATTTTTCTAACATATTTTGAACAATACTGATGAAAATTAAAATGAACCCAAGAAAAAGAGTATCCTTTAAAAATATGAATGAATAACCTCTCAGGACCCCTATTCCTGAGATAAATGAGATGTGAGAAAAATAAAAATGAGTGAGAAAACGATTATCTCACTCAAAATGGCCGATTGTTAATGGTGAATCGGCCATTTTAAGTGAGATAATCGTTTTCTCACTCACTTTTATTTTTCTCACGTCTCATTTATCTCAGGAATAGGGGTCCTGTAATATGACTGATATGGAGACATATTTTCAGAATGAGATAAATGTAACGCTCTTTGATCTGAGCAATCTCACTACTGTAATGGGAATTTCTAATGTTCCAGTCAAATATTTCAATTGTTTGCCAAGTACAATCAATATCAACAATAACATAATTCATATTTGATACGGTACTTGGTATTAACATTGACTTTATAATAACTATGTGAATGGTATCAAGTTTATCAGTCACTCTCAAAGTTCATATTTTGAATGGAGTACAAATTATAGGCCTACTCGCTGATGAACGAGCATAAAATCTGTCCAAAGTATTTATCTATTCAAAGTATTTAGTATTTATGTGCAGTTGCAAGAGTTTAAATAATAATAATAATAATAATAAGTAGTAAATTTGGTATAGGGCCTATGTGATAGATTTAATCTTTATATCTGATATTATTAGGGTTTTAAGGTGCATCGACAGCGAGGTAATTTCGCGCTATCTCTGATCATTTCAAAACGTTATTCATAACAGTGATGACTGAAATCCCCTAATTATTGGCATTGACCAGCTGAGTATATTGAGGTCAGTGATGACCCTAATTAATCACATGTTTCAAACAGCAGACTATGTAATTTAGGCCCGGTTTTACCAATCTCAGTTAGGGTGCTAATCCACAGTTAACTATTAATTAAAGGTACGAAAATAACATATGTAACCAATGGTGATAACAAGTTAATCACCGGCACAGGTAGCTGAGTGGTTAGCTCACTTGCTTCGTGATCCGGGAGGTGAAGGGACATATCGGACCCGGTTCGATCCCCGCCACCGTCCATCTTTACAGGGGTTTTTCGTGGTTTCTCTCTGTAGTCTAGGCTAATGCCGGGATGGTTCCCACAATATAGGCCACGACCGCTTCCTTCCCACTATCCTTCCCACTACCCATAAAAACCTTCATCTCATCGTCCCATCATCTCATTAATCATTCATCCGACGCCAATAGATCTTAGTAATCATTACAGTGCGTCGTTAAAACCCAATAAAAAAAAAAAAAAAAAACAAGTTAATCCACTAACTATTGCTTGATCCACTTTCGTAAAACCGGGCCTCAATAGTTTATTAATATACCCTGTTAAGAATTCAATATGCAGCGTTTACTGCCTGTTATACCGCCTTCAAGTGGCCGAGATGAGCACAGAATTACACTGTGGGTATTTTAGTAGTGTTCAAAATGGCGGGCTGTTTATCCACAGAGTTGAAGCCAAAACACCAAGATATATAAATTTCATCATCTCTCATTTCACTCACTCTGACAGTATCTTGGAATATAGTAATCTTATTGAAACTTCTATCATATTATAAGTGAATACGTTTTTTCAATGTTCTTCAAACGTTGCCGCTATCGGAAGATGACTTTTCATTTAAGTGTCTATTCATGATTGAGTTGAATTTAAAATATGTTCAATGCCTCAACTAAAATTTATAAATTATACAATATATCTGTCCACAAAAATCCTCACTAAAACTTGTATTACTTTTGCCTTCTGTTAGTAGGTCTATATTACTGGAAAAACGTAACAAATATTACATCCCGCTGATTTTCAGTCACCTGAACAATCAATACTCTCAGTTTATTGATGTAGTAATCGACAAGGTCTCCTCGATCTCTGCCTAGCTCACGGCGTTCTGCCATATCAGGTCATCGCATCTCATCGCATCTCATTTTTTAATTTTTCAGTCATGTATTTCAGTTTGGTTCAAATCGGCAATAATTTGTATTTTTAATATTTCGTGTATAATGTGTAACAACCACGTACATGGTACAAAAAATCATTATGGAACATCATTATCTGAAATAATTATTCAGACACAAATAAACCACCCCTATTGATGCAGGATTTGTTCCTCAGAGAGGAATCCAAAATTAATACAAATTTGCTCGTGTGTCGACCTGATATTTCTGTCTCCTAGGCGGAGATCAGAGAGATCTTGAGTAATTGATAGTATCATCAAATTTGCACTAATCAAGTAAGGTAGGTAAATATCACATATATTTGTCACAAAGTATGAAGTGACTTTTCAACGCTTTCAATCACCCCAGCCCAGCCTTTTTAGAAGTGAACTGTTTGATATCTGGTCTTTATGCATTACATGCTACAGTACTGAATCCTCTGACGTTATTAGTGTTGTTATAAACCTAGTTACCGTATATAGTGTATTATAGGCTCGATTGCTCTGATGGTGCGGTATTCTAGTTTGGATACACGTTGATCGTATTGATAGATCACTCCTTATTTGTGGTTCAAATATGGTAATTCAGCCAGTCTTGTGAAATAATCTATAGATAACGTATACGATTTCCAGTTACATCGACGTAGAATAAGCAAAAAAAAATTTTATGTTTTCAGCTTGATATCATTTCTGTCCAAGTTTTGATTTTGAATGTTTTGAAGTTTTGAATTTTCGAAAGAAATTCAAAAGTTTTGTTTTGAATTTTGAAGTTGAATTGATTTTGAAAATGGCAAAGGAACTTAAGAAAGAGGTCTTGATTTTTAAAAAAGATATTTTTTTATTTTTATTTTTTATTCTCATTACACATTAAAACACACTTCATACAAACTCCACATAAGTATTACTGTCTTTAAAATGAACGTAAGCAACAGTTCAAAACACGTTGTTTTGTTTGGGATGCAATAACGATGTGTCCTTATAATAATTTCAGCTGATCATCATTTTGCTGGTGGTAAAGCGTAAACAACATGGTGATTTCTTACTTCCATACAAATTAACGAGCTACATCTCAATTGCATAATTCAGCAGAAGTATAAATTTGTTTTGACATAAGTGACACGATATTCTTGCTTAGATTCTTGTTCTATTGTCTATTGAATATAGACAATGTTGAGTTAATTATCACTGTTCGAAATATGTGTAACAGATGGAACAATGTATTCATTTCACAATTATGAGTATGACACAGCTCCATAAAAAGTCCATTGTCTATAAAAAGGGTACTGTACCTATAATCACCAATATGAAAAAGAGGACAGTACCATTGAGGATATAAATGACAGTGACAGTACTCAAAGACACCACATACTTATCTATTCAACTTGAATAAAGCAAAAGGCACTCCCCCTTTTCCCTCTATATACAAAAAAGTGAAAGGAAAAGGTGAACTTTTTTATTTTTGAGCGAGGTAGCAAGAGTTTGATTCCACCCTAGACCACTTTTTTCAATATTACATTGTTACAGACCTTGACTTTGGCCAAGATCTATGAGACAGGATGTTTTTTCAGCCATCGATATTTTCTAGCCTCATTGTTTTATACTTGTTTTCCATTTTTCTTCAACTGTCTTCAGTCTGTTCTTGTCTACGACACTTGAACGTTGCTGTTAGCAAGGATTAGCATAGTATTGTTGAAAGAATTACTGTAGCAGAACACTAGATACATTTTAGTATCTACTATACTTCGTAGTGATTCATTGCTAGTAGTAAGAGATGTTGGGGACATTCAGGAAATGCAGCTTCTCCACTTCCTGCCTCACCTACAATTGTCCATCCACCTTTATTATTATTATTATTATTATTATTATTATTATTATTATTAACTCTTGCAGTTGCACATAAATGCGCGGTGGCAAGTTCCCTATCAATCCTATCCTATCGCCTCCCTAACCTTCTGACGGAATAGCTTCAACCCTATTTCATCCTCCTCAAGTATACTTCTACTAAGCCCATTCCAATCCCTACCTGTCCTATTCAAGAAAGAGAACTTACCGACATCTAATCTAGCCCCCTTTATAACTACTGCTCTATCATGACTTCGCCTACCCCCATACCCTGACTCATTCCTTTCAATCAACCTATTCAACTCTCCCCAGCCCCCTTCTCCTTCCATTACCCTGAAGAAATTACAGATCCGATCCTCCTTTCTCCGTATTTCCAATTCCCGCCATCCCAAGTCTCTGATCATCTCAGATGGACTCTCCAATATTCTCACCCTCTCCCCCCTTTCATTCTCCCCCCATTTCCACCTCCTAACCCTACCTGTAACCCTTCTAACTGCAATCCTTTGCACCCTTTCCACATCCCTTATCTCACCTAATCTATAAGGATCCCAAACTGAACTAGCATATTCCACCATGGGACGCACTAACGAGAAATAAGCCTTTTCCTTTATCTTCATACTTGTCCCCCTAAGCTGCCTCATTACAAAGTTTAGTGCATTTATACTCTTTTTTACTATTCTCTCAATCTGACTCCCCCACCCTAGACGTCTATCAAATACCACCCCCAAGTACTTGTAATTTTCCACTGACTCAAGTGACTTCCCTCCTACATCATACACTACATCAGCCCTCACTCTCCTCCTACCAAAGGTGACTAACTTACACTTCCCTTCATTTAACCCCATCTTGTTCAACTGAACCCAACAATTAAGTGCCGTCAAATCTGCCTGAATAGCTACTACATCCTCCTCTGTATTGATTTCCCTATATACCACACAATCATCTGCAAATAACCTTATTCTCGAATTAACAACCCTAGTCAGATCATCTATATATAAATCAAATAATAACGGACCTAGCACACTACCCTGTGGAACTCCTGACGTAACCTTAACCTCACTTGAAACCTCCGAACCTACTCGAACCGTTTGAACTCTATCCTGAAGAAAGTTTCCAATCCAATTAACTAACCCAGCATTCCCAATGGACAGTTTCAACTTCCCTAATAGTATAGTGTGATCTACCTTGTCGAAAGCCTTTTCAAAATCTAAAAACACTGCATCAATACAGCCCCCCTTGTCTACTACCCCTGCCAGCTCTTCCGCAAAACCTAACAACTGTGTCTCACATGAATACCCCTTCCTAAACCCATGCTGCACTTCCGAAATACCCCTATGTTCATCTACTTTCTCCATTATTCTCTTTATAACTACCCTTTCCATCATCTTACATACATGTGACGTTAAACTGATTCCCCTGTAGTTGTCTACCCTGCCCCTTTGCCCTCCCTTTGAAATTGGAACCACCTCCGCTTTTTTCCAATCTTGCGGTACTCTACCTGCTGTGAGTGAGGCTTGGAACAACCTTAGCAAATAACCTACAACCCCCCTACCCGCTAATTTCAGGAGATCGCTTTGCACCCCATCTATGCCTGGTGACTTCCCACTTTTTAGTTTCCTCAATACATTCCACACTTCCCCCTCTGTAAGCAGGACTTCTTCCCCCTCCCCCTCCAGTGTTGTTTCTCCCTCCCCTATAATTCCAGTCACATTGAACACTTCCCCGTAGAATCTATTTAATGCTGCTGCCTTCTCCTTATCCGTTTTCCACTCATTCCCTCCCTGATCAACTAAGGTGGGCAACTCCTTACTACTACCCTTCTGACTAGAAACAAACCTGTACATTCTATTCCAGCTACCCTGTACATCACGTTCATTAAACATACCACCCATGAAGTTTTCTTTCGCCTCCCTCTTAGCCTTGTTTAAGTCCCGCCTCAGGTCCCTGATCGCTTCCTTTCCCTCCCCTGACTCCCTCAATTTCCTACTCATCTTTCTACCCTTTCTCTTAAGCCTCCTAACCGTACTATTATAGTAGGCAGGATCTGCATTTGCCTGCAACACCTTATAGGGAACCAACATATCTCTAACCTCCTCATATACTTTCCGAAAATTGAACCACAGACCTTCAACATCACGCTTGTCTATCTCACACCACTTCTCAAACCTATCCTCAAAAGCTTTTTGAACCTCTCTTGCCTGCACCCTTTTGTACCTCCAAACTTTCTTCCCAACGTTATCGGTTTGAACCGGAGCTAAAGCTAAGCTGACTATAGGTACCCGATGATCGCTAATGCCATCAACAATCACTGTTTTTGCCCACAACTCACTCGGCCTGACTAACACTACGTCTAGAATATTTGTACCCCCTAACCTTCTACTCCTGGTTCCCTCCTCCACAACCTGATGAAAACCTTCGTTTAATATGCCCGTAACGATGTTTTGCATTACTCCCCTCCCTTGTTCTCTACCTCCTACTTCCCACCTTGTTCACCTATTCCTACCAATAGACCTAGTATTTTTCTCTATCCCACCACCCCTGACGAAATCATTCATACTGCTCGTTCTTTCAGTGGTAAGCATTCCAGCGGTCTTGACGGCATTCCGGCCTCTCTTCTTTATAATTGTATAACCTACATAGCCAATCCTCTCTCTCTTATAATCAATACCACTCTATCCACCGGCATTTTCCCTTCAGAACTTAAAAAGGCCGTCATCATCCCAATCCATAAAAAAGATAGCAAATCCGATGTAAACAACTATAGACCGATCTCTCTTCTCTCCTCCTTTTCAAAAATCCTAGAGAAAATTATGCTTAACCGTCTCACCTCTTTCTTCAAAAAGCATAACATCCTAACTCCGCACCAACACGGCTTTCAAAAAAATAAGTCCACCATTACCGCCATCTATAGCTTCTTATCTCCCCTCTACTCCTCTCTTGATAAAGGTGACCATGCTGTAGGTCTCTTCTATGACCTCAGCAAGGCCTTCGATACCATCGACCACAAACTTCTACTCTCCAAACTTAATAACCTGGGCATTCGCGGTACTGCCAACGATTGGATATCCTCCTTCCTTTCAGATCGCACACAGATTGTCAAGATACAATCCTCTAACTCCACCTTCCCTACTTCAACTCTTTCTAATCCTCTCACCGTTCTTAGTGGAGTACCACAGGGATCTGTCCTTGGTCCTCTTCTCTTCCTAGCTTATATTAACGACCTTCCATCACTTCTCAATACGGGAACTCTCTCCATCTATGCTGATGATACCAGTCATCTGATCACTTCTCCTAAACATTCGCTCACTCCCCTAATCTCCACAGCCAATACCCAAACTTCTCTCATGTCCTCATACTGCTTAAATAACCGTCTAGCTCTCCAACCCACTAAGACTGTCCTAGTCCACTTCCACTCACGTAGAACTACCCCCATCTTCACCCCCCTCATTAAACTTGACAGCACATCTATTCACACTACCCCTTCCACTAAATTTCTCGGCTTGTTCTTAACCTCTACCCTTGACTGGTCACTCCATGTCCAAACTATATCCGCTAAAATCTTAAGATGCTGCTTTCTCCTAAGACGCTTGAAACAAATAGTTAACCCCCATACTCTCAAACTCACCTATCATGCACACTTTCATTCATTTCTGTCCTATGGTATTCTTTTCTGGGGGGCCTCTCCCCAAGCTTACCGAATATTCATTCTTCAAAAACGTGCCTTACGAATAATTGTCGGTATATCTCGACGCAGCTCGTGTCGACAACATTTCGTTGACCTGAAGATATTGACTCTTACCTCCACCCTGATTCTAGCAGCCTGCTCCTTCGTTCGCTCTCACCCTGAACTTTTCTCCTTAAATTCCACTGTTCACACTTACCCAACTAGAAGCAGCAAATCCATCCATGTTACATCTCACAATCAGTCCTCTTATACCAAAAGCCCTCAATACCTTTGCACCACTTTATATAATAACCTTCCCTCTTACATCATTGAATCCAACACACTCAATATATTCCTAACTAATCTCAAAAAATATCTACTTTTAAATCCATTCTATAGTATCAACGAGTTTATCAAAAGTCCTTGATTTTCCAGCATCAACTTTGAACTCAACCTCTTTCTTCTGTATTCAATGTTTATAATTTCACTATTTACTTTGTTCTGTTTATTTCCTGTATATTATTGTAACATAATTATCCAACTTCTTTAATTCTAGCATAGTTTTAGTCATGACAAATCCTATATTGGTACACTGTATTAATCCAATGGAGAATAAATAAATATAAATATAAATATAAATATAAATATAGGAGAATTCTAGTTGGAGACGATCCATTGTGGCCCTTCAAGTTTCTTGAATTCAGGTGTAGGCCTATACTTTATTTATATCTCTGATGAGGTTCTATAGGGAAAAAAAATTATAAGCATTATCTCACTAAGCGGTTGCCAAATAATGGAAATGAACTGAATTTAAGAGATAGGACATTCTGGCCTGTCATTTAATAACTGGCCAGACACAAAACTAAGTGCTGAAAAAGATGTCTGGATAAAATCAAATGGATGGTTACCGTATCTGCAAAGTAATACAGGTGTTCCCACGTGTAGACCTAGACATGTACCATTGGTGAATTGTAGCAGCGAAGAAAAATGACGTTACCAACAAGTCGTGTCATTTTCAGCTCATAAAATGTTGAATACTAGGATTACGCTATATACGCTTTGTTAGACGGGCGGGAAGTAATAGTATGTCGACTTCTTTGCCAAACTTTTGCCTAAATTCGTTAATTGGGTGATATTTAAGTTATAAATGGGTAAAAACTGCTATGAGTGGTACCAATTTAGCACCTTTCATGCTTTTTCTTCAAAATGGCTGACCCGATCAAGCTGAGAATTTCCAGAAATGTGTATCAAGATGTAATTCAACTTCACACAAAATTTCATTTTTTTTGAAAATAATTTTTTTTTTTCGCCGTGTTTATCTAATGGGTATTTTTGAAATTTCTAAAATTCATAAAAATAAAAGTTATCACCCGATAATGCCACAAAACTATACAGATCTAAATTAGATGAGGAACCATAGTGAAAAAAAGTTTGAAGTTGATAGCTGTAGCCGTTTGACCTGTGGGGAACCGACAAAAAAACATTTAAAAAAAAAAAACATAAAAACGAACACCAATTTTTTTCAGTATGTCAAATTGAATCCTCGCTAAAGCTTGTCTAAATATGGTGTTTGCAGATACAAAATTTCATGGTACTGTAATTGATGAAAAAACTTGAGTCGAGAGATTTTTTTTCAACTCCTGAGCACGTTTGAAAGCGCCCGTATTAAACTATTCCACCTATTCTACGTCGATGAATAAATTGTGATGTGAGTAAATATTATCAACAATTCACGGTTGTAATTTGAGAGTACTGAAGTCACGGTGGATTTTGATCCACACTAAAATAATTTTTTAAATTTTGATGAAGTTGAAATCATAAATTTATATTCAAATACTTTTTCACAACCCACATAATCTGTGAGTGACAATAGCTAGAAGAATTAAAAAATGGCATACGGCATTCCTTCATATTTGTGTCGTTTTGTAGTTTATATTTTCAAAATTTGAAACTCCAACAATTAAAAAAATTGAGAAAAAAACATTGATATTATGGCGATATATAAGTGAACGTGGTGGAACACAATCGTTGAACTCTACCAATGACATTCACCGTACCTAAAGAAAGTGAGCGATTGTTGTATTTAATTAAATATTCTTTACATGGTGTATCTGAAGCTGGATTTCCATAAAAGCGTTATTCGCTGAGTGAATTTGCTAGGCAGTTTTTCATGTCTCCATGATGATAAAACGACCAATCAGTGACGAGAGTTACGTGATTTCTGATTGTTGAACTTGCCTCAATTCCACCGCCTTGCGAAAGCGAAATGCAAATCGCGTTCATTGAAGGCCAGCTTTACAGGTAATGAATGACATCAAGTCAAGTAGGGTCTAGTAGAATGAGAAATTTGAGTTTGCCTAGTTACAATCAGATTCATGTCTTTGCAATCGTGCCTATAATAGTGTGTCAATCTTCACTTGCGCTTACGAGGGCTGTGATAAGTCACGCTTGCTCACATTTTTACAGCTATGCATTCTAACTACACAGACCTTGCCCGCTTCTAGCTTGTCTCCGATCAAAAATGTTGGTTACCCTTACCGTTGCCTAAATCCAGGTGTTATATTTACTCTTCACGTACCGTATACCAACCCAGTTGCTTGTATCATAGCAAATGAATTCTTACCTTGTTTCACAAACATAACTGATAAAGTGGCGCTATTGTACACTGAGTGGAGAAGACATTTTTTAATTTTAAGATAGCCATCATTACTTATGAAAATCTTTCTACCGAAAATGTCCAGAAACAAATTTTGGCTTCAAAATTAGCTCAACAGTCATCTAATTGCAAGAATTTGAAGAATAATTAGGGAAGAGCAACCCACAGAGTAATATTTTAGTGACAACATAATATATAAATGATTGTGGTGGCTTTCTGTTTGATCATATTATATAGTGAAATTGCTCCATTCCTTCAAAAAAGTATCCTCTGAAATACTGTCAATTTGTTATAGACGTCCACATTTAGTTACCGTACATGTTATCTGTATGGAACATTCCATGGTGAGGAAAAATTGATAGCAAAAATATTGGGTGTTACTACTGTATTACATTCAATTGACCACTTTCATTTTCTTGCCCCAATGATGTCACAAAATAACATTCAATCAAATATGTATTATGGAGCTTTTCAAAATCTCCAATCAGGGTATCTAAAGTTGCATAAAATCAAGAAGGACAATTAATAATTGTCACTAGTTGTTAATAATTGATCTGTCAACATTTATTATTATAAAATTTGTCTTAATGGCATAGACAACAAATATTATCTGCATCTCATGGCATAATTTTGTGTCTTACACTCTTTATGTTTCATGATCGTTTATGTCAGTGAAATTCCCCTTGACAGAAACATATTGCCTCCGGGCTCTAGGTTCATCTTGACTTGAAATTTTGGTTAGCTTCACTTTTTTTAATCGATCAATGTTCTGAGTGAGAAATACATGATCAATATTTTTGGAGAAAGGTTGAACTCCACTGGGGAATGATTTTTTTTTATTATTCAAAGTGCCTGTACTGTAAAGTGCATTTGTTTTAAGTGCCTGTACTGTATAGTGCATTTGTTCAAAGTGCCTGTACTGTATAGTGCATTTGTTTAAAGTGCCTGTACTGTATAGTGCATTTGTTCAAAGTGCCTGTACTGTATAGTGCATTTGTTTAAAGTGCCTGTACTGTAAAGTGCATTTGTTTAAAGTGCCTGTACTGTATAGTGCATTTGTTCAAAGTGCCTGTACTGTATAGTGCATTTGTTTAAAGTGCCCGTACTGTAAAGTGCATTTGTTTAAAGTGCCTGTATTGTATAGTGCATTTGTTCAAAGTGCCTGTACTGTATAGTGCATTTGTTCAAAGTGCCTGTACTGTATAGTGCATTTGTTCAAAGTGCCTGTACTGTATAGTGCATTTGTTTAAAGTGCCTGTACTATATAGTGCATTTGTTTAAAGTGCCTGTACTGTATAGTGCATTTGTTTAAAGTGCCTGTACTGTATAGTGCATTTGTTCAAAGTGCCTGTACTGTATAGTGCATTTGTTTAAAGTGCCTGTACTGTATAGTGCATTTGTTCAAAGTGCCTGTACTGTATAGTGCATCTGTTTAAAGTGCCTGTACTGTATAGTGCATTTGTTTAAAGTGCCTGTACTGTAAAGTGCATTTGTTCAAAGTGCCTGTACTGTATAGTGCATTTGTTTAAAGTGCCTGTACTGTAAAGTGTATTTGTTCAAAGTGCCTGTACTGTATAGTGCATTTGTTTAAAGTGCCTGTACTGTATAGTGCATTTGTTTAAAGTGCCTGTACTGTATAGTGCATTTGTTCAAAGTGCCTGTACTGTATAGTGCATTTGTTTAAAGTGCCTGTACTGTAAAGTGCATTTGTTCAAAGTGCCTGTACTGTATAGTGCATTTGTTTAAAGTGCCTGTACTGTATAGTGCATTTGTTTAAAGTGCAATGTCGTGCATTTACAAATGGAGATAGATTAGCAATATTATTGATGGAAATTCACTGATGCACATACATTATAAAGATTGAAAATTATCCAATGAGCCTTAAAATTTGTCAATATTAATTGTTTTTCAATTTTTAATCTAATCAAATCTGATTATTCTAGTGTAACTTTGTATGTTGCATTATTTATCATTCAAATGTCAATTTATTGTCAAAACAGAATATATTGTGGGAAATGAAAATAACTAATTAGTAGTTACCATGAGGATCGATATTTTGTTCAATATTTTGTAGCCTTGTTCATTCAACTAGAGTAAGAATATCGACTGTATCCCATTACCATTACCAGTACTCATGTTGGAGCAGACCGAATTTCGTAGTTCATTGTACGAGCTTTCGCAAAACATTACTGCTTTTAACAGCAAACGGCATTACAGTATAATGAGAGTGAATCTGATAAGACTCCTACCTGCGTTGAACATATATCCTGCATTTTCCTGGAGTGAGACATAATTGAGCGTATATTCAAGCATCTCTCTTTACTGTTTGGGTTGTTTTTTCACTTTTGTATGGCATTTGAAACATCCAAAATTTAGTGGATACTGTCCAATGCTCATGTAACAGAACTAAATGACTTTGAGCTTTGTTAGTTTTATACTATGTGCGTATGTAGGAAAAGTGTTATGTTCAAACTCTTGGAAACAACATATATTGTTGAATAGAAGTAAAAACCTGAAGCCACTGCAGCAATCGGCCTAAAGTGAAGTCGAGGATCTTCAAACGTAATTTTGTCAAAGTGGTTATCATTAAAAGTCTTGAACAGAATCTCTTTATATATGAAAATAATCAAATATATCATTTTTGTTCTTCTTACACATTTGGAAAGCTTTTATTTTATTTTTTGTATTCAAATTGAATTATTCAATGTACTTGAATATGCCTATATTCAAAATTATAAAATCATATCTTCACCTGTGAATCTCGACTGATCATAGTTGATTGATTTCACAATATTTCGTAAATTGATTATTTGTTTCTTCAAAATTGGAATATCCAATATTCAACTATAACCTTACTGACGTCAGAACTTACACGCAAATGTTACCGACTTTTGGCTCATTAGGATTTGATAGTCAGATAGTTGATATTGTTGTTGTCGTTGTTGCAGCGTGAGAAAGAACGAGGTTCACACATATCGTACATGTTCCGACTGCCGTTTGCGGCCGGTAGCGTATTCAGTGCTAGTATGTTGGATACGCTGCTTTACCAGGCATTCGTCAAGGACTACGTCATCACATTCGTGAGACTTCTGCTCGGCATTGATCAGGCACCTGGCTCTGGCTTTCTCACCTCGGTAATCATCGCACGTTTATTATGATTTATTTTATGCTACGAAGATTTTGTACTTTTATCAGATAAAATATTTTGTAGTTTGCTTGTACCAACAGTGAAAAAGGTTGTCTACTTGCTTCGAGAATTTAGGCCTAATGCTTTCTCATCGTAAACCTCGACCTTGAAAATCTTGATTCTGTATACCCTGAAAATCCTACATCTTTGAAAATATTATTGTGATATTGTGTTGGTAGACAACGTTCTACTTTCGTGGATAGAATTATGATAGATTTTATTCAACTAGACTGCAGAAAGTATTGTTTGGAGACCAATTTCTTCAGCATTCTCTTTGAAGTTTCATTCACTTTTCAAATGAGCAACAACTAGTTACTCATAAGTAGAGGCGTGTAAAAATTGCAACTGCTATGAGAGCGATGAAATCTAAAACTGTTTGGATACACTCTTTCTAATATTATTTATTCATGTTTCAATACATTTGATGTATAGTTTGTTATTCTTCTAGAAAAAGCGATAAATTGCTACAAACATCTGGTTCTGCTATGTTTCAACGCATTGTAGTGATATCGAGTAAAAACACTATATCAATAGTAGAAGTGTTATAGGCCTAGATGTTTTTTTTTTTCGAAATTGTATCAATTGGGCAGTAAAGGAATTTGGTTCAGTCAAGAAATTTAGAAAACCAAATGCAGCTACAAATGCAAGCTACAAATATATAATGTAAACAAAGAAAACAGGAAGTGTGAAGTAGTAGAGTCTATACTGATACAATTCATATTAATAAGTCATCAACCCATATTTTATTGTGTGTTTATTCGTAGGTCAACATTATATATTTTTAAAGGAGGATAAGTTATTGGGGGGGCGCAAATGTCGATTGGGGAGGCGCACGCCTGCCCTGAGACCCCCTAACGAAAGCCCTGATAGCCTTACTATTATTTGAATCGCTCATTTACCAATTTGAACTCAATTTCAAATCCTAATGTTTTTGTAACCTCTGTTATTGGACCATTTTTGTATAATAATTGATAGAAATCACTTGGAAAATGGGAATCCTACACACAATTAGATCTGGTACTTATCTGTATAGTTTATACTGATCAAATATCATCACTGACAGCTGACGTTCAGTGAATGAATATGTGACAATTTGTTCTATAGACGAAGATCACAAAGGACGATATGTGGATCCGCACATATGGCCGTCTTTACCAGAAGCTGTGTTCAACATCCTGCGAGATTCCCATCGGCATTTACCGGACCCAGGACACATCTCTAGCCGATTCTTCCCATGTGAGTAATAAGGATTTTGGCTATGGAGAGGGAGGGGGAGGGGAGAGGTGCAACATGAGTTTGTCATTTTTTCAAAGATTCCAATAATTGGTCTCCTGGTTCACTCGAGAATCTTAATTTCTTATTTCCCTTCGATTTTGACGAACTTTGTGACAAGTAATCGTTACAGCTGAAACAAAATATAACCTCAACTTCCATTGTTCAATGTTTATACTAAATTTCAACTAATTAACCAGTTATAACTAATTAACTAGTTAACTAGATAACTAGTTCAATTTACTAGTCAACGCTAGCGTTTTGAAAACTTCTCTCAATGAAAGCGCCTGAAAGAGCACGTAAGCTAGTCTTGAGTTCAAACTTACAAAACACTAGGCGTTCTAGATCACTTTTTTTTAGCGTTCTAGGTATTTGAGCTTTCACCTCGCGTTTTATGATTCCTCCGTAGTGAGTAGGCCTACTACTTGAATATTCAATTCTAGGATCAATGAATAAAGACGTATCTAGAAAAGGACTGACAAGTAAAGTAATACATTCCATAAGAACATTTGGTTTGTAATGTTCAGGCCTATACTTTCTAATTTTGAGCACTCAAAACATTTTAAATGATTCTACGTTCATTTTCTGCTTAAGAGGCCGCAGGCGCTCTACACGGGCTCGTTGTTCGCTTGCTTCAGACTCGAGTTTAACATGCATCGTGTGCTAGGCGCCACCCATAGACTAGTCCGCCGAACTCAGATTCACATAAACGCCGTTAATTCCCTAGCTCACACTTCTGATATATTTCACATACCATGTTTTTTTTCGGTATTAGAAAATATGTATCAAGGTTTTCGTAAATTAGAAATTTTTCCATTTTTCATTTGAAGAATTTGAAAAATCATAAATTTTTGGTTCAAAATTCTGTATTTACGGTAACCTTCGTTTTTCAATTACTAACAGAATGCAAAAACACTCATATTGATATCACAAAAATTACGGCCGTTAGAGTTTGCGGCGTGAAATACGAGCGCCTGCGGCCTCTTAAATTGCAAATGGTACAATTTCATCAAAACTGGAAAAGCAGTGTGTATATATATTTTTTTTTAACTTGCATGCATGTACTTGCCTACACTACTCTGCTCTTCCCATGTGAGTACCAGTGTCTAGCTTAGAGTTGATATGTCACCAATTGCAATACAGCGTCATCACCTTCCAAATGAAGGACATTCTAGTTGTCAATCAAGTTGATCATTATCAGTACGATACAACAGTGTACGCATGCATGGAATCATTCCCTGACGTACTGGTAAGTAATAACTAATAAGTATGGTTGCAATAAAGCAAGAATGTGGCAGATTACAATCTTGCAGAGTTACGTTGTGCTCTGTAATGTCATGGTAATGTGAAGCTGAATTTGCAGTTTGCCTTTAAATGCAACAAAAATATCTTGTGTTCTGTCACCTATTTCTTGCATTCTAGAAATCTTGTCTGTCTTGACTTCTCTATCAACTGAACTCTCTTTCTTTCTGTACTTTCTCGTATGAACTTCTGATGACTTCATATTTTAGATGTGAATACTGAATTACTACTGTAAATAACTAGTAATGATACACAAAAGATTACACACTCATCAGACCAACAGTGGTCATGTTGTAATGTAAAGTGCTGTAGAACGTTTAGTTGTTATGCCAGGTATTCAATTTGCAACTCATTATGATGTTTTGTTCTTCAAATCGGTGGCAGATTATTGTTAAGAGGCCGCAGGCGCTTGTATTTCACGCCGCAAACTCTCACGGCCGTAATTTTTGTGATGTCAATATGAGTGTTTTTGAATTCTATTAGGAATTGAAAAACGAAGGTTACCGTAAATACAGAATTTCGAACCAGAAATTTGTGATTTTTCAAATTCTTCAAATGGAAAATGGAAAAATTTCTAATTCACGAAAACCTAGATACATATTTTTTAATACCGAAAAAAAAACATAGGATGTGAAATATATCAGAAGTGTGAGCTAGAGAATTAACGGCGTTTATGTGAATCTGAGTTCGGCGGGCTAGTCTACGGGTGGCGCCTAGCACACGATGCATGTTGAACTAGAGTCTGAAGCGAGCGAACAACGAGCCCGTGTAGAGCGCCTGCGTCCTCTTAAATTCTCAACTCGATTAGTAATAGTGAATTCGAGTAGTAGGCCGTCATTTCCTGGAGGTGACCCTTACTGAAATAACACGGCCAAAATAGGGCAGAAACAAGGACAATTGAGTTTTAAGGGACAGAACATGGCCAACTCACGACCGTACATAGATAGGCCTACGCAAACAAGACTGCAGAAAGATGCGGTTGTAAAGCGCCCAAACAGAGCAGAAACAGGGCCAAAAAATAAATGATATTGAACGGCCGAATAAGTGGTCAAACAGGGCCGATCCAAGACCTTTTCAGGGATAATATAAGGACTTTTCAGTTTTAACAGACATTCGAAGAAGTTTTCTGTTTCTTAGAATCGATTGGAATGTCGAAAATTATTGTGTTACAAGTACTTATCGTCTCGGGCACAAAGAATGTACATTCCAACATGAAGCAAGGGGGTTAAATGGAGGTAAATAACCAGTTTTTACCTGTCACACTACATTCCATTGCTGCACTCAGTGTCCAGTCTATCACTTGTACTTGTTGAATTAACATGATGATGAGTGCTATGAAGACTACAACGAATTTGCGAAAAATGTTCGACAATTTATTTTGGGTGTGGATTACGTGATTCTACTATCAGTTGGCATAGTCCTGACTGTTAATTGTCTTTTTGCGTGCATCATAAAAAACGGCGTGATTCAACAGTTAATTTAATGGTGTAAAATTTAACTACAATTATTTCAAGTTATCTAAAAGTAACACGTAAAACGGGCAATACAAGGCAAAGTAGTTTTCTGAACCCGTGTCTTTTAAGCCATAGCTTGTCTTTTTGGCAGCATCATAATGAGTTGCAAATTAAATACCTGCCATAACAACTAAACATTCTACAGCATTTTACATTATTAGATAACCATTGTTGGTCTGATGAAGGGGGGGGGATGTACATGATTTTTGGGGGCAGACTACAGCTAAATGATCGGATAGATGTATTAATTTTTCTAGCAAAAGATAAAACATCTAGCATCTAACATCTAGATGACGTAATTCAACAGAGGATTTAATAATGAATTGGGCTACATTTAATCAGTTATGAAAGGGTAATTAACACATAGAAGAAGGGCTATACACAGACCAAGTAGGGACGAACAACGGCCAAAACAAGGACATTTTACGATCGAAACAGTGGTGGTTTTTGTCCGTGATCACCTGTGTTCCTGCCGTGTTTTGGCTGGTCAAAACAGAGACAATTTACAGACTTTTCAGTTATGTTCAAAATAGGGACATTTCAGATACGTATTTTGCCGTCTGATTTCAGTAGGGAGGCAGCTGCCAGTAAAAATTACTGTATTGCAAGCCGGAAGAACTTTCATACATACTAAAAGATCGTTGAAATAAAACATGCTACAATTTTACAATTTTAATGTTTTACAATTTTGAAGTGATCATTGCCCGAGAGACTTATTTCAGAGTGGAAGATATCAACATTCGTGTGTTTTGTTCACTCTTGATACCAATGCTGGTAATGTCCGGATATATCACAGAAATGGTTTTTACTTATAATGTGTTCCGGGCTTGCGGAAACTGAAAGACTGTTATCTGCGGCGGAAATTCATGGTCACCAACAGCACAGTCCTGGTGTTGAAGTTCATTGGTTATAAACATTTAAAATGGGGTGGTAAGATCGCTCTTGTGGTGCCTCGTCCAAACGATCCTATCTTTCATCCACACACCCTCAATATTTTTTCCTCTTTGAGAATTAAATTAACTAATAATTAGTGATTATATGTAATACTTGATACTTCTAATTTTCACCATTTCAACTACAATATAAATAGTGATCAATTGTCACACACTATTGGTTACCTGTCACTTGATGGTTTATCATCACAATGAAAGCTTTGATTCACAGAGCAAAGCACATTCTGCTTTTGCACATTCATCTTCAATATCTAACTTCTACATAGTCTTGTTCAAGCATAAAATGAAATATAATCAACGTTTCAATGAACGAGAAATCATTGTTATCGCAATGCTACAGCTAATACAGTAGTACAACAATTTGATATTAACAGATTTGAAAAGTGAAAGAATGAAATAATTTTCCAATTGCAAACGTTGGTAAACTTTGATCGAGCCTCCGCTTCTCAAAACCATCATTTTGTGAGCGGGGTCACTTGCCCCAATCACTCCATCGCACGAGCTAGACACTGTTACTATAGTATACAGTAGACATGCTGTGATAGTGGCAAGAGGCATCTAACAATAGATTAGTTCTTATAGAATTGTCTCTGTTTAATTCTTGTGCATAGACTGTAAGTGTTGATGGTACAGCATAGTTTTATTGAATATTACATTAGAGTAAAGTATTATGTAGTAGCAACGTATTAGTACATTTATTAGTAGTGTGCCACTTATTTTGAGTAGACTGTATACCGTAACTTGAATAACAGAAACTAGAAAGTCACTTCTCTTTGTATCTACCTTCATAGTGCTAACATGACGTTAAAGCAAATAAATATAGGAATAATGATGACCTTGGATGAAAGATCGCTTCCCCTTTTCGATGTTGGGTGAAGACATAAAAAGAATGCTTTTGTTCATAGAAAAACGTGACGTGAAAGTCACTATAGTTCTTTTTATATTGTATTGAACATTTATTTTTTCAAATTTCATTTCCATAGAGAGGTGTAATGCTGATATCCCAAAAATATACTTTCTTAAATGTTGGGTAATGCGCTTTTCTTACGATTGACGCTTGCATCAGGAGCTTGAAACAATTTTTAAAAATTCAAAAGATTTGACCTATTGTTTCTGGGCCTATTTGCTCTATCATAATCTTTACTGCTACAAAAAAAAAAAATGAAGCACGACACTATGAGACGTGTTAATTTAATCATTCAAGAGATTTTTTTTTTTCAATTCTGATGATTGTTATCTGTAATGAAAGTAACACTAGATTTAAATGTATTCTAGACATTAATGATAATGAATCTTCACCTCATATATCTTTACCAAAATCTTATTGATTGCAAAAATCTCGAGATCGAAAGTTTGAGACTTTCATACAAGCCTTCTGTTTTGGACCATTCTTAGTTTCAAAATGATGAGTTTAATTTTCATTCATAGTAAGAAACTAAACTTTGGCAAAGTCGTTGAAGGTAGAAAAAAAGTAAAAGAAAGTAGTTCTCTGTAGGTAGCTAGTACATATACCAAACACTTGATCTTTGACTGCCCTCTGTATAGGCAATAGCTTAGTTAGCTAGTTCTTAGTGCCTGCATGGTCTGATAGATGCTTGTACTTCTTCAAGACTGGCGATGGGAATGACTCTGACGGTGTCGGCGTCAGTTACCGACCCGCTTGCATCAAACGCTGCGTTGACAAACAAAACTCGTCGGTGAGTTATTCGTGCACTAGCATGCCCCCCTCCGGCCGACCGCAAACAATCTATCGACTGCATGGCGTTTTTTTCCTCAACCCAATTCATATATTGTAATATCCTGTTCAATTACTGCCATTGATGTTCTGTTTTCTATTCCTGATGACAAATAAAAATACCTTATTTCAAGTATTTGTTATATATCAAAAGTTTTCAACTACTGAGCAGAACTCGTATGACAGAACTCTCTACGACAGATGCAAGAATAAAATGATGATAAAATTGAATAAAATGAAATAATCAAATTTCAATTGGTAATTGATGATCATCTTATATTTTATCCAATATCAAAATGATCATTTCTCGATCAATGTTGACGTGCCTACATTTTATTGTTTTTTAACCTGTCAACATTGTTTTTGTATTTAAAACGGACAATCTTGGTTTGACGCTTCAGTTGGTTGACACAGTGAGAATGTTTTTTTTTATGAATGATACATAAATTTACATCAATTTTCATTCTCGACATGAATGAAATACAAATGGTACAGTAACAAAATACAACACAACTTATTCTTCCTTGTCTTATTCATATCTTATTTTATGTTCTGCGCAAAAAAAAAAAATGCTTTCCTGTTTTAGTTTAGTATTTGCTTCGACACCTCTTCACTTCACAGCACTCTATTTACTTATATTGACTATTGTTTTTCTCAGTGTCACTATCTCTTTCAGGTTGTTATATTATGGATGTAGAATATACAATACAACTTGTAACTTAAATATGTGCATGTATGATATTTTGAATAAGTTATTACTTATTGTATTCAGTATTTGATTACCCTTCTATATATTATGTTATAGGGTCCTAGATCTAAAATTATTCCGTAAGAAAGAATAATCCTTACCTTTCGTGTAATATTGATGATATAATAAAAAAGAGCGAGTTTGATCTGTTGACCGACCTTCCACCTAGCCCGCACCAACTCACCTAACGAGATGATGTTGACTTACACTTTACAGGCTTATATATTGGTGGGTATATACACGTATATACACTTATATATGAATGAAACTTTATTTTATGCATTGAATTTTACAATCCGGTGGCACATAACACATTCATCTATTTAAATAAGAAAGAAAAAAAAAGAAAAAAAATATACAAATATAATAATAAATAGCAAACTTGAGTCTAAATAATCTTCAATAGTCTTGTCCTAAATAAATTAATTGATGGATAATAAATGATTAATTAATTAATTAATTAATTGATATATACACGTACTTGAATTACTTCTGCTCTACATTACCATGCTATGCTACCAAAGTAATGATAATATAGGAAAGTATATCGGTATTGGCGAGATAATCAGCAATCGGTAGGTGAACGGTAGGTTGGTCGGTAGGTCTACGAGGTGGACTCCCGAAATGGAACGCTTCTGAGAGGCGAGTGAAAACAACACCAAGTAACCTCGTAATATCTTGGTTACAAGCAACTCCCCCTCCTCCCTCACTACTAGCGCAGGGGTGATTCTCACCTTCATCTTTCGTGGAGACAGGTAAACTAGCTAATAAATAATAATGATCTCCTGAAGAATAATGGGCTTGTTCTCCGGGCAATTTTTTGTTTTCAGGGACGATTATGTATTTTTTCATTTGCTCACTTGGGTATTCGTCTATCTGACAATATGTATCTCTGAAAGAGGTTTAAGAAGTGCTTGTAAACAACTTCATGTACGCCCAACTGATTTGGCCTAGCAATAAGTTGTTCTTACTTTTGTTGTTGCAGTATTCAATCAATATGGTGGACGAAGCTCGAGATAATCATACTCAGATGATTGAGCGAGCCGAGATTGCCAACTTGGTGCGATCTCGAATGGAAAGTCTGAATCTTCCTAGCGCCGACTATAACGACGTTAGCGAGAAGCGTAGTAATCTATCGTACGTCATCATCAATCCTAGCTGTGACTTGAAGCTCGAGGAAGGTGATATTATGTGAGTGGGTAATCTTATAATTACTATCACCACATTAACCACTTGTCTGCCCAGATTACAGAATCCCAGGCTGCGGGCTTTTTTCACGTTACACTGCATATATAATTTTGTTTATATGGCCGTTTCTAACATTTATTATTATTAATATAATTATTATTACGCCTTTATTGGCAACAAGGCAAGCCCCACAAGCAGAGACAAATGGATTAATTTATTGATACATTTTTGTTACTTGATATATGAAACAACAACTTTGTCGATAGAATTACTACTGTAGTATCAATCAGCATTGATACGAGAAACACAGATCTCTACAATACTTTCAAAATGATATAAAATAGAATTATTTAACTCAGATTCAAACATCTTCACAGGTATACAGCTGAAATAAAGTGATTTTTCAGCAAAAATTATGCAATATGAGTCGAATAATTTTTAATCAAACCGTCCAAAATGTATTGAAAATATTTGTGTTTCTTCCATATTTCAATTTTGATATCTCACACTATTCAGAATTCAAAAGACTATTATTTTTCTGTGCAGCTATCTTGTGCGGCCGAGCCCGTTCTCCGCGCAGAAGACGTTTGAACGCCACAACAGCCGTCGTAAGTCAAACATCAGCTTCTGCTCCCAACAACTCCTTCAACAGTTTGCCAGCTCGTCAACTGCTGGCAGTCGCCGCGGCTCGGGCCTCGGTCTGCCCCCCCGCCCACCACCTCTCGTCACTACCAAAGCCAACTCCCTCTCTCTACCCGACAGTCCTACAGTTGCCGGACACACTAGAGGCCGTTCGAACTCGCTCAGAGTATGCGACGACATTCTCCTCCGTCGATCGAATTCTCTTCGACAAGGCCTGACTGGCGGGGGAGGTAGAAGGAAAAGCAGTTTAGAAGACATCGGAGTTACCTTCGGTACGATGGCACATGCCACCAACCACAGTAACCCGATCAAGATAGCACTTAATGGCAGTATCGGCCTAGAGGTGACCCCACCGGAAGAGGTCAGCGAGGCAAGCAGTTGCGCCCTTCTTGGGGCTAATCGTGCCCGCCACGTAGGATTGAGCGCGAGTCAAGGGGAGATGAACAGTAGCTTGCTGGGCAACACAGGCTCTACGAGTAGCACGGGTCCGATGAATAGCCCGGGTCCGATGACGGATCCTGCACATCTTCAAGGTACTCTCGTATGATATCACCTCATGTGGGGGAGGAGACTTAGTAGTGTCGTCAGAAACAAATGGCTCTAATACACTGGCCTCACCTCCACAACGTCTGTCTGTCACTTCGCCTTACATTTCAACTACTTTGCAAGATAAGAGAAAACATTTTTAACTCTTCATTAAATAACAAATTTGAATTAAAAAAGTAAGTAATGATTAAGATTTTAGCCTTTCATAATCCAAGTTGTTATGATACTGGTGTTGACACAGAGTTTTAACGAGGGAAAATACTTTGTTCATACATTTGTGTGCTTATGAGCAAACTGCACTCATCTTCTTGAACCTTGCAGGGTAGACACACTGACACTCTCACTATCTTTGTTTCTTTTCTCTTCTTGTTGATTTATTGATAGATATACTCACATCCTGGTCATGTGTATTTTGTTGCATGAAGAAGTTATATGGTATCTACTCTACATAGCAGCTAAGTGTTCATGTCTTAGACACAAGATCCCACTTGTTACATTCTGTATACATAGTTGTAACTGTTTGTATCATTGTCAAATTCTAGTCAATTTAATTTATGTTTTTGAGACGCTTTGCTGCATGAAAGGGTGTACCGGCGTCATGATATTATGTTTATGTACCCATGTTGATGTATGATACCGTAATACTACATAATGTTAGTCGTTGATTCAGTGAAGATTTTTAAAATGTTTCAGCTATAGTTTTCTGTGAAAATAATTATGGAACAGTTACGGTACTTCTTGACTACTATGGGATGGTTAACCAACACGAATATTTTATGTGCACAGTATTTTTGAATCTGTGCAGGGCATGGATTTGATCATAACTTAGCTGGCGGTTTGGGAAAGTTGTTGGTTTTTAGCGAAACCTGGTTGCTGTAAAAGTCACCAGTCATTTTGTAGCAGATTTGAGTAGATTTTCAATAAGTAGCCTCATACGTAGGCCTGAATGTTTTGTGCCGACAAAATATGGAACCAATTTGGCACACATGTCACCACTTTGTACTTTTGGTAGGTCTACAGAACTTCAGTCTCTACTTAGGACAATTCTTAATTTGCATTCAACTATCTATTATACATATATATATATATATATATATATATATATATATATATATATATATATATATATATATATATATATATATATATATATATATATATATATATATATATATATATATATATATATATATATATATATACCGGTATATATATATATATATATATATATATATATATATATATATATATATATATATATATATATATATATATATATATATATGTATATATGAATGACAATGCTTTGTGAGTACGTTATTCAGATTTGACTGCCGATATTATATTGGTTGGAGAGGGATCAAAATAATATAAAAATATGTATTAACGAATTCGTAATTATAATATTCAATCCATTATATTGTTCAACCTTAATGTAAGTATTATGCATATTAGAGTATTGGGCCTATATATTATATTATTAAGAGTCCAAAATATCAAATTCATTGAGTGTTATAGGCTACTTTCAACCATCGTTTAATATTGCCATGTTGCCATAGTTACTACTACAGTAGTTGAAGTGTTTACAGTATAATATACAGTAGCATGACTGCAAGGAGGAAGTTCAAATGTTTGGACAATGTTTGGGAGTTTCGAGTCTGCCGCGTAACCCTCCCCCCTCCCCCCCTCCCCCCTCCCTACGATCTTCCTGTCCCTTGTCCCAATTCCACATGACTCATTCTGCTAATGAACTGATATCACTGATATAGAAAATAAAGTCAAGAGTCGACTTTCTTTTCACATGAAAGTTGAGTTTAAGCTCCCAGATCAGACATGGGTACAAGTCACGCATAAAGCATGGATATTTGTAAACATCAATTATCTATCACCCATTCATTTGTATTCCCAAATAACATGGCTGTTGGTGGGATCGTGAAGCTAACTACAAAAATAATAATATTATAATAGTACGGTAATATTTCTTTTCTGATAGATGTTTTATTCATATGTTACATCATAATAATTACACAGACCCACAAAGTCACATCAGTTTTGACTTGTCTGTGGATTTACATTCTGTTGACAAATATATTGGATTCACTTGGAAATAAACATCTGGATAGCTAAAATAATAGACGATGATTTCAATTTTATATATATATATATATATATATATATATATATATATATATATATATATATATATATATATATATATATATATATATATATATATACATATATATATATATATATATATATATATATATATATATATATATATATATATATATATATTTATATATATATATATATAGGCCTATATATATATATATATTTATATATAGGCCTATATATCGATATATATATATATATATATATATATATATATATATATATATATATATATATATATATATATATATATATATATAAATATATATATATATATATATATATATATATCTATATATATATATATATATATATATATATTGAGCCCATAGCATATACTAATGATGATAATTTTTTTTTCCATTATTCACACATTTTTAGTAATAAAATCAGGAACTCTGCTACTAAATATCCTACAAAGCCTGTAATGAGACTTGTCTGTAGGCAAGTATTAACACACTACATAGAGTGAACATAATGTAACATCATGTGTCATTGTACCACTTATTACACAAACTTAAACATATTACCCGTACTTAAAATTGTAATATAACTCTGAAATAAAAATAAAAGGTTCATTCTGAACAAATAATTCGAAAATTCCTCTACTTGGTTCAATTTCTAAATATAATTACTGATTACTATAATAATAATTATAGTAATAATAGTTATCAAAATATTAATGATAACTCATAATTGATGATAATGATTGTGTTCAGAAGATTCAAGGTTAAGCCCATTTGATTTACCGTGCAAGCACAGTTTCTACTGGTGTCAAGCATTTATCTTTGTCTATGCAATCATACCATTGTATTGATATAAGTAATTTTGAATGTATTTATATGTA
>OZ023330.1:5057193-5297193 GCA_964007535.1 Brachyptera risi | reverse complement strand
ACACTTTTGATATATTTCACAGTCTATATTTTTTTTCGGTATTCAAAAATATATATCTAGGTTTACGTAAACTGGAAATTTTTTCATTTTCCATTTGAAGAATTTGAAAAATTACAAATTTGTTGTTCAAAATTCTGTAAATGCGATAACCTCCCTCTTTCAATTATCAACAGAATGCAAAAACAATCATATTGATATCTCAAAAATTACGGCCGTGAGAGTTTGCGGCGTGAAATACGAGCGCCTGCGGCCTCTTAAAATAGTAAATATAAATATCGTACCTAACCAATATTACTTGTTATGAATTCATTTTGTTCCTCCAATTTGCTATGACAACCAGCAAAGTCTGCATTTTCAACCTCCTGTGATGATGTAACGATACATTGAATCTTCAACTTGGAACTCAATTTTAAAACTGAGACCACAATTTTAAGCAACTAATTTCATCACTGCCCATCCATAGGAATAAGACAGAAATTTAACAAATAGTTCCTTCACACTTGAAAATTTTGCAAGAAACAAAGGGTGAGCACATTAGTTTTTCACATTTTGCAATTGATGGCCATGGACTTGTGGGGGATGGGATGTTCTAGTTGTTTTCATGAGAAGAACTTCATGAGCACTGTGATATCAATTTGAGGATCAAATTTAACCTTAATGTTAAAATGAAATTATTTAATTATTATTTAACATTATTTTAATAAATTTGAGGATCAATGTTTGTTCAGGACGAGATTTATGGTTTCAGTTTTGCCCAAGTTTTTACAATAATTGTTGTTTATAGACATGCGGCCTTTTTGTATAGCCTTTAATTAGCTTCAAGTAGTTTTAAGTAGGCTATAGCCCATATATTTATTTTATATTTGGAAGCTATGAAAACCACACAGCTGTTTATATATCGTTGAAACAATATACAAGGCAATTACATAACATTATTAAAAACAATTTAAACTATATACTACCGTTAGACAGGTATTAAAAGATCTGTATGCCTACGTTTGTGATGTATAGCACGTTGAAAAATCATTCACAAGTCCTGGGTTCGATTCCCACCATGATCGGCCATCCAAACAGAGACGGATGTATCATTTGCTAGCTCGCTGACCCTTCATTCAGGTTACCCAGGTTCAATTCCTGCCGTAGTCTGCCATAATTAATGAGGAGCACGTGAGCTACTCACGGTGGTTTCTGAATAAGATGTTTCCTTACAATCGTTTCCAATTCCCATTGTCCTAGATTCCTGATGAAGTAACCTTACTTTACTACTTACTTTAATAACCTTCTAAAATAATCGGCTCGATCATAATACAATTCTACTTTTCGGAAGAATAAACCCTTTTAGGGATTTGTGGATTCATATCCAGTGTCAATTTTATTTTGTAATCTAATAAAGAGCCTTTGAAAAGAATTTTTTTAAACACTTGGACTGTGCCTGTTGAGGAGGAGGCAGTCGCCTCTGTGCCGTACCCTACTTGGCTTGATTTGGGAAGGTTAGAGGCCTCAAACAGTTGTGTAACTATTTGGAGTTGGTAGTGAGTAGTAAAATATGAATATAGGCCCCTATATTATTCATAAACTCTAATACAATTTATTTTTCATCAAATATTGCCACATTAGGTTATTCAATTATATATTTTGATATGTTTTATTATATGTTATTCAATTAATCAATTATATGCAATTTCACCGATTTTTTCTTGTGGATGTATTTTTAAAATGTCATTCTATTGCTCAGGCGTGCAGTTTTTGCGACAAGTTATTGTTATTTCATTTTTATCTCTCCGGATTCTGTTTTAATCCCCGCCATGGGCCTTTCTTCCAGTCTGCCCCTTCGCATGTCAATTATCGTTGATTTATATAGCCAACATCAATGGTCAATGGATCCATTCATGTTATCTTTGCAGTGCTTCATTGAACGGAATATAAATGAATAAATGATCTTTGTTTCTCATATTACAATTTTTATATCTCAAACCGTTCCATGCTAACATTGTTCTTGTTAAAAAAAATATATATTTCACTCATTTACCAATTTTTGTATTCTGCTAATCATTTTTTGTAGACACCTTATTTCATTTTATATATTGTGTATTATGTATGCTGTTTAAGCTTGGTATTAGCAAGACCATCGATTATCGATTGTCTTAGAAATTGAAATACTAATCGATCCACATCAGCCTGTACCAATTAACAATTGCTAGGCCTATTCATTTTATTACTGATTGTATTAATGTTTTATAAAACTCTGTTGGTGTTCAGAAGTCCACGCTCTACTTTCAAGAGCAATGGTTGAGGGTTGGAATACTGAACTATATAGCTAGATAGAGATGTCTTCATTTTTCATTGACAAATGGTGTCAATCAAAAAGTGTGAGTTACGGTAAGAGATTTGGATAGTATGTGATCGGTTGTATTAATGTATAGAGTTTGACTGGTATATTTATTATATTTACGTGCCATTTATGCTGTTCATCCTACCATGTATGTGTATGTGATCATTCTCAATTTTCTGTTATACACATTTTTGTAATTGACCTAATTGAAAATAAATAAGGAAGAAATTGATTGTGTTGTCATTCTATTATTATTGGTACAATAAAGACATGTGAGCCCTGTGAGAATCCTTGACATCCTTCCAATTGAAATACTTTCACTCGAAAAAATATGCTCAGTAAAATTTGCTTCAAAATAAATTGAATGTGAGTTTCAAACAAACATCAGCGCACGGACGAAGTTACAGTCACTTGTCTTATTTCCTCAAATGATATACTAGATGAGGTTTCTATGCCTGCGAACTTTTTTTCGTATACCCTCAACTTTTCTGCTTCCCTGGTAGAAATTGACGCATTAATGAAAAATCCACCTTGGTTGGGTACACGGCAAACATCAGACACTAGGAGGTCATTCAATCTAGCTCTAGGTACACAGCTGGTCTAAATTGGTTCACAAACTAACCTGTGTACACGGCAAACATCAAACCAGAAGAGGTCGTTAAAATACATTGCAGGGGAATAGAATAGAATGTCTTTATTTATCATGTACATACAAACGTCATACAATCAAAAAGGGCGAGGTTCGATCACATGACCGTTCTTCCACCTAACCTTTATAATTATTTAATAATACGAAAGACAAGAAAATAAATAATTATTCATTAGGATATGATGTGGGGGAGCTGTAAATTGGAAAGAATTCTGAACTTTGGTACACGGCAAACATGAGAGAATGGAAGGTCGTTATGAATCCTTATTGACAGTGTAAATTGGGAAGAATTCTGAACTTTGGTACACGGCAAACATCATACTACAGGAGGTCGTTATAAATCCCTTAGGGAGAGCTGTAAATTCGACAGAAATCTAACTTTGGTACACGGCAAACATCATACTACAGGAGGTCGTCATAAATCCCTTAGGGAGAGCTGTAAATTCGACAGAAATCTAACTTTGGTACACGGCAAACATCATACTACAGGAGGTCGTTATAAATCCCTTAGGGAGAGCTGTAAATTCGACAGAAATCTAACTTTGGTACACGGCAAACATCATACTACAGGAGGTCGTCATAAATCCCTTAGGGAGAGCTGTAAATTCGACAGAAATCTAACTTTGGTACACGGCAAACATCATACTACAGGAGGTCGTCATAAATCCCTTAGGGAGAGCTGTAAATTCGACAGAAATCTAACTTTGGTACACGGCAAACATCATACTACAGGAGGTCGTTATAAATCCCTTAGGGAGAGCTGTAAATTCGACAGAAATCTAACTTTGGTACACGGCAAACATCATACTACAGGAGGTCGTCATAAATCCCTTAGGGAGAGCTGTAAATTCGACAGAAATCTAACTTTGGTACACGGCAAACATCATACTACAGGAGGTCGTCATAAATCCCTTAGGGAGAGCTGTAAATTCGACAGAAATCTAACTTTGGTACACGGCAAACATCATACTACAGGAGGTCGTTATAAATCCCTTAGGGAGAGCTGTAAATTCGACAGAAATCTAACTTTGGTACACGGCAAACATCATACTACAGGAGGTCGTTATAAATCCCTTAGGGAGAGCTGTAAATTCGACAGAAATCTGACTTGGGTACGCGGCAAACATCAGGCAATAGGAGGCTCCTACATAAGCCTTTAAAGATTACTTTAAATTAATGGAATCCCACCTAAGGTAAACGGCCAACAGCCGATTTAGGAGGTCTTTAGAAATTTGTCTGCCAGTATTTCATATCATGGCACTATACGAGTGAATGTATTATAACATTTCACTTTCTATTTGTCTCAAACAAATTATTAATGATGGACTAATTAATACTTTTTTGGAATCCGTGTTCTTCACTTGAAATTATTCGCGAGTTTTATTCTTAAAATAAGTGTTTGATAACAATGGGAATGAGATGGAATTGAAATTGGAAGAGTAAATAAATGGAACATATATTATAGAATTGCAGATTATATTTCCATTTCTGATCTCACACTTTTGCATGAGTTTTAATTCAACAATGTATGTATTACCTGGCTATAACATATTGTTGAATAATTATTACAATATTTCAATATCAATTTATAAATGCACAAATCATTTTGAATCAAAACACAGTTATACTATGTTCATCTCTATAAGTACAGTATACATACTAAAGATTTATATATACAGGAGATGAATATCCTTTAGCATATGGTAAATTTCTTCCATCATGAACTTCTGGTGAAACCAAGCTCAAGTGGAACATCACAAATGATTCATGAATTTCAATTACAATTTGAATCACTATTCAGTTTGCCATTGTAATGGACACTTCAAGACTGTATCAAAAGAATGTGACAGCAAATATGTCAATTTCTCATAGTAATAACTTCTTTTTTAAAACGATTTTTTCATTTAAAAAAACACCGAAATGATGAAAAAATACAATCTTATAAATCATTAATGATGATTTCAAGTTATTTGATGATTCAAAAGTCATGTCCAATAAAAAAGCTAATATTGATGTCTAGGCAATATAGATAAGACAATTACATACAAATAAATTAGCTCCTTATAGTATAATCTTATCCTCATCCTGCTAGAATATAAGTATGACATTATCATGAACACTTTTATCAAGATATTTTCTTGTGAAGTAAGTTATATCAATAATTTTGAAGTCTATATAACGTTCAAAAGATTAAATTTTCTCGAAAACCATAACACAAAATTATGTGAAGAATAATATTTCAATGATAATAACAATCAATATTGAAATTGAAAATTTTAATATTTCTTCAAATTCATTAATTATACGTCAATACTTTATCGGGAGCCGCAGCGCTCAAATGACTCCTGATAGCTCATTGAAAATCTTAGCTTGGGTGATTTTGACAGTTGGTTTATTGGTTGTGCTCACCATGGTCACCAAGCTGAGGTTATCACCCAAACTTTATGATTCAATATTATTACAATCTTTCAACATCAATTTATAAATGCTCTAATCATTTTGAATCGAAACACAGTTATATGTTCATCTTTAAGAGCCCGCATCTTAGCTGAGAATGTTTTTCTTCGAAATGCTCAACCCAAGTTCGATGTGCGTTCAAAAGTTTGGTTGTGGGTTGAAAAGTGAAAAGAGGATAATATTGAAAGAATTCCAGTAACCACCGCTAGATGGGGGAGTTTTTCATTCCATAATTTGGACAAAATCTAGTTACATCACACATTTTGGCCAAGGAAATCGGTAAAGCTGTAGAATTACAGGCGAATCAGAATTTCAAATATTGATAAGCAAAGTTGAACTTAAGGATGTGCGTTTGTAATTTATTTCTACCATTATTCGGTAACCGGGAATTAAGCAATGAAAACCATCAAATTAGGCACATTTTGATTCAATTATTGCTCCTTAATGGAATTATTCTTCAAATTTCGACTAGACATATCTAATTGTGAGGGTATTATTTATCTATTGCATTTTACCACGAGTCCGTAGTGTTTGTAATTCTTGAGATATATGTGGCGAAAGTGAAGCCTGAAAATCTGTCTAAGATGCGGGCTCTTAAAAGGCGTTTCTATACCGAAGGTTCATATCTACCATCTCCCAGTATTATGGTAAACTTCAGTCATGAACATCTGGTGAAACTTTGCTTAGGTAGAACATCACAAGTGATTCATGAATTACAATTTGAATCACTATTCAGTTTGCCATTGTAATAGACATTTCAAGAGTGTACCGAAAGAATGTGACAGACAGCAAATATGTCAATTTCTCATAGTAATAACTTCTTTTTATAACAGCAAAATGATGAAAGAAAACAATGTTATATAATCATTAATGATGATTTCAAGTTATTTGATGGTTCAAAAGTCATGTCCAATAAAAAAGCTGATATAGATGATGTCTAGGCAATATAGATAAGACAGTTACATACAAATAAATTAGCTCCTTATAGTATAATCTTATCCTGCTAGAATATAAGTATGACATTATTTTGAACACTTTTATCAAGATATTTTCTTGTAAAATAAGTAATTTTAATTGTAAAATTTGTTATTATAAAATGAGTTATATTAATTAGCCTCTCTATAACGTTCAACAAATTGGATTTTCTCGAGAACAAAATAACAAAATTATATGGATAATAATATTTTAATGATAGTAACAATCAATATGAAATGAATAGTATTGAGATTCATCAATTATACGTCAATATTATATCAGGAGCAGCAGCGTTCAAATGCCTCCTGATGGCTCATTGAAAATCTTAGCTTGGGTGATGCTGAAAGTTGGTTTATTGGTAGTGTTCCGATGGTCACCATGGTCGTAATCACCCAAACTTTATGATTCACTGCCAACTATATATGTGTTGCGTTTACCAAAATATAGGAAACAGCTGATGAAGATGAAGTCTAACCAATATCCATAGCACAGAGTAATAAAATTAGGTATTATAATGTTAAGAAGTTAACAACATTATTTTTAACATTATCAACATATTTTCTTGTAAAATAAGACGACATTCGGGTCGTTTTACAAACTATAGTTACCGTAATAATAATAATGAATTGACTCAAGGTATAAAAATAGCTCTTGTAACTAAGAGTGATCATAATTTGAAGCTCTATTTAGATGATTTAAAGAAAAAACCGACTCGATTACACGACGAGTAAGTCCAAGTACTGTCAATTATAGAATTTGGAAATTTTGGAAAATGTAATCCAGTCACAGGAAACTGCCTTCTAAAAGACGTTGTGTAAGTCCTAACAGGCGACTTGACAACTAGAAATGGTAACTATTTAATATTAAGAATTGCTTATATATAAATATATAGGCCTATATATGTGTGTATATAATTTAATTTATGATATAAAATACACATTGTTATTGGCCATTATAATACTTACATCCATCAATAGATTCAATTGTAGAGATATGATATATATATATTATAAAATAATATGTAAATGAAAATCAATGACATTTTCATGAATGAAAACGTATTCAAAATAATTAATAATTATATACTGATCATATGGAAAGATGGAATGTTTGGGAATGCTAGCATGTTTTTGGTGATTGTATTTGGTTGTTCTGCCGTGTGTTGGAATGTCAGCGTGGCTTTGGACAGTTGGCAGCAAACTGGCCAATGTAATTACCACGAGGATTGTAGTTGGCAACAATAATTACCTTGCCGTTGGCTTTGGCCACAGCAATGCCCAATTCGGTGCTGCCTCTCCAGATCATTTGCGTGAAATGACCTGAAACAAAGAAATTATAAATTCAATTTTTCATTTTTTTATCGTGACCGATATGGTTCCTGAAGGAATGATCCATCAGGATGCTTGTATCCACAACCGGTGGAGTCATGAAACCTCCAGAGCGACAGTGGTGTGGGATAGGGTAGACGGCCAATCAGAACCTTCGTCTCTAGTAGGTATATTATATATAATTAAAAATAATTGCGCTAAATGACCTAGCTGTCAATGCGCCTTAAAACCCTAATATTTATTCATTCAATAATAATTATATATATATATATATATATATATATATATATATATATATATATATATATATATATATATATATATATATATATATACATATATATATATATATATATATATATATATATATATATATATATATATATATTTATATATTTATATATATATATATATATATATATATATATAAATATATATATATATATATATATATATATACATATATATATATATATATATATATATATATATATATATATATATATATATATATATATGATATATACATATACACATACTGACACGGGTGGCTGAGTGATTGATACACTGAACCGTCATTCAGGAGACCGGGGCTAGATTCCCACCATGGTAGACCATCCTGACAGGGTTTTTTCGTGGTTTCCCTCTGTCGTTCAGGTTAATACTGCATGGGTTCTTTTCTTAACAACGGACCACTATCGACTCCATCCTACTATTCAAAAACACCTAATAAAATAACCTTCCATCTCAACATCTGATCATCTCATTCTGACCATTTACCTCATTCACATCATCTCATTTACCGACGCCAATAGATCGTAGTCATCAGTACAGTGCGTCGTTAAAACCCAATATGGAAATGATGTTCTTTTGTTCCTAATTGAAGACTGCAAAATGAATAACCAGATCTAATGTACGAGAAGCACAGACTATATTTAAATGCCCATCATTAATATAACTGCCTATGCATGTAAATCATTTGATCTTCAATGCCAGTATGCCATCAATGTCCTGTATTTGTCATTTGTGTGAAGCTAAAAATCAGTGATGTAACTATCCAGGGCAGCCGGGGCAACTGCGTCGATACCCACAGTCCGAATTGGGAGGGCCACGTGATGAATATTCTAAAATATGTATTTGAATTGATCTTTGAGAAAAAAATATCAGCGTATGCGTACCTGCTAGTATTTCAATTTGGAAAATAGTTTTTTGTCATTATCTGGAATTATCTTCAAATTCGCATTAGAATCAAAATTTGAATTTCCATGGTACGATTCATGGAACCGACCAGTCTGGAGGAGGTGACAATGGAGGTGACATGGGTGAGTAGGCCTGGGCCGTATTCAATGGTATTAACTAATTGTATTCATTATGAAAGTAATTAAATCTATTCAAATCGAAACTACCCGTTCAAATTGAAAGAATTTCGTCCAGTGAGATTATATTCTCATGAATACAAAAGCCGCTTCATAGGGGCGGATTTGGCGCGAGGCGACCCGAGCGCTATGTTAAGGGAGCTCCATTGGCGTTCTTTGTAAATATTCTCGATTTGTAACATAAAAACAGTGTGTGTTTCTGTTCAATTATTTTAAATGCAAGACGTTCCTAGATCGCATAAAAATGTATTTGAAAGAAATTATTTTTTCAGATTTTTTTTAGCCACAACCAAAACGTGTGTTTCAGTGTTTACAACACCAGTACTCTAGCTATAAGAATTCACTTCATAAGAAGTATTTCTGAATGATCAGCAACCAGTCCATTCTTCATATAGTACCCTACAAACACGGGAATGCCCTGGGTATCCCCAAAATCTACCCAGTTGTGCATGTCATGGGCATGGACACCTGAGCATACCCCTGGAAGCCTCAAATGTCCTGGAGGTACCCAGGGCATGTCCCTGGCATGCCCTGTGGGTAGCTTCAAATCTCGAATCACAACATGATTTGTGGGTATACCATAGGCATGTCACTGGAACATCATATGCACACTAGGGTACACCCTGGGTATGCCAAGAAACCGCCCACAGTGGGTCTGTGATAGCATACCCATTTTGGTAGATCAGGGGCATGCCCTGGCACCTTCCCAAGGAATGCCACTGGAGTCCCGCTTCTCATGTAAATGGGTACGTTTTGGGCACCTTTTGGGATTAAAACATGCCCACTGGGTATGCCAGGGGTATACCCCACATACCCAGTGGGAATACCCAGGGTAGCCCAGGGGAACACCTCGTGTTTGTAGGGTAGTTGTTCCATTCTCATGAAAATTCACATTTGCATTCGCATTTTGTATTGATTAATTCTCATTTATTATTCTCAATTATAGATTCTTCTCAATATTTTTGATCATTTTCAGCTAGTTTGAAAGAATTTCAATTATTTTAACCCCTCTCCTTCCCACAAAAAAAAAATCTCTACACGGTTGCAAAGCTTCTAGATTTGAAAGTTGTTCCGGTACCAATTGAGATAACAATAAAATTATATAGAAATCCTACAAATACTCTTTTTTTTTAATTCACATTACAATTCGAATACATTGGTAATACAATTCGATTTCAGTGAGAGAACATATTAAAAATGTAGCGCATTCAGTATATTTATTCATACTCATTTATGGGCTACTTTTATTGTTACTGTGCATATTCAAATTTGTCAACACAATTTACTGGAATGCAATAACAATTTCAATGAATCTGACATTACAATCTGTATATACCACCATTCATGGCAAGTGGATGAGACGTACCTGACTTCATAGTCCTGGGTTCGACTCCGAACGTGTGATCTTTGATCTCATCGTACCAACTGCTGCATGCGTCTGTAGCCGACACTTTGTGGTTCGGATCCGAAGACCAGCTCGTATACAAGTTCTCGCCGTACTTGCCGTCTTTGCGATGGTTGAACTTGTTGTCTCGAACTAACAACGTAGCCCAGTCTTTGGCGTAGTTGCATATCTGCAAGCGGTCACACGCCAGTTGGCTATATCATTTCGTTCTATCTTTGATTTTATTTTTGGATAAAATATTATGATTACGATGATTTTTTTCTTTCTTTTAAAACATCGGAATATTTATACACAATGATTGTTTCCCAAATAAGGCTCAGAATGGGTTTTTATAGATGGTTTTGAAGCGGCGCTCTTGTTTCAAGGCTTCGATGCGTTCCTGTCACCAATTGTAATGAATATGAATAAAATGAAAAATTTACTACTTTGATTGTATTACACATATTTATTTCCATCTAGGTGTGGTCAGTAGCCGATTAGCCAAGTCACCGGACTTTACTATACCTCGTTTACTACTTTCTTTACTACCACTATATAAACTACTTTCTTCCATAGGTTTTATGTATTTCCAACTACTGCTTAGCGTAACCATTCTGAGACTACTTACGCCTAGTCTCAGATCAGAATACCAGATCCTGTGTTTGTACCAACAACCAAACAAATGGAGAATGTACAAGTGAAGTATAATACAATATGCACACAGCTGCAGCATTAATTTTACAAGAATTTACCAAAATTTGTAAAATATAGCAGTGTTCAAAAAATGCAATGAACCTCAAGAATTCCACGCTGTTTTCATTGAAGAATCCAAATAGAGTACAATCAATTACCTCTCTGTTGAGCGTCATCTCAGGCACGCCATGTTTCCGACGGTACTCGTTGTGAACTCGAAGACCCTCCACCTCGAAACTGTCAAAACCCGCTGTGCCCGAATCATTCTTCACTGCTGAAGAGGTTTTAGCTGCTGATGTCGGCGATGATATCCTCGCTGTCTTTGGCTCAGTGGTACCACTTCACCAACAAGAACACATTTCAATTAGAATATCAAATCGATTGACCATTGTAGATGGGCGTGACTTATACGGAGCAGGGGAAATTTTAGATACCGTGATTGGTTATTTCCCTATTTCCCCTGCTTCACTGTCCACTTGATTGGTTTTTATATTTCGTGACATCACGAGGGCGGACGATCTGCAATGGTCAATTGGTAGTCTCTATAGTCATCTGACCATCGGTCTATATGTCACACGTGCACATGTTGTTGTTCTTACACACAGTCCAAACTAACCTGAATCAACCCAATTCGGTTTTAGTCTTAGTTTTATTGACCTTTTTGATTCGTCATAATACAAATATAGGCTGAATTGAGAAATACATAGAATTGAATTTTATGAAATACGTACAATTAAATTTCATGAAATACGTACAATTAAATTTTATGAAATACATAAAATTGAATTTTATGAGATGCACATAATTAATGCATTTATGCATATGTATATATATATATATATATATATATATATATACATATTTTTTTTTTTTGTTATTATTATTATTTTGGTTTAACTACGCACTCTACTGATGGCTACGATCTATTGCCATCGGTGAATGATATTTGAGATGGGATGGTGGGATGATGAGATGAGAGGTTATTTTATTATGTGTTTTTGGTTTATTAGTCGGTTGTGGCCTTTTAATGAAGAACCATCCCGCAGTATCAAACTGAACGACAGAGGGAAACCACGACAAACGCCTGTCAGGATGGTCAACCATGGCGGGAATCGAACCCCGGTCTCCCGAACGACGGTTCAGTGTGTTACCACTTGGCCACGCGTCTCGTTGATTTAGTATTTACCACCAACTAGAGATTTCTTGCATTTCCCAATTACAACTTATGACATGTTTCTGATAATGAATGCTACATGAATGATCAAGTAGAAGGTAGATGTTGGAGCGTAAATAAAATGTTAAATATTACCCAATAGGGAAAACATTCTCTGTGTAATTTCCAACGTAGTTCCCGGGAGGTGAATAGTTGGCGACGACAAAAATCTGACCCGTCTTCGCACTCTTGGCAAACGCGACACCCAATTCTTTGCTGTCTTTCCACACAACTTGTGTGAAATGGCCTGTAAGAAAAGATATGCATTACGCGTCAGTTTAATATAGGCCTAATAGGACTGAAAAAACGCAATTGTTGCATTATTGAATGAATCGAGCAGCAAGCTAATTGTGAATATAGAACATTTGAATTTTAAACTGCTCGACTTCAAACTATCAAATATAACTATTAATTGTATACTACTATATTATATTATTAAATATTCTATTATATTAATATTAATATTATTATATTATTAATATTACAAATATTATTTACCAAATATTAAATATTTTTATAATATACTAAAAATTAATAATATATTATGAAATATACTATACGTGCAATATTACACATTGAGTTGATCGTAGGTTATATAATGAGGTCTCTGGATGTAATGTTCTTTGATCTTTTAAATGGAGAAGGTGGGTAATTGCTATCACCAGTCTTGGCTCATAATGAGTCATATTTTATGTATTGAGTAAATTATCCACAAAATGAATATAAACAGGGAATTAGGGATTATTTAAACAGAGATTACTTTCAGCCAATCAAAAACTTTCTTCTTTATGCGCTATAGTCACCTTTTAGTACTCAGATTACTGAGAATACTGTGAATACTGCCGCCATAGATCGAGTATGAAATAGAGAAACTAGTATTCTTGATATTATAGATCGAGTATGAAATAGAGAAACTAGTATTCTTGATATTATAGATCGAGTATAAAATGGAATAAGTAGTACCGGTATGAATAGTATAATGACCAGAAATAGTAGGGATTAGCGGTACATAGAAAATTATATAAGTAAGTACTGGTGAATATATATATTTTTTAATAACATCGAAACTTGATACAAAATCATTGTTCCCCAATTAAGAATATGGATGAAAGGTAGGATCGTTTGGACGAGGCACCACAAGGGCGATCTTACCACCCCCCCATTTTAATTATTTTATATAAATATAAGTAATATCACTAAATATAAGTATAGTAGAAAGTACACTTTAAATTTAAATTATAACGAGGCTCACCTGTCTTGAGGTTAGTCGGTTCCCTTCCGAACACATGATCTTTGATTTCATTGTACCAGTTTTCAACTGGTTCCCGACCAGTTACTGCGTAGTTGGGATTGCTGTTCCACACGCAGAATATGTTCTCGCCATACTCGGAGCCTTGACGATGTTCCATCACGCCGCGCGATGCCAATCGTTTCGCCCATTCCTCGCTGAACTTGCATAACTAGACATCAGAAGAAACCACAGTATAATTTACACCGTTTTTTTATTATTATTAATATTATTATCAATAGAAATTATTCATCATATAAAAACATCGCACATACAGTAAGAAGAATGATGAAATGGCGAGGTTCGGCAAAACCGCTCTTCCACTCAATCAGACACTACTTAAAACAAAACATATAGGCGTAATAATTGTGATGAAGTGAATATGTATATGATTATTATTATATTAAAAATGATCCACTCTAATGATCCCTTAAAAATGATCACTCTATGTAGTATGTTAATACTTGCCTACAGACAAGTCTCATCAGAGGCTTTGTAGGATATTTAGTAGCAGAGTTCCTGATTTTATAATTTGTACCAAAAATGTGTGAATAAAAAAAAAAAAAAAAAAAATCCATATATGAATCATTTTGGGGTTGGATGATGTAGATTTGAATATGATGCTGTTCTCCTGTTCTCCTGTTCATTCGACAGCCACTTTTAACATTCACTTTTGAAAACATTGCTTGCTTGATTTCTCATGTTTAATGGACGCAGGTAATTTATGTTCCATAATTTTGAACCATGAATCGAAAAAGAGGATGCAGAATTTTTAGTTAGATGACGATACACTAATCCTAGATTAGCATTAAACTTTCTATGATGAATGTGAAGGTTTCTTGGGAGCTTCTTATGGAGATATGTTAGGGGTTTCTTAGTGGAAATATTGTACATTAAATTTGCGTAATGAAGTGATCTGCGGTTAGACATTATTCAGCCAGTCAAGCTTGATAAGTTGGGGTGATAATTTCTGCTTGAAGGGTCCGTTGATAATCAATTTTAAGCACGCATATTGAACTTTCTGAATTGGAAGCTCAACTTCTTTGCTGAGTCTTACGTACACAGAATCACAGAAGTCGAAAATAGATAATACAAGTGAATTAACAAGTAATATTTTAGCATCTGTGGGAAGAAATTGCTTGAATTGATACAGATATCGAAGTACACCATGAGCCTTACTGCAACACTTGGTTACATGTGTTGTCCATGACACATCTGATTGGAACCACACACCAAGATTCTTCACACAGTCTACACTCTTTATCTCCGTGTTGTCAAGCACGACTTTGACTGGATGTTTCGAATACTGATTGATGATTTTGGATTTCTCAGCGAAAGAATAACATACTTATTTGGATTGAATTTGAAGCCGTTTTACTGAGACCATAATTGGATAGCATTCAGGTCAGAGTTCAAGTACTCTATATTTTGCTGTATTAACTTGGAGCTCGTGCTAGGTATGAATAACTGGATGGCGTCCGCGTATTGGTTGAATTTACCATACTTTATAGTTCTCGGGATGTCATGCACATATATTTTAAACAAAAACGGACCGAGGATTTATCCTTGAGGTACGCCATGAAGAACTGGCAAGGACGTGGATAAAAGAGTTCCACTCTTGTTTTCAGTGAAACTATGCGTTCTAGACTCCAAGTAACTCTTGAAATAACAACAAGAAATTAAGGAAAAACCCATGGCTCTGAGTTTACTGAGTAGGAGCGTATGATTGATTTAGTCAAAAGCTTTTGAATGGGTCAATAAAGAGGGTTCATTCTGTCAAATATCGCTTGTTCAATAGTTACACTCATAGGCTTGGACAGAACCTTTCATTAGATACAGCCCATGCATTACGAAAAACTGAAGATATATTTTCTAGATAATCCATAATAATATGATGATAATAATCTATAGATAGTGCATTAATGCAAAATATACATGGATGTTATCTCGTTGTTATCCCAATATGCTCACTTTATTAGTGGAAAGATGAACAAAAATGTTAAGCTAAATAATGTACATTCAAATACATTATTTTTATTTTATTTTATCGTCGAGGAGGGTAAATCTTGCATGACAACCTCACGTGTTGAATTGCGGGTAGTGTCGGATACGTTCAAATACTAACATACTCACAGAGCTGAGGGCCAATGAAAATAATTGACCTGCATAATATTCGTGGCTATGCACCCCTAACTGAAATGCAGCCAATTACCCACACAATCACGAGCCGATAAAAAGAAAGGCTCCGATTTTGTCCCATCGGAAAATTTTCAAAGTTGTACCTTTTTGTTGAGTTTCAAACTTGGGACCCCGTGCTGTTGCCTGTATTCGTTGTGCGCCTTCAGACAGTCACTGGCAAAGTCTTCTGATACCGTGTCGGTTGACTTGGACTTGAAAGTGTTACTCAATTTAGCGTCGTTTTTCTGAAAATTTAAACAAACAACTTGATTATGCGGTTTTACAATACGGGGAAAAAATGGAAAATAATCAGAAAAGCATTTTAAAAAATCAAAAAAACATAACTAATAACATAAGATTATTATTTCGATTGAGGTGATGATGTAGACATTTTGGAGCCCCGTCCAAACGACTTTGCCAGTTCCGTATCATCTACAGTCATTATGACTGGGGTTTTTTGAAGTTTTTAATGTTTTAACCTTGAAAAAAAAATGATTGTTATAGATATTGTTTAAGGAATAGAATAATAGAAGGAGAAAGGAGAAGAAAAACAATCTTGCACATTTTTTGAAATGCTTATAACGATAATTTCATCTAACAAGAAGATATTTTTGAATACTTGACAAAAAGTCCAGAGACATATAAAATTATAGTAACCTTCGAGTGACAATATATCGAAATTTATACCATGTAAATAATTTTTGTAACCTAAAATAATATATTAAAATTGAATGTTCCAAATTAAATTATCGTATTTCTATGTGGTATACCTTCACAGGTGTACTCGACGATACAGAGGTTGATCCTGGTTTGGCTACAGTGTCAGTGGGGCTACCTGTTGACAAAGAAACAATCATAATATCTGTCCATGTTACAATTCAAGCAAATAAAGGGTCAAAATGTAGGCCTACGCAGTTTAAACTGCTGAATAACTCATTCGTATTGGGTAAAACGACGCACTATACTGATTACTAAGATCTATTGGTATTGGTGAACGACAAGTGATTAGTAAATAGTATAGATTATGACATATTATTAGGATCGTCATTCGATATGAAGATTCCAAACGATACCCGAAACTTTGTTATCGATTATTGATCAAAATAATTATATCGAAATATACATTTTCAAACAATGTCGAATCAAATTGAAAAGAATGCGAGATTGGAAGTCAAGGCTTGAGCACATATTATGGGTTATAGTAGCCCCTAATGAGTAGAAACGCTATACGATTTGTGTGGGGAGGGGTTAGTTCGTATCTTGCGTTTGCAGCATCGTTCATCTTTTTCTAACATTTATATATATATATATATATATATATATATATATATATATATATATATATATATATATCTATATATATATATATATATATATATATATATATATATATATATATATATATATATATATATATATATATATATATATATATATATATATATACATTGAGCTCAACGATGCATTGTGATGATAATTAAGATCTACTGGTATCGGAACTTCATTTACCAAAAAATATATATATTTTCTTCGAAAAATTTATAATATTTGGTCAATTTCAATGATACACACAATGGTACACTGACAGCAACGAAAAACTGTGCAAATAAATTATTCGATTCATTTTATGGTTGTTCTGCTACATGGTTCATTCTAATTTCATCAGTAATTCGCCATTTTTCCGATCGATGTCGATCATTGTTTCGAAATCGAATCAACCTAATGTCGAATATTCTATTATATCGAATCGAAGCCCTAAAATATCGAATCGATCGCAACCTAACGGAAAACTCACATATTACTAAAAACAATCCAAAATATCAGTTTGCTTGGCTGAAATTAAGTACATACTTGTATCCAAGAAAAAAATGTCGTCTATACCAACTTTACAAACACAAATATCCCCGTTATATTAATTTTGTATGTCATTTTTTAAGTACTATTATTTTTTGGGGCGATTTTCCCAACAGACCACCGTCTCTTTCAGAAGTGTTCAATCCTAAAAAGCTGTACCGAAATGATGTATTTACCGAAATGTTCACGATTATTTAGTTGGTAGACGACCTTCTCCTTTCGTGGATACAAGTATACTCACTTGAAAACAGTGAAGAGGTTGGCAATTGTCCTCAGACAAACTTGCGAAAACGAATGAAACAGCAACGTACAGAAATTGTGTTCTTTCAAATTTACAAGGCAATCCAATTGAAAAAGAATTCAAAAGAAAAAAAAAATTGTGGGAAAGATTCATGCTTTTTTTTTTTTTCATGCAAAATTAACTATGGCCTATTAATGGGTGTGCGAAAATAGTTCACAATAATGAAAACTCTTGCAATGCTATATAACATCAACCTGGTTAATAAACTGATCGAGAAGATTCAACTTTGATCTGAATGATGTACAATTTATTAATTGCAAACTGTAACTGTATCAAAATGATTGATCAATCAGAATTGCAAGCTGAAAATCTTGTCAGCAATTTGAGAACAATAAATCAATTAACCGCATACAGGGTAGTCCTAAAATTTCAGTTATTGTTTCACTGTTGGCTATGGATATTAAATCGATAAATTTAATCATTTTTATTTTTGTTTGGAAATATTGTAGTGTTTGTGAAACATTAAATGTGGATGATGTAAGTGAAAAGTATAATCTTATTCTTCGTGAAAAGCATCATAAACAAAATGTTGACATACTATTCATTCATAAATATTTACAATGAATATAGATGTAATCTAATACTAATTTGCATTGTCATTATTATAATTTATTATACATTCACTGTTATTTGTTTCAATTTCCAAGGAAAATATTGATAACCTCATCTCAGACTGAAATAAAGACTATACCGATCGTAAATTTGAATAAATAATTTCACTTTCTATGCAGCAATATTATTATATAGCACCAACGTGCCGGCATGCAAGCAACGGTTAACAGTTGTACAGGCCTGATAAGTTGTCATCTGAGGCAATCAATAGGTGTTAGTATGCATGAGGATGTGGTGCGATAAGAGAAGTAGTAATAAAAAAATACATTCTATTTTTAAACATAATAAATCAGTCCATTGTTGTCCGTTCAACAACGCCTCTTTCTTGCTGCCCTATTAATAACACAATTAAATGAGGCAACGACTATAAAGAAATGTTCAACTTGATGAGTATATATTCCAATGAATATTTCGTTATAATTAATCTTTCAACTCGTTATTGGAATGGAAATTCATAAATAAAAAATTAAAGTGAACTTCATATGTTCTGTGCAAAAATTGTTGCGAACAATGTTGGGTTAGCAGATTGACAATTCATCGAATTTGAACTTATAAATTTCGTTGTTGACATTTCCACACGTTTGTTTTCAGACATTTCCACTCAATTTCGTACCGAGTGATACTGTGCATCCTAGTTACTCAATTATATTTCAATCTTTCATTACATCAATAAAAATTCTTAGAAGAACACATAGGTAAGTAATATCTCAATATCTACTGTTAAATAATGTCGATGTAAAGTTTAATTGACCATTTTCGTTTTCTTGACTCCCTGACGTCACAAAACATAACATTCTAATCAAGTGGGCTGTTTATTGGGGGAGGAGGGGGAGGGGGTTGTGATCACCAGTCAAGGTATCTCATGCAAGTTGCATAGATCTAGGTGGCCGATCAATAAGCCACAACCTATCACTAGTCGTTAATTATTGATTTCAGTTGTGAGGCAATTAATTCAAAATGACTTGAAGGTTGACCTTGATAAGGTTTAAAGTCATTCACTAAACCAATGCCGGTTCAAGCGCAATGCTATAATGTTCATCATCTTACATTTAATTATCTTGATATAATACATCTCATTCATAAGAAAAATTAAGAAATGCTGTTCCAATAAAAAAATTATATTATTAATCCTCCTCTCCTCCCTTCCCAACTTTTGAATATGGTTTTATACTCATGACAGGTTACACTAATTGTGCGTATACTCAATTAATGGTATAATGAATATTATATATTCTTTCAAAAGGGCGTGATGTGGGACCAACAACCCTTGCTGTGGGGTGGAAATCATCATCCCAATATGATAATATAATAATAATTATAGTTATGGAATAACTAGGAAAACGCGGGATGCGCGTTGTTAGACGAGCTTAGGGGTATAGAAATCTAGAATGAAAAATAATTTGTCAACCCAATCTACATCTACAGACCTTGGATCACTCCAAACGTTCAAAAACCTTACGAGAATCAGTTATGTCACGGCCTTCCTCTTCATTCATTTCAATCGTTTTGAATTAATTGGTGACACTTGTTGCTATAGATTTAATTGGTTCCCGTAATAGCCTAAATTGATGGGAAAATGCTTTATAAATGCGTTTTCTTCGTTATTTCTCATCCGATTGATGCGAAAAATCTCTCAAAATGTGCTTAATAGTTTCCTTTATATTCGGCGAAAATTTGAGAGGTCTTGAAAAATTTTGATCATTCAAGTATTTTCCTCCGGGTTATTCTAATGGGGATTTTTGAAATTTCTAAAATTCATAAAAAAAAAGTTACCACCCGATAATGCCACAAAACTATACAGATCTTTAAGTTGGATGAGGAACCATGACGAAAAAAAGTTTGAAGTTGATAGCTGTAGCCGTTTGACCTGTGGAGAACCGACAAAAAAACATTGAAAAAAAAAAAAAAAAAAAAAACATAAAAACGAACACCAATTTTTTTCAGTATCCAAATTGAATCCTCGCTAAAGCTCGTCTAATAATTCAATAATATATAATAATTAAATAATGAATTATGATATAATAATTATGAAAATAATCGGTCTTCAGATGACGTTCATGCAGCACGATGCATTTATACATGCCGTTGCAGCAGTTGCAATGAAACTGCATTTCATTCACAGGTAAGTGCATTATTTGAATGCAAATCTCACTCACACTCGTCTTCTTCCGATGAACCCTGCGACGTAGGCCTAACCTCCATATTTCCCTTCAGAAACATATCTGCCTATAATTAGTCAAAATGAGTTTGAAAATATAATTGTGCTCATTGTATTAATGATTGACAATAGAAAATATTCCTACAAAAAAACAATGAAATATGAGTGATAACAATTGCTATGAGTAACTTAGGATAATTGAATAGCAGTGAGGTCATACTTTTATTACTTCCTTTTTTTCATATGTATTCACCAAGTAATCTGTAATGAATACAATCATGACTTTATCATGCATTCAGAAGTACCGGGGTATGTGAAAACAATTAAATCTTGGCTATAAAATATATAAAGAAGTCTAATTGTATTTAATAATGATTGAAATTTGAAATACTTGACTGTTTCATATATATTTAAAATCGATTATGACACTCTTCTTCCAAATAACAGATAATATTGTAATTTCATTGAGAGAAAAGAATTTCAACGACTCGTAAATCAAAATAAGTTTCAGAAGTAGGCTCCTGTAATTTAAAATTGTAATTTTGATTTTCAATCTGCATAAATTTTTTCAATTTTGATTTTAATTTGAATTGTAATTTTTTTCAAAACAACGATATTTAAAAAAAATATCCATATTATTCAATAAAATGCAGTCTTAAAACAAATTATAATAACATAATCAAAATGATGATTAGAATTCGTAATTATATACAAAACATAAACAGGTAAGACTTATAATCATATAAAACATAATATCCACAAATAAAATGACACTTTGGTGTCTCATCAAATCAGTCAACTGAAGAGAATTTATTAAATCTAAATAATTACCAATATCCAGACAGTTTCCCATAGTCAGCAATCGGGTAACAGTCCTAACACCTCTCGATACCACGCAGTTGAACAAACCACAACCATGCAAAACACTTCAATATCTATCTTTATCTACCGTTTCTTGTCTGTCCCAACGAGTTCATAAATTCACTCGGGAAATCCTCGAAAACGTCTCTCTCTTCCGACGTGGTGATCCTCTCACTTCTGTTGCCACGAAACGTCTCCACCGTCTCCCGAGTGACCGTCTGGAATTGTGGAATCTGGAAGAGAAATGAGTCATGACTGACCAATGAATGTCGACAAGTGTGTTATCATTTACAGCTGTTTAGCCAATTAGAAGCGTCGGATAAGTGACCGTGGTTTCATGTAGACCGACTATTAACTAACAATGGCAAGCTCACATGTTACGAAAACAATTGGCAATGAGCAAAGAGCGGCAGCCTTTTATAGAATGAATGCATAAATGGATACACACGCATGACGACTGTTTTAGTGGATCAGATTATTTTAGGGTCTAGGACAACGATGAAAGTGCGTTGTATCAGTGTGAGCGAGTATGGGGATGAAATCACTTGAGCGATTGGGTAAGGACTTGAAGAAATTTTGAATGTCACAGCGTTGTATGATTACCCAGTATAACTAGATATAGCTGTACCCATGAAAAAAGGTATGTCTTAATACAGAAAAATGTTCAGGAATGCGTCTCATAGGCCTATACACCTAATTTCTAGATTAGACATGAAATACAATTAACACAACAATTAAATTCATCATTTAATTGTAAGACATACAATTAAATTCGACATCAAAGTGGAGAAGGGTTTATTTCGCACTCACATATTTATCATACAATCTCTTTATTATCACCATCTATTTTTGTCTTTACTTTATATATATCTTCATCACTGTTACACTCTATTATGTATATATGTTCTTTTCATTTTCATATATCTAAGTTCCAAATTCCAATGTGTAACTAGAATAATTGACATGTATTATGTGTTCACGTCTGTTTGACAATCATTGTGTTTTATACCACAGACAAGCCCAATTTGGCTTTGTAAGTCATAGTATGGAATGTATATGTATGTTTTTATTTGATATGTCAATAAAAGAGATGATAATAAAAATTATAACAAATATAACCGTTATATTTGTATATATGGGGTGGTATAAAATCGCCCTTGGGGTGCCCCGTTCAAACGATCCTATCGTTTATCCATTGCCTTAATTGGGGAACAATGAATTTATATTGAGAAGTAATATATTTGTATAGCTGTGGTATTTTGAAGGTATCGTGATTTTTCAAGTCGAGATTTACGATGTGAAACGAAACTTGACGTGTCAATTTTACGAAGCCGCAAATATGTGAAGTGATTACTGAAGTTTTACTATTATTGAGTAATCACAACCATCTTCTTCCGTGGATACAAGCGTAAAAGAGTGATTTTTATAATTTTTAACTAGATAAAATTAAGAATTACTGGAAAATAAAGTCCACTTTTTCTGGTTTTGAAATCAGAAGGATGAGAAACTTACAAATGAATGAAAATTATAAGTACATGTTCATTGGAAATGATGAAAATGTATCGAGTCCTTTTGGATTTTGAATATAAAAACGATAAAAACAATTAATATGTCCAATGTTCCTAGTGTTAAGAGTTGAAGAATGTATCTCATTCATCTCATTACATTCTGGAACTCTAGGCGGTTTCTTTTTCATATTTTTTTCAACTAATTCATAATTGTATCTGAATTAAGTATCTCATACTATAAAAAATTTGACACATTTTCTGGGAAGTTATGCAAGAGACTGAAGAATGATATGTTATATTCATTCGCCCATACATCCTTCGAATATATAGTCTATCCGCTGTGATCTTGACGTTTCCGCTAGATACCACTTGAGTGTAGAAAACAATTTTATCAGTTAACAGTCATTCTTTAGACATTCAAAATGAACAATACTGCCATCTCGAATATAATAACACGAAATTCGTGTGAATAGCAGCTTTCTTGGCATTTCTCAAACAAGATTTTCAGAGCCGATATATCGGCACTTGACACTAAAAGGGATAAACTATATTGTACACACAAATTGCAGTCTTTTTCAGCATTGAAGTAGAGTCTGAGTACAAGATTATGACAAAATAAATTCGACTTGTTCTGATTTCAAAACTAGAGAAAATGTGTATTCATGAATAAAATAATTGAGTTGCTTATTTTTTTTTTACAATAATTCCTTTTGATATTTTGAAGAGGAAAAAACTGAACAAAAAACGAGATAGATGTATGTCATTTTGATTGTTTCCACGTTCAGAAGTTCAATAGCATTTTCATTAGGCGCTATACAATTTAGTTGGTAAGTTTCTTACAATAATTTATTTGTCCGTGAGTTTATACAAAATAGGTCAAAAATTCAAAATGTATATCTATAAGATTTAGACCCCGTTTACATTACTACCATCCTACTATAGTAGAGTTACTAGAGTAGTTGAGTAGTAACTAATATTGCGTTCACACGGAAAAAAAATAAGTTCTTGGTTACTAGACGTTTTAGTTACATAATTTACCGCGTGAGTGTGTTTTGAGCTTTACAGCCTTCTAGCCAACGACACTAAAATAATTTTTGAAGGCTGTTTGCACAGCTGATTAGGCAATATTTACAACTTTCGCCGACGCCATCTTGAAATTATACTACCAGGCTACGATCGTACCAACCTATGAGCGTTCATACGGGTACATCTACTAGAGTAAACCTACTAACGGTAGTAAGTTAACTCTAGTAGCTTTTGTTACTAGCGTAGCAACTGATTTACGTTCACACACGGTAAGTTACGATCGTAGGTGGGGTTACTAGAGTAGTTGAGTAGTAATGTAAACGGGGTCTTATGCAAGCACCACTATATATAGAGTGTCATTCATCATTTTTTACTGTCTTCCAGTCTCATAGTGCTTCAACTTGCTTCCCCCCCTCCCCAATTTGAAATGTGCCAATTTGAATTTTTACGAATTGTTATTGAAATGTGCTCGTTTTTTGCCACCACCGTTTTTTAGTTATTTCAATTTCAATCTGAGGGGAGGAGGAGGGAGTTAATGTCAAGTAAATGTCCAGCTCTGTACCTACATTTAAAATACAGATACGGAAAAGTTCTCGTTTTGTGCTACTACCGTTCATTATTAGTCATTCCACATTTAGTTTGGGGGGTGGGGAGGGGGGCGACAGGCTCATTATTCTGTGCTTGTATAGATCATTGTGAGCGAATGCATGATTGAAATTTACTACGTCAAATCCCCACTTGGGTTAACTAATATTATATTCAGTACAGAAACAAATTGTAAAGCGCATTTTAGCAACATTATAAGAAGAATACATTTCAAATGTGGGGGTTGGTGGAGTTTGGCATCAACTCGGCCCCTCTACATTGGAATTGGAATACTTAAAAAACGGTAGCAGCAAAAAGCGAGTTTTTTTTAAGTTCATTTCTGACTTGGAAGGACTGGCGTAACGGCCCTGGTGACTGCTTTGCAGCAGCTCGAGTCAGCACGCTTGTAGCGCTCTCTAGTGAACTGCACTGGTACTGCAGGTGTTACAGATTAGGGGGCTGGAAGAGGGAGGTGATGAGGTAGTGAAAGTAAAAGTGGGGGTGAGATTTATTCCAACATTGCGTGACTTTTCTCGGTAGTATATCTTTTGTGATACATCGTCGTGCTAAACGCAAATAAAAATCGTTGAAGTAAAAAATAGTGGACAATTTTAATTGGTCGACAGATTATTGAAACCAATCATTGATAAAGTATTCAAATTCATGAATTCAAATTGTTCATCAGATGAAATATGATTCAATTTCTTGAATTTGAATGATTCATCAGATGAAATATGTTTCTCATATTGTTTGTTTGAAAATGATTGAAGGTGATTAAATGACCTTTTTTGTGGTGTAGGCCTACAACAAAATAAAATAATAAAAAGATTCACGATGTGTTTGTTTTTGTTGGCATGGTTTGTTGTTATAGTTTATCTAACAATTAATAACGAAACGTATGCCAATAATTTGTAAGCTCTACATTTCTTCCATTGCCAGAATGATTAACAATTTATTACCTTATGAATAAACTTGGACATTTTAATGAAATTATATAGTAACTATACTTTTAACCCGTCACAGCGATACAATGTCATTTTTTTATTCCACGACGTTCCGGTAATAGAATGGGCAATAAATTATTATAATTGAAATATGAATGAGTTGAATATATTCAACTCATTCATATTTACACGGTATTTTATACGGTATATATTTACACGGTATTGATTTATTCATATATGAATAAATCAATACCGTGTATAAATTCAAATTAAATTCAAATTATTTTAATTATTCGGCAGGAGTTATGTTGTAACTACGCTATTACTGGTGAACAGTTGAGCATTACGAGAAGGGACAAAATGACGTTCGCACATATTTCAACAATGACATTCATTATACGTGTTCATTGTTGACAGTTGTTTTGTAACCTTTATTCGAATATTGCAATCAGAAGCGCACTCTTTTTTTTTTCTTTCGTATTGGTGTCGAAAAAAAGTTCCACTTTAAATTATGAATACTTTTCACAAAATATTGTTTTCAGAAAATCGTAGATGTAGCTCTTTTCCATTTTTGGAGCTTGAAATGGATATTTTTTGAGGAAACAGAAAAAATCCAAACGGTAAACATCAAACAAAAATACATCTAAACATCTACTGTGTAAATCTACTGTGATTTACTGTGGTAAATCTAAATATTAGAATCAAAAAATTTCATAATGATGTCAGAATGAGAAAGCAATACTAATAGATCTAGATTTCAGATGTGGAAATTCGTGAAGATTGGCTTAAAAATAACTACTATAAAATGTCTTACCGGAAACAATACAACGTTGACAGTTGATTCATCGTGATTTATATTCATCGATAATATTAGTAATTAGAATTATCCAAGCAGTGAGTTCAAATGTGACTCCACCTGGCTTGTGTGCATGATGGCCCGTGACTACTGACACGGTCCATCAGTCATGCGTTGAAAGAAGGTTCCGATCGACCGTCCCCCCTTTCTCACGACACTGGCGCGCGAGTGGTTCGCTCGTTCGCCTTTATGAACCCAACTACACGTATTTACTTCGTACTCACGCATGGGTATATTTAAAATTAATATTTTCGAGACTTTTTTTATTTCAAATAAATGACTTCGATGTATTTTGTAAAATTTAATTCGAATGCCATGTTGTGGTGTTTAGTTTCGAATTGCAAAATAAATTATTTATTTACCGCTGGAATTAATGAGCTAGAATGAGAATGTACTGCAACTTGGCGAAGTGTAAATATTAAGATTCTCGGTTTTTGATAAGTTCATTTACGGCTAAATATTATAAAAATTATGTAATTATGTTGTAATTATTATTGTAACCAAACTTTTCACTCTACTTCACTCGTATATCTTGAATTTAATTTGATTTACTATTTCAAAACCTAATAATGAAGCATTTAGAAGACAGTGTATGTTTTGAATCTATGCTTAAACTGTATTTCAATTATGTAATTTTTAAATTCATTCAAAGAGTATAATTCAGCAATCATCATTAAAATTCATTCATAAAAATGAATATAATAATAAAATTTTATAAATATAAAAATTTCTTTTATTAAAAATCTTTAATATTGTGAACTTTTCTGTATAATCTTGAATTGAAAAATTTTATAAATATAAAAATTTCTTTTATTAAAAATCTTCAATATTGTGAACTTTTCTGTATAATCTTGAATTGACAAATAAATAGAAAAATAAAAAATCATCATTATTATCATTAGTATTATTATAATTAGTCTTTCATCAATTTGATAGGTATTTTAGCCTTGAAAGGATCTATTGCCATTTTGAGAAACCATTTGTACTCATCACATTCTTAGCAAAATTATTCTTCATTTTGTTTTCATTATTTTTATATTATTTTCATATCTCTGTTCATATTATTACTTTTTCATATCAGGCTACTGTTTATTACTCTCTCATTATTTCCTACAATCATTTTCTCATCAATCATTCATGTGTGATTTATTATTATCATGTGTTTTTTCTACTTCATTAATTTTGTATTTGATTTTTATCATGTGTCAAAAGGCAATCATGTATACCATGACATAGTCATTTGATATAAATACAAATTTGATATATATTTTCATATATATATATATATTATATATATATATATTATATATTATATATATATTATATATATTTATATTTAATTTATATATGTATATATATTTTATATATTGATATTATATATGATACAAGATTATTATATATATAAAAATATATTATAATCACATATTTTGAGAATGTATTTTAAAAACGTATTCTGAAAATACATTTGATGTATCTTCGATTTCTAATACATTATTTCCGATATATTTTGTCAAGTGTAGGCCTATTTCAAATACATATCATTGAAGTTTCTAGTGTTTCAAATGGATTTTTCTAAGAATTGGCACATGACTGATTTTAATAAGTGAAGTGAGATTTACTATTCAATTGAGAATTTATCAGCTAGCATAATGTATAGTGCATAACTTTTCGCCTCTTCCTACACCGCGCAAAGCAGTTAACAATTTTGTATAATTACTCAATGCCAAACACTTTAGAGAAAATTATATTTCATCAGATCAATCCTTATATATACAAATTACGAGTGAGTAGAAATTAAACATAATACAATGTATTCTATCTGATCGAATAGTTCCGTTACTGTACGAAAAGCTTTTATGGGATATAATTTCACCACGAATATATGTAAAACTTATATATCTAAATATATGTATATATTTTTTATTTCCTTTACCCCAAAGAATCTAAAACCAGGGGCCGAATTCACAAAAGGTCATAACTTTGATCCGGCTCAAAGTTACGAAAATTTCTAGAGATAATACCATATTTGATCTATTATTTTTGATATTTTAATTTTAATAAATTCTAGATTGATGATAGTAATGGATTTAATCGAAAATTAAGATTGAAAAATCAAAAATAATAGATCAAATATGGTATTATCTCTAGAAATTGTTGTCACTTTGAGCCGGATCAAAGTTATGACCTTTTGTGAATCTGGGCCCAGTATAATTAGATGAGCGTAGCGAAGTCTCCATCCCACTCTTATAGGGCTTGTCTGTGTTTTTTTTTTTTTTTTTTTGTAAGCACTCCACAGGTCGCAAGGGTTGACTGATCGACATGAAAATTTTTTGTACACGCAAACTCATTCAACTTAGAACTGAATAGTTTTTGGAATGAATCGGTCGGACCGATTTTGAGAAAAATCATCTCAAAGTTTCTAAAAACCCCATAAGATTTGGCTGGGCGGAAAATGTTGAAAAATGAAATCTCTCCTAATGGGATAAAATTTTCTTCAAATGTGTATACATAGATTTTACACATTATCACGATTTTTAAGCAATTCCAATCAGCCGTTTTGAAGAAAAAAAAAATAACTGATAATATTCATAAAATATATCATAAAAATTGTGACAGAATTGAGTTGTCGAGTTTCACTGCTTTCTAGATTCAAGAGTTGACCAACAATGAAGTATTTTTATATGCGACAAGGTGTGTAGAATACCAGAGTCAATGAAGTGGCAAGAGTAGAACTACTTTAACGACTTTTATAGCCTATTCAGATATCAAGGTGTGTAGAATACCAGAGTCGATAAAGTAGCAAGGATAGAACTACTTCAAAGACTTTTATACCTTTTATTCGGATATATAGCTCATCTTACAACGCATATTTCGCGTTTGACAAGTATTTCTCAATTGATAGGTACAACAACAACGAAATGAACTTGTATAGATTTAAAATTTAAATTTGATTCTGGGTTCTCATTTCGCTCTGGTCTAGCTGTGATTATACGATCGTTATGCATGCACGGTAGTTTTACTGGAGCTTATCACTTATAAATCATGTTTTTGTGGAATTGTTAACATCCCACAAACTAAACAAACTAAACAAACTAAACAGACTGAACAGCGGTACTCGGTTTATACCATCGCGAATACCTTTCCATTTACCACAAACCAAATAAGAGTTGACTAGGTCGGAAAGAAAAAGATTCAGTTTCAAACATTCATACAAGTGTAATTAGATGAGCGTAAGCGAAGATTCCATCCTACTCATATAGGGCTTTGTCTGTGTGTTTTTTTTTTAATCTTTTTTTTTTCTTTTGTAAGCACTCCACAGGTCGCAGGGTTTGACTGATCGACATGAAACTTTATTTTTACGCGCAAACTCATCCAACTTGGAACTGTATAGTTTTTGGAATGAATCGGTTGGACCGATTTTGAGAAATATCATCTCGAAGTTTCTAAGAACCTCATAAGATTTGGCTGGGCGGAAAATGTTGAAAATAAAATCTCTCCAAATGAGATGACATTTTCTCTGAATGTGTATACATAATTAAACGATCATCGCGATTTTGTATGCAATTCGAATCAGCTGTTTTGAAGAAAAAATTGAATCAACTGTTTTTTCATCAAATATTATTGGATGAGCGGAGCGAAGACTCAATTTCGCCATACCCGAAAAAAAGTGCCTGTTTTTTTGTTTTTGTTTGTTTGTTTTTTTGTTCGCGCTCCACAGGTCAGACGAAAATTCAAAATCAGTTGAAACTTGGTACACACAAGTATCCTTATCCAATTCGATACTGTATAGTTTTGAGGCGCGATCGGTTTAACCACTTCTGAGAAAACTCATTCCAAAGTTGTCAAAAATCCCATTAGAAAAACCCAGAGGAAAAAATTCGTGAAAAATATTTCATCTGAGAGGATTCAAATTCTCAGGGAATTTCAATCTGATGATGATACACATTATTCAATGTCATTAATAATGACAAAATAATAAAATGATGATAAAATTATGAAATTGATAATAATGTCATAATGACAAGACTTTATTCAAGGCTTTATTTTGTGAAGGTGTCATGTATTTACATTGGGAAACAATGAAAGAAATGTCAACTTCTTCAATGTATTCATGTGAACTATCGAGCAGTCTACGCATATAGTCTGTGAAAATATTAGAGGTTGAATGTGCGTGGATTATATTTAAATTTAAAAAAAAATGTAATTCCGAATTGAACCATTTTTTCTGACCACATGTGTACGTACATCATATTATGTGTGTATTGTATTGTGTGAAAGTATCATATAATATGTAATAAATATTACACAAATGATGCAATCAGTAATTGAGGAGCTTTGATGCTTGGCTACACAAACATAATTATAAGAGATTTTAAGGAATTTCAATAATTAATTTGCTATAGACATGGATATTTCAGCATTTTCAGAATAAAATTAGATAGGCTTACTATACTGAGAAATCTTATAAAGGATTTCCCTTGCTTTTATAGAAGAATAATTTGTATACATTTATACATATTGTGTTTGTATGAGAGAGTGAAAAGATAATTTTAGTCATTCTTTCTGAAATTTTAAAGAGAAAAATCACGGAAAATATATTAGTTTCATATTTTCAATGATGGGAGAAAGGAAATTTGCCATTTTTCATTGCCATAATTTGTCATATTGCCATATTTCAGCGCAGTCCTCGCGTTTAAGTTCATTGGTTTTGAATAACTAAAATGGAGTGATAAGATCGCTTTTGTGGTTTCCCGTCCGAACGATCCTACCGTTCATCCATAGCCTTAACTGGGAAACAATGATTTTGTATCAAGTTTTGATGTTATTAATATATAGGGTCCATATATATATATATATATATTTATATATATATATATATATATATATATATATATATATATATTTCGTGTTTATATATCTTTAGATCTAGTAGGAGCTGGGTAATTTCTAAGAATAACTGTTGTTCAATTAACCGCCATTTGTAATGTCAACATAGCCTACTATATGAAGTAGGCCTATATCATGCCTATTGACTTCACGTTTGGAAATATTCTACTGAAAACTGGGTCATACCATTCAGAGAATCTTCTAAAATACGTCGGAATAGTGTACATGTTATTTGTATCCTGTGGTTCAAAATAGTATAATTGATTGTAAATATTCGCTGGTTTTATTATTTCGTGAAAATAATCTTTCCACAAGCGTTCTTTCTTTTTTTAAATATAAAAATTTGATGAAAAATTGTCCCACAAATGAAAGCTGAAGATGATGGGTAGGATCGTTCAGACGGGGCGATCTTAACACTCCAAAGAGTAATTAATGTTAATATACGGTAACTTATTCAAAAAATAATAATTTTTCAAAGTAATAATTAAAGGGATACCAGCGTTTTTATGAACATTTTGACTCATTCGTATTGGGTACAATATTGACTGCATCTTATGACGTATTTATTGCGCTGCTTAAATTTGTCATTATATATATTAATAAAATTTGCATGAATTCTATTGACGAATTAAACGAAAAAAATCCCATGATTGTCAAGTTCACACCGTTGAGGTGCTACATTTCCAATAATCAGTTTACAATCGAATCATTTGAAAAGTTATTGGCTCTGAATATATATTTGTATCAATTTTCAACTAGTAGTAACTTTGAGTGTGAGCTTAAAATTGTATTGAAAGAGACAGTGAAATTCGAATTCTTCAAACAACTTTCTACAAATTGAAATTACATTCCAAATTAATAGTTTTACTTGAAAAACAAGAATTTTTCAAAAGCTCTCAAATTCTCACAGAATATGAAAAATACTATTATACACCTTTTCAGAGATTTTTACAACAATCGAATGAGAAATAATGAAGAAAACGCAATAAACGTGTACATTTTATTGAATATTTGGATCAATTGGTTTCGCAAAGTGTTTATGCGACAGGTTGCAGGTTACTATAAATATCAACAAGTTGCAGGTGAGGTTTTTGAACGTTCGAAGTAAGTCAAGGTTTGTAGATGTAAATTGAGCTGACAAGTTATTTTTCATTCTAGATTGCCATACTTCTAAGCTCATCTCACAACGCGCATCCCGCGTTTTCCTAGTAGTTTGGAAGTTGTAACATAACTATATGGTGGGGCCGTTACTCGTAAAGTGTAGGCCTACATTCGAGCTTAGATCACAAAACCCGGCACTTCCACCTATATCGAATTCAAACGTAATACAACATATTCTACAACAGTATGTGAGATGAAAAGTATCTCGGTCACAAATACACACGGCTTTCGATTAACGTGAGCAAAAACTCAATTTTATCGTACTCGAAAGAACGTTTCAATGTTTTTTATTCGCGCTTCACAGGTCAAATGAAAATATAAATTGTTAGGAAATGTGTGACGTGGGCATTTGTAGGGTAAACCATCTCGACTCTATATATATATATATATACTATTTTGAATACAGGCTTGATCGGTTGACCATTTCTGAGAAAAATCATTTGAAAAATTTGAAAACTTTCATAAAAGTTGCAAGTGGAAAATTGGAAAATATATTTTCTTCGAAAAAACTTTAAATTTCACGTAACTTGCACACAAAATTGATACACATTGATCAAGAGTTTTTCATAAGTCGGCCGCGGATAAGTCTTTGTGAAAAATGAATGGTTTTATTACTCTTGATCAAAAATATTCATTGAAACGATCAACAAGTAAAATCAATCAGAGCTGAATAACGATTGAAATACGATCAACCATGCAATCAATTAAACCTGCATACTGGGGCAGTGAACTACACTCACAGTGTACACTTATGTGTACACTGTACACGACTACACTTACTAATAGTCTCAAAATCTATATGTGTATAGCTTTTGAGTAGGCATACTTTCACACAAATATATCACCTTGCTCATCTTTGAGCGCATATGCTGCATCAGTGCATTCATCAAGTTCTGTGAATATATCGGAATAACTTATAACTTGATACACTATATTGACTCTATTGATGAGACAAACATCCGATTGTCATTATAAATTATGGAATAAATTACCTGCGTCCATAAAACATGAGAAATGGAACAATGTTTTTGAAAGTAAATGTAAGAAGTGGCTGTTGATTGGTCAGGAGAACAGCATCATACTCAAATCTACATCATCCAACCCCAAAATGATTCATCATTTCCAATATAATCATATACATATTCATTTCATCACAATTATTGGGCCAATGTTTTGTTTAAATAGTTACTGATTGGGTGGAAAAGCGGTTTTGATGAACCGTCTTTTCATCATTCTTGTTATTGTACCAAGTTTTTATACAAAGATTTATTGGGGTTAACAATGACAAATATTTGTGTATCAGTTTATTGGGGTCCACAATACCACTTCGGTCGTTTGGAAAAGATATTCTGGACCACCCGTGTTCTAGTTTTGTGGCCCACTATATCGGGGACCAGAATACCGGGGTGCAGTATGTCTAACGAGCTTTGGGGTACAGTATATCTAGTTTGTGGTCCACTATATCCACACGACATTTAATACACTTTTGTGGCCCACAATATCGGGGTTCAGTTTATTGGGGTCAACAATGACAAATCTCTGTGTATCAGTTTATTGGGGTCCACAATACCACTTCGGTCGTTTGGAAAAGATATTCTGGACCCCCATGTTCTAGTTTTGTGGCCCACTATATTGGGGACCACAAAACCAAAGTATTTGTACAATTTTCTGGTTTAAACGTGTGGGCCACAATACTGGGGTCCACTTTATCCTTTTCTTGGGGTACAGAATATCGGGGTTCACAATACTGTGGTCCACAAGAGCGGTACCCGTTTTCATGATGTAAGTACGATGTTCTCATATGATAAATGAAGTCTATTAATAATCATAAAGTCACAAAGCCAATCCTACTGCCAATCGGTGCAGCCAGTTATCGTCTTTGCTAATCACATCAAGTTAGGTTGAAGAACTTGATTGACCGTCTCCCGTATCACTTAGCACAAACGTTATGGTGTTTCGATCCATCAAATAACCTGACTCCAAGTACATTGAATCGAAAGATATTCATAGTGATCTATATAAGTAATAAGATTATATAATTATGATATGGGAACTAAGATTTATGGTTTCTGAATGAATTAATGTATATTAGGGTTTTAAGGCGCATCGACAACGAGGTCATTTAGCGCACCTCAGAAACTTCATTAGATGTAGGTATAGGAACTGCAGATCAATTACAGGTTTATATGGATTATTTGATTAATTATTAGTGCATGCATGATGAATGAAAAATTATCCCAATTACAATTATTCTATGAGATAAATTTAATGCTCATTTGATTTAATTGTAGGCCTATATGATTGTGACTTGTTCCGCTTTCCAAAGTTCAATTTCATACCTCAAGTCCTTTTTTTTATCCAGACCGGAATCTCGATGACCAATCATTGGTTCCCATTTCATGCTAAGGATGAGTTCATAAGACGTCCACTTGAAACATTAATTTTGTGATAAGCTATATGCAAATCTGTACATAAAAATCAGATTATGAAAGATTGAATATTCAAATTGGGGAGAAGAGTTGATGACATGAAATGTTGAGCTTGAAAAAATTAACTCAGCATAATTGAAATATATATATATATATATATATATATATATATATATATATATATATATATATATATATATATATATATATATTCGTTTCAATGATTTTTTTATATTTTCTGAGGGGAATTTTTCAACGTAGGCCTATAAATAACAAGAAAAAAAATCATACTCATGTTTTGAATCACAATTAAAATTTCAATGTGAACTATTCTTAGTTCTTGAATATAGTGTTACAATTCAAGGTATGAATAGGATAATAGATCCTTTCAACATAAAATTGATAATAAAATATGTTTGAGCTCAGCTCTTTGATACATTTCAATAACAAAAGTATTCAAAAGTTACTCGAGTAGAAATACTATTTTGTTAAATAGAGTGAAGTTGTCATTAATATATGATTGCAACGGTAATATATTCACCTTTCTTTTTCAACATATGAAGATGATGTTGAAAAAAAGAAACTTGATATATTAATGTATGCTTAATATTATTTGTTTCATTACTTTTTGATAAAATGAATGAGAATAATTGGAAAGAAATTGGATAAACGAAGGTATAAATGTATATATATGAATATATATATATATATATATATATATATATATATATATATATATATTTATATATATATATTCATATATATATCTATATATATATCTATATATATATATATATATAGATATATAGATATATATATATATATATATATATATATATATATATATATATATATTTATATTTATATATATATATACATATATATATATATATATATATATATATATATATATATATATATATATATATATATATATATATATATATTCATATCTATATTCATATTATTATTGATATTTTAATTACCATCATCATTTTCCAACATGATACAAAGTGTTGCTAGATAACAATGAAAAATAATAATTTTGAGGTCACTCCACCACGCACACTTCTAATTGACTAATATTTTGTAATACACTCAATAAATTGCATTTCATATGAACAGATTTTCAAAATGAATATATTTTGAATCAAAATGTTCAACTTGATAGGGTATACAAAAATTGCTACGAGTTATTACACATCTCACGGCACCATTTCCATTCCTTACCTCTCCCGTTTTGAACGTCCTCTGCTCCGTCTTCCTCACCATCACCACCCGACTGCTGGTATTCGAACCCGGTCCTCCTGGATTCATCCTGTTATCCCTGGTGAGGTCACGCAGGCTAGGTCCTCGCACTCCTGACGGCGCTCTGGGGACCACCAAACACCCGCCATTAAACCGGGAACGAGAGGGCAACAGATGTATAGACAGCATAACTGCATAACACTATTACGCGAATACACCAACTTTTCCCGAGTTACTTTTATTTGACTACAACTGGCTGCAACAAAGTTACCGACGTCCACTCACTGCACACTTGAAGTACCGACTGACTGACTGACAGTTGTCGGCCATCCATGTTACATATTATTATAGCTATACTACGTTCCGTACAAATAATCAGGAATGCAGTGGCTTTAAAACCGGTGGAGCGGTACGTAAATATAGGCACTGGGCTAAAAAAACGACAGGGGGGCAAGAAGAAGTCTCAAATGTAAATATATTGTAGCGCGTTGTGATTAGATGAAATTTGAGACGTCTCCAGCCTCCATAGAGCGAAAAGTTGCCGCCAGGGTGATTGCACAGGTATATTGATGATTATAAAACTTGGACAACGCCAGATTTGAAATTAATAAATACATAATCTGATGCAGAAATTATTTGTGGAGAATGACGAAGTCAAATTGTACAATAACAAAGATGGAAAGATTACTTGTATATTATGTAGCAGTAAGGCTCGATATTTTTGCCATCGATTTTTCCCCTATAATAGCATACTGTCACATATAATAACAAATAACATATAACTTATTCTGTATATTCATTATGGATCGGCATTATTTTAAAAAATACTTCTCTGCACGGTGTGTAGCAGATTCACTACTGAATGTTCGTCCGGAAAGTCACTACGATCATTTATATGTCATATTGACACTGAAAATGTAAGTCATGGATAGGTCCCCCTAAAGAATAGTTGAAAAATTCAAGAAATAAAATGCATTAAATTCAAAATGTTCAAAAGAACATAAATTGATAACGTTCAAATTCAAAATAATCTGAGAAATGTCAATAGAATTAATGTGGTTGTGGGCCCTTTGAAATTAAATTCATTACTTCATTTCAATGAAAATAATAAACAGTCAAACCAACAATCAAAACAACAATCAAAAGTGGAGATATGAAGAATCATGAGATAATTGGAATCTCTGGCTCGATTGTCCGTGTTCATTTATTATCATATGTCACATATTCAACTTTGATCATTTTTTGCAGCGTATTCAATTCATTTCCCAACCATCTCATTCAAATCTAAAGAAATTGAAATTGATTTTTTTTTTCATTTTCTTGAATAAAGATCAATTGAATTTTGAATATCAAATATTGAATATTATTAATAATTCGAATAATCAACTCATATAATTGCAATTTCAATTCCAATTGAAATATTAAATATCAAATAATAATCAATTAGGCCTATATATCAATTACAGATGCCATAGTATATCATATTGATGAATATTTTCAGATAAAAATAAAAACAATTCAATAAATTAATCAACTAATATTAATAACAAATAAATTGGAGAAATTTACCAGCGGGACTATAATAGCAGATGTAGATCCTTCGCAATGAGGTAATGAAAACCTTTCAATTATATAGAAATAAGAAATATTTCTATTAGAAATATTGTATTTTGACAATGTACTGCGATACACTTTGATCCAGGCCGCGTCTTCCTCTACACTGAGGCGTCTCTCTCTCTCTTAGCAAACCGAATGTCAATGTCAGATTTCGTCAATCACCTATTTGAGAAATGAAGATGTAGACATGATCACAGTTAAGAATCTTGTGACAAACATGTAATTCCGGTAGTTCGTGAAAGCGGCCAGTGTTATGACTTTATCATTTCCATCAGAATAATTTGTGTGACGTCACTAACGTCGAATACAATCTATATAAAAAGTATTAAATAATGATTCGTAAAAACTTGCGAATTGAGTACAGTAAACAACTCATTTTTTATAAATATATTGTGTGTGAAAAGAATAACTTGAATTGAAATTTAATTGACATAACAAAATATTTTCGATTAATTGAACGTACCGGTATCGTATATTTATCGATTACTTTTATGATCTATTTTCACATAATTCTATGATCGTATTCATTATTTTCTCTACAACACTGATCTTCTTTACTTATCATCATGAAATAATGTTGAATAATTATCTTCAAGATATTCAAGTCTAGCCTACTTTTAATATTTTTCTCAATAATTACAGTACATATGAACACATTCCTTCCATCTCATAAATATACCATATCAATAATGTGATAAAAAGTAAACGAACGCACAATAAATGTACCAAATGATATTTATTATATAATTTTAAAAAAAAAAAGGATTTTCATAGCTCGTGACTTTTTCCTTAGATAAAAGTAATAAGTAATCATTGCCCAAGAGACTTAGTTCAAAGTGGAAGATATCAACATTCGTGTGTTTATACTGAAAGACTTTTATCTACTGCGAAAAATTATGGTCACAGACAGCGCAGTCCTGGTGTTGAAGACCATTAGTTTTAAATAATCAAAATGGGGTGGTAAGATCGCCCTTGTGGTGCCCCGTCCAAACGATCCTATCTTTCATCCATAGCCTTAATTGGGAAACAATGATTTTGTATCAAGTTTCGATGTTATTAAAAAAAAAAAAAAAAGATAAAAGCCATTCAAGTCGAATCTTTTAGTCGTCGCATCGCTTTACTCGTGGTGTTGTGACTGTAGGAATGTATTATTATTAAAAAGTCAACCAAGCATAAACTAAAGCCTAGCTTTCTGTCCACGCTCACCACAGTTACAGAGTGGAACTCTGACTGAACACTTAGACACAGCCTTGGTTGCTTGCACAAAAGGAGTGCACACTAATGTCATGGGCATTTGAACAATAACGAACTAGAGCTAATAATTCGGTGTGTTATATTCGACGCCTGCAATGTTACTATTAGGTCACTTCCTCAACTAGACCGAGCTAGAGGAACTTGCACTAGTTATAATTAATTCGTGTAGATACAGATACAGTGTATAGTTGGCCCCTCGCGGGAGTGGAATCCCGTCGAGCTACCGTCCACTAGATAACTTCACATTTCATATTTTGACATTGGACATGAAAAGTTCCAAGTACAATACCATTGTCTTTATTTTTGTAACAAACAACAAAAAATGGCGATATTCAGATTTTTTGTTTTCTGCTCTTCCATATAACTATATGAATAAAAATATATAATATATATAATAATGTTTATATAATATATAATATGTATATAAATATATACATATATTATATATATATATATATATATATATATATATATATATATATATATATATATATATATATATATATATATTTAATATATAATAATATATAATAATAATATAAGTTATATATTACTAGGCAAACGCGTTATGTGTTTCCGCGTTGATGGATGAGCTGGAACATATCAACTTATCTTTGGATTGGTTATTATATATATATATACACCTTGAGATCCAAACCATTACATCACTGCCATCTTATTTTTCATTATTAATTTATATGATAATAAAGAAGGCTTTGTTTTAATCGTTTACAATCAAGTGGTGACACTTGTTGCTTTGATTTAATAGGTATCTTGATAGCTTTGAATAATTAACACAAATTACATTATATATTTTTTTACATCGAAACGGCTGATTCGATTTGGTTGAAAGTTCGGAATAATGTGAATCATTATTAGATTGAAATTCCCTGAGAATTTGAATCCTCTCAGATGAAATATTTTTCAGGAATTTTTTCCTCTGGGTTATTCTGATGGGATTTTTGAAAACTTTGAAATGAGTTTTCTCAGAAGTGGTTCAACCGATGCGCCTCAAAACCACACAGTATCGAATTGAATGAGGATACTTGTGTGTGCCAAGTTTCAACTGATTTTGAATTTTCGTCTGACCTGTGGAGCGTGAACAAAAAAACAAAAAAACAAGCAAACAAACAAACAAAAAACAGGCACTTTTTTTTCGGGTATGGCGAAATTGAGTCTTCGCTTCGCTCATCCAATAAGTTATAATATATGATCCTAGGTTATAATGTGTAAGTCACTCATGAGCTTCTTTATTGTTTCCTAAACGACCCCACCAATTGCTAGGTTATACGGGGGTAAGAATGAACTGAAGTGATGATAAGTGAAAGGACGTTTCCACAAATCCATGCCTTATGCGAGACTCAAACTCACGCCCAACGGTCCCCTGAAGCGGTGCCTCAGCTGACTGAGCTACCGAGGGAGGCTCGTTAGTGATATGGGTTGGTGCAACAGCGTTCCAGATCTGTACAATTTTTACCATGATAAAAATTAATTGTTTCTCTTATATTGCACTACGCAATTAACCTATAGGCTTCTGTCACGTAACAAACGACAAACAATCGTTACCATAGCAATACAGCGAACTGGTGGACTACCAAACATTCTGTTAGGTCAATTCCAACTGATGCACATTGTTGTCTCTCTCTTTCAACAATTGGTGACGTCAGTTGAGAATAGGCTTCTGTCACCTAACAAATGATGAACAATTGTTACCATAGCAGTACAGCGAACTGGTGGACTACCAAATATTCTGTTAGGTCAATTCCAACTGGTGCACATTGTTGTCTCTCTCTTTCAACAATGGGTGACGTCACTTGAGAATACCCCATAGTTGAAATAATATGATTCATATTCTTTTGATGCACATAAAAAAGACAAACTACGTGTTCACGTAATTTTTTAGAGCAGCATTTCTTCTTTTTTTATAGATTGAAGCCTTCTTTGTGGAAGATGTCTCGTACAGATTAAAAAAACAATGTAGGCCTACACAGACACTACACAATCGAGTACAATCCGATGGTCACAATATTATTTCAATTTTATTCACCATGCAAAGCTGGGAGATTAAACAGTTCAGCTCATGTTTCCCAGCTCTGGGTTATCTACACTAGGAAAACGCGTTATGTGTTTCCGCGTTGATGGATGAGCTGGAACATATCAACTTATCTTTGGATTGGTTATCATATATATATATATATATATATATATATATATATATATATACACCTTGAGATCCAAACCATTACATCACTGCCATCTTATTTTCCATTATTAATTTATATGATAATCAAGAAGGCTTTGTTTTAATCGTTTACAATCAAGTGGTGACACTTGTTGCTTTGATTTAATAGGTATAATATTTAATAGGTTTTATAATATTTCAGGATTTTTCTGTATTCAATTTTTTATCACTTTTGTAAATAACCATTGTACTATATTGTATTGACTATATTACGCTGTACCATCTTGGTATCCCGCTATGCGGACAGCCGTCAATAAATTGTCATTCTCTCTAATATAGCTTTGAATAATTAACATAAATAACATTATATATTTTTTTACATCGAAACGGCTAATCCGATTTCAGTGAAAGTTCGGAATAATGTGTATCATTATCAGATTGAAATTCCCTGAGAATTTGAATCCTCTCAGATGAAATATTTTTCACGAATGTTTTCCTCTGGGTTATTCTAATGGGATTTTTGAAAACTTTGGAATGATCGAGTTTTCTCAGAAGTGGTTTAACCGATCGCGCCTCAAAACTATACAGCATCAAGTCAAATAGGGGTTCATGTGTGTGCCAAGTTTCATCATGATCTGAATTTCTTTTTGACCTGTAGAGCGAGAACAAAAAAAAAAACACATTCGATTTTTCAAGTACAGTGAAATTGAGTTTTCGCTACGCTCATCCAATTAGGAATTGTAGCAAGAGTTTTGTACACAGGGCTATTCACCCAAGGTACAGCGCTTTATTATGAACCGTAATTCAGGTGTCCTGAGTTCGAGTCGGTCCCCCCCCCCCCCCCCCCCCCGCCCCCCCTAATCACCTATTCTGTCTAATAGTTTCATTTTTCCTTCAGTTTTGTTCAGGTTTTGAATTGTTCCCTATACTATCATGTCACGACCGATTCCTTCCCACGACTGCTCGATAAGTTTACAGTGAACTTGTGTATTCTTTCCAGCAAGAAAAGTGACAAAAAAAATCATGTTACTTTTTTTATAAATTATGAATCATAGTGAAATTTTTCGATTATATTTTTATGTGAGATCATGCGTGAAGAAAGTTTTATGAGCTTTGCTAGAGAACATTTTCAAGCTTGAGAATACATTCAAATAACAAATAATAATTGCGGTCCAGTGGTTTGTTTTTACTGCATGTAGATAGCTTGACGAAGAGATTCGGAGGTGAAAGTAAGAAGTGACTGAAATTTCTATTCAAAAATACGTTTTCAGAATATCATGCACACGAGTAGGCCTACGACATTATTGGAGGCCTATATTGAAACGCTTACTGATATGTTTTTGAAAGTCATGCTATCTTGAGTTTACATAAACTAGGCAAACGCGTTATGTGTTTCTGTGTTGATGGATGAGCTGGAACATATCAACTTATCTTTGGATTGGTTATTATATATATACACACCTTGAGATCCAAACCATTAAATCACTGCCATCTTATTTTCCATTATTAATTTATATGATAATAAAGAAGGCTTTGTTTTAATCTTTTACAATCAAGTGGTGACACTTGTTGCTTTGATTTAATAGGTATCTTAATAGCTTTGAATAATTGACTCAAATAACATTATATATTTTTTTACATCGAAACGGCTGATCCGATTTGAGTAAAAGTTCGGAATAATGTGTATCATTATCAGATTGAAGTTCTCTGAGAATTTGAATCCTCTCAGATGAAATATTTTCCACGAATGTTTTCCTCTAGCTTATTCTAATGGGATTTTTGAAAACTGATTCTGATTCAACTGAACTCATTTTTTAATGAGTTTTCTCAGAAGTGGTCAAACCGATCACGCATCAAAACTATACAGCATCAAGTCAGATAGGGGTTCATGTGTGTGCCAAGTTTCATCATGATCTGAATTTCTGTTTGACCTGTAGAGCGCGAACAAAAAAACAAAAAAAACAAAAAAAACACATTCGATTTTTCAAGTACAGTGTAAATGAGTCTTCGCTACGCTCATCCAATTAGACCTACTTACTCTACCAAAAGTAACCATTTTTTCAAGACTGGGGACATTTATTTCATAGACGATCAGCCCCAGCTAGCACTTAGTTTTTGTGTGTACATTACTGATAGTAGTATTTGAAACAACATAAACTTATATATTAATGTCTATCTAGTAGGCCTACAGAAGATTTTAAAAAATACGTTCATCATACAAATGCACAAAAATCCCTTTTTTTTCATACCACAATGATGAAAAAAATAGTATCTCAACAAATAATAATATTTTTTGAAATCTATTCTCATGAGAACATATGTGGTAGACGCGTGGCCGAGTGGTTAGCACACTGAACCGTCATTCGGAAGACCGGGGTTCGTTTCCCGCCATGGTCGACCATCCTGACAGGGGTTTTTCGTGGTTTCCCTCTGTCGTTCAAGTCGATACTGGGATGGTTCCGTAACAACAGGCCACGACCGACTCCTTCCCACCATCCATAACACCTAATAAAATAACCTTTCATCTCATCATCCCATCATCTCATTCATCATCCACCGACGCCAATAGATCTTAGCCATCAGTATAGTGCGTCGTTAAAACCCAATAGAAAAGAAAAAAAATACATGAGTGCATCTTGAACAGTCATTGTAAAGAATGTAACCAATTGATATACTAAACTACATGTTAATGGTACGCGCTACACGGCTACAGTCCCCTTGGAACTTCAATGGCAGCTAAGTCATGATAACGCATGACTTTCCTAACATTCCATATTACATTATTAATCCACGATTATATATTTGTGTTATTTGTTGTTTCTCTTTACTAAAAATTAGATCAGCCAATTCGAAGGTTGCTTGTAATATAGGCCTGGATTGATGTTAACATACTCAATAACAAACTTTTTTTTATAAACATCGAAACTTGAACTATAATTAAAATTAATCCAGTCAATGTCATTAAAAGATAGCGCTGATCCAAGCGACAATTAAATTGACGCCACTTTATGTTATCTCAATTAAGTATTGCATCAGAGCTGACGCAGATAGGGAATCGATTTTTTTTTTAATTTCCTTGATACAAAAATAAGAAAGAAAATTTGAGGATTATTCAAATATAATTAATCAAAATGGAAATATGACTTAGTTCCAGATCTAGATTTCAAGATCCAACCTGCAACGTTTGATATTGTATTAATGCGTTGGTGAAGTGTAGAAGCATCTATTCGAACAAGACAGAGTCACATTAAAAATAAACTCTTACAAAAATGTGGTTAAAAACACGTTTAAAAAAGAGCGAAAACAATCAGTGAACGAAACGATTGTAAAATAGATTAAACATGAAAAGAACAAAATCAATCTAGTTCAGTACTCATCGTGTTTATATGAAAAACAGAACTTGACTTTCGTTTTACTTTTGTATGTATTATTTTTACATGTCAAATAGACCTCTCTGAACACACAAAAAAACAAGAAATTCACGTGTCCATCTTGTCTATCTGATATACTACCGAGAGTATTTCGAGTTTTATAGTTTTATTTTAATACTGTCTTCGATTTGAATAAAGTATCGTTGAGAACACTTTTTCGAACACCTTCATACATTATTATGGATAAAACGGATTACATTGACAACGATTAGGACTGCATTATTCGTAATATTCGTACGGATATTCAGTTGAAACGAGGGATTATCACAATACAAGATAAGACGAAAATATAAAAATGTATAAAACAGTCACAAATTCGTCAGGTATTTGATCACTTAGGCCTACACCTAATTACAAAAGTTGCCTTATATTTTTGTTCTAATTGCTGGGTGTCATTGCAGTAAGACAATAGTGACACAGTGGTACTCAGGCCTAGGCCTATATGTGACTGTTTTAGGAATCATTAGATAGGCAATGTTGAATCAGAAAATGATTCAAGGACAATTATTTATTTGCGTATATATATATATATATATATATATATATATATATATATATATATATATATATATATATATATATATATATATATTTATATATAAATATATTTATATATATATATATATATATATATATATATATATATATATATATATATATATATATATATTACGTGGTTTCACCTTAGAATTTAGTTTACCATATATATATATATATATATATATATATATATATATATATATATATATATATATATATATATATATATATATATATATATATATATATATATATATATATATATATATATATATATATATATAGATAGATAGATAGAGAGAGAGAGAGAGAGAGAGAGAGAGAGAGAGAGAGAGAGAAGAGAGAGAGAGAGAGAGAGAGAGAGAAATTATTTTCATAATTTTCAATCTAATCATGTTCAAACATTAACACTGCTTTAATTATGTTGTTCCAGCTTTCAGTCTGCAGAACAGATTGAATATAGGAAAAATAATATAGCCGATCTTCTCCAACCGCGAACTTTTTATTTAATACCGACTCATTTATATATTCTACATTCATTTCAATCCACACAAATTGTAATATAGTCGGGTAGATCACACTCAGGAAACCATCTTTGTCGTTTCTCCCGAAAAGTATTCATTTATGATGATAAAAACTCGTTTTTTTTTATCTAGAACAAAATAACTTCCTAATTGACATATTACATCCAAGAGCTTTGAGCTTGTTGAATGACGAATGGGATATTGAAATATTCATAACATTCATAGTCTTTTCTTGACTAATGATATATAAACCTAACATAATATAGACATAATCCTTTAATGAATACGTAGAACATGGTTCACATAAATTACGAACGAAACCTGTTGCATATGAAAAGCCTTTAAATGTTACATCTATCTGTAAGTTCATCAATATTAATAAAACGATAAAATTATCCATCAATACATTCTTTCCCATGATTTTAAACGTTTCTATAACTAATCTGTTCAATTATCAACTGAACAATATTCTGTATTTGGAAATGTATGCCACTGGCACAGGTGTACTGTATATGTACTTGCAATCGCGAGATATGAAGGCTCGAAACACCAGTGCGCTAGTAGTGTAGAACCGAGGAGACGGTCGATCGACTTCGTCATCTCTCGACAATACACGTATATGTGACTATCGAACGTATTCGAATATATACGATAGCATTCAGCAAGGGTAAAAAAACGATAAGTTATTAAAAATGCTACTAATTAGTATTACAATTGTGTACACAATAAGACGTGATTTTGTTTACTATACTTGAAACTCCGGTGCGGTAATGTTAGATTATAGAGAAGACGGTCGATTGGAACAGTCAATATTATTTTTATTTCAGGTATTATATAAGAATTAAGGCGTACAACGAGGTCGAAGAGAGTGCATGAGAGATATATGCGTACGTTACGCTTGGGAAGCAAACCCTTTGCTGTCTTCTATGGAGCGTACAATTTGTATTGATGACAATTATTATGACAATTGTTATAATTATTATTATTATTCGTATGTCTAATAAGTCCCATATTTTTCCCAACAAGAAATTTTGCTATTGTTTCATAATAAAATCATCATATATATATATATATATATATATATATATATATATATATATATATATATATATATATATATATATATATATATATATATATATATATATATTCTCTCAATTTTTTATGTCAAATGGAAATTTATATATTTTAAAATTATAATAATGAGGAGAATGGAAAAAAACTCATATATGTATTGTTATATTGGCACATTATACTATCATTGGAACTCGTATGATTCATAAAACTAAATACGCCATCACTATGCCTGTAATTATTTTGTATCAGTTATGTTTTTCATGTGTTATAATTATAATGCAACCCACAGATAAGCCTGTTCAGAGGCTTTGTGGAATATTGTGAACGTTTCTGTATAATCTTGAATTGGCAAATAAATAAATAAGAAATTAAAAAAAAAAAAAAAAAATTATACATTATTATTTGTTTCATAACAATCCCGTCAATAGCTTATCCCACGGAGTAGCCCTCACCCACGTTGCAATTTATGTTTAGCCATCTGCTAAAGCACCGTGTTCATGTATTCACATATATATATATTGGGTATAATGACGCACTGTAACCACGACCTATTGGCGTCGGTCAATGATATATGAGATGATAAGATGATGAGATGAAGGAGTCGGTCGTGGCCTGTTGTCAAGGAACTATCCCAGTATTGACCTGAAGGACAAAGGGAAACTACGAACAACCCGACAATGGCGGGAATCGGACCCCTGCCTCCTGAGTGACGGTTCAGTGTGCTAGGCACTCGATCACTTGTCTCAGTAGGACTATGTTGAAAATGAACATGTCAATAATGTAACTATTTAGTATTTAAATGCAGGTGTCTCGACAATAACGGGGTTATGGAGATTGTTGATTTGTTTTTTATAGGTCCCATTTTAGACATATGAAATATAAGTTACATATAAAATATAGTTAATCTCTCATTACTTTCCGAAATGTTGAAAATGCATCTTCGAAACTACCGTTTATTTTGTACAGATTCTGTAGTCCTTTATCCGGTTTATATTACGAATTTTTAATTTTTTATATTGGGTTTTAACGACGCACTATACTGATGGCTACGATCTATTGGCGTCGTTGGATGATGAATGAGATGATGGGATGATGAGATGAAAGGTCATTTCATTAGGTGTTTTGGATGGTGGTAAGGAGTCGGTAGTGGCCTGTTGGCTAGGAACCATCCCAGTATTGACCTGAACGACAGAGGGAAACCACGAAAAGACCATGTCAGGATGGTCGACCATGGCGGGAATCGAACCCCGGTCTTCCGAATGACGGTTACCACTCGGCCACGCGTCTCGGTATATATTACTATTAATAAATAGCTGATAGTATTTGTATTTTCAGACAATGTATTCAAATAACTGTCTCTTCGGTACATGTTAATAGTCCGAAAGAAACGCAACTAGAGCGTATCTATGAATTTATTGTTAATGCAATAGTTCTTCGATAGTGTATAGTTGAAATGAACATAAAATAGGCCCACAACATATGAATGAAATGTGAATATAATGAGTAATAATATAAGCCAGTAGTTTAGTAAGAATAACAATTCGTATTGAATGAAAAATCATTAAGAGGCCGCAGGCGCTTGTATTTCACGCCGCAAACTCTCACGGCCGTAATTTTTGTGATATCAATATGAGTGTTTTTGAATTCTATTAGTAATTGAAAAACGAAGGATACCGTATATACAGAATTTCGAATCAGAAATTTGTGATTTTTCAAATTCTTCAAATGGAAAATGGAAAAATTTCTAATCTACGAAAACCTAGATAGTACATATTTTTTAATACCGAAAAAAAACATAGGATGTGAAATATATCAGAAGTGTGAGCTAGAGAATTAACGGCGTTTACTTGAATCTGAGTTCGGCGGGCTAGTCTACGGGTGGCGCCTAGCACACGATGCATGTTAAACTAGAGTCTGAAGCGAGCGAACAACGAGCCCGTGTAGAGCGCCTGCGGCCTCTTGAAGCAATATTGTTGTTGTAAGCGAGCAGACACGAGATGCTGAGAATAAATATGTGATTCAATTTCTGTTTGGATATTGTTTTGGAATATTAGAGAATAAAGACACGGACCGTTGGTCGACGTCACAGCTTGAGTGCTTGTTCACGGTTGATGCTCAAGAGATTATTTCAAAATATTTCTTATCAAATCAATAAAATCGAGAATCTCAGGCATATTGATGATTGTTTTTTCTAAATTTTAAAATTATAACTTGAATTTTTTTTCCGCAATAGTAGCAATTACCACACACCATTCGAATATGGAGCCACGTATTAGGCCTACATGTGAATTCTAGAATTTTTTTTATTATTTGGGTAATATATTATATATTATAATATATATATATATATATATATATATATATATATATATATATATAATATATATAATATATATATATATATATTAATATTATATATATATATATTAATATATATATATTAATATATATAAATATAATATATATATATATATTATATATAATAATATATTATTATATATATATATATATTATAATAATAATATAATATTATTTTATTATTATTATTATCATTTCCACTTTATACTTATACTTTTATTATTTTTTTTCACTTTGACATTATTCTATCTCTCTAATTTAATTAGGCGCAATGTTATTTTTCATATACAAATGTAGTGTTTTCTTTCTTCGTTTTATTATTCTCTGTATAATCCACTGATAAGCCTTGTGCTAGGCTTTGTGGACGAGTGAACCTTATGTTTTATGTAAATGAATGATGATAATAATAAACAACCTATAACTATTGGGGGGAAATTGCTTTGTGTCCAGTTTTTTCACTGCCAATAAATAAATAGGTGAATAAAGAATTGAAATAACAGTTGGATTAATTGAGTGCAAATAATTTTGTTCAGTTCACTTAGTATGTTATTTATATACGCAGTTGGTGTTTTCATTCTTATTTTTAATTGATGTTTAATCCACAGATAAGCTTTGTTTTAGGCCATGTGGAAAATGTGAACTTGATTTGTTCTATGTGAAAAATAAACTACTACTACTACACTACTACTAAGTTGAAATTTTCGACTTCGAGGGTCTATAGTATTTTAATATATGTATTCGCTTGATGATGAAAAAAAACTTGCAAAATAACTACTACTACTACCACTACTACTACTACTACTACTTCTACTACTACTACTACTACTACTACTACTACTAAAAAAAAATTATTTATGAAAATAGACCTACAGACAAACCACACTAGTGGCTTAGTGGGTCTAGAAATAAATACGTCATGTACATTGAATGAATAAAGAACTTTGAAAAAAAAAAAAACTACCACCTTTTTTTTTAATACAAGAAAATGTCTACCCAGTTCGTGTACCTACTTCTACAATAGGAATCAATTTATCAATTTTCAAAGTATAAAAGATGTTATAAACCCTGTGATCAACTTCTATCATTTATCAACAAGAGAATACGCAATGTTGCTTTGTAAACGTCACCGAATCACGTGGTTAAACACGTGGTGTATCACCGCCTACCTGTGCTTGCGTGTTGCACACATGTTTTTCACGTCGAAACGTCACTCGAAAGATAGAAAACACTATAACAGTAATCGAAAATCTAGTAGGCACAGACACTATATATTCCTATCTAGATCTGGTTGCATCGCCGGCCGGCTCGCATGGTCTGAGTGTTATTGATTGCATGTGGCTCCCCTTGCAAACCATCACGGCAACTTGTAATGCAGTGCTGGCGTAAAGGTGGACTAATGCGCAGGAGTCGACGCGACGTCAACGCAGACGTCGAGATACAGAGCACGAATTTCGAATTCTTCCATTTTGTTATAGTTATTTTGTTGTTATTATCAGCATAAAAAAACTCAAGATCACAGATAACTAACAAAACATAGAATTATCAACATAGCTTTGTGACTCATCCCTTTGTAAGACATAGATAGATCAATTTTAATTTGCAAGGTGCATGTAAGTTACATTGGATGCTTGATGAACAATGACAAAGTGATGGGTAGGCCCTACACTGGAACCACAATAATGAGATAATGAAGGTAAAAAGGAGAGTAAATTAAGAGTGATAGAGTGAAGAACAAATTCTCTTTAATAATAATAACCCTAATGTTGGTCAAAAATCAAACGTTTTATTTAAGAGCCAGGATTCTATTTCATATTATATAGTTCTATAACAGTTTAATCGCGGAAAGTTTGGGAACATTTATTAAATTCAGAAGATAATGCATATTCAAACTGTGTCTGTTACGAAACTGTATTATTTATTATTTGGCACATAAAAATAAAAGTATTAGGCCTAGATGGTATGACAAAACTATTTTCTTGCCGGACGCTTCATATTTATGCATTGTTAGTCGAGTGAGAAAGACTGCAAAAAAAGTTTGAAATCATGTTGCGATAAAATATTTTCTCATTTTTTTAGGGTTTCATTCGAGTTTGCCACGTTTTAGAGAAATAACTCATGATCATTGGAATGTATTCAAGGAATTAGATGTATTTAAATTATTGTAATCATTATTGTAATTATCGGTATATTCATATGTCCAGAAGCAGGCGCTCTACACGGGCTCGTTGTTCGCTCACTTCAGACTCGAGTTTAACATGCACCGTGTGCTAGGCGCCACCCGTAGACTAGCCCGCCGAACTCAGATTCACATGAACGCCGTTAAATCCCTAGCTCACACTTCTGATATATTTCACATCCCATGTTTTTTTTCGATATTAAAAAATATGTATCTAGGTTTTCGTAAATTAGAAATTTTTCCATTTTCCATTTGAAGAATTTGAAAAATCACAAATTTCTGGTTCGAAATTCTGTATTTACGGTAACCTTCGTTTTTCAATTACTAATTCAAAAACACTCATATTGATATCACAAAAATTACGGCCGTGAGAGTTTGCGGCGTGAAATACAAGCGCCTGCGGCCTCTTAATCATAATTAGAACTCAAACCCTTACTGGAAACGGTCATTTTAAATAGTTGATACAGCCGATTAATACACTCCAGCTTTGTTTTATTTTATATTGTTGTCACGCGACTATCTTTCTCATATGTTTGTATTATATTACTCATCATCAATAAAAGAATCATTATTATTATTATTATTATTATTATTATTATTATTATTATTATTATTATATGATCTTTCAAAACTGGAAGAGATAACAGCCAAAAATATAAATTCAACCAACTTTACACATACATTGAATATTTTACTAAAAACCAACCGAAAACTTATATTTCAAAATATATCATTATACTATAGTTATCATATTTGCAATTCAAACACAAAATACCGATTATCATTCTATAATATTATTACTGACCTTCGACCAATGGGTTGTAGGGTCAACTTTTTGGACATGATCACTAGAGCGATAATCCTCAGTACAATAAATTTCTAATACACAAGCCTTGACATGGCACATGTAAACATTATATATATACAACTGTCACATCGCATACTCATGAATTACCTTATCACCCCCCCCCCCCTTACCTACTCAATGGCATAGATTATCGTAATAAAACTGCGACAAGTTAACTTTGGCTAGAAACGACACTTAGGGCCTATCGCTATATGATAATATTGGTCACGCTATACAAGGTATAACTCACATGCTTTAACAACAATAGACGTATTAAAATAATCATCATTATTGGCTAACGTTTATACTTTTCAACATTTCCTACTAGTATAAGTTACGCCAAAGGTAACCGAAAACGAAAACGAATTGTTTACTTTTTGAGCATAATATATCTAATGGGTTATACAGGGGTTATTTTAGTGCGCAGTTGACCCTAATATGCGCAGTTCTAAACTTAAAAAATGCAGCTCTTAATTTCAATTTGCGCAGCTGTAAAATTTAGTCCATGTATAATAATGCACTAATAATACTATAATAACACTAATGATGCATTAGTAATATGAAACTATGCACTATGAAGCAAAAGCCATTAGGCTTACATATTCCCAAATACCGTAGTAACAATGATACTTTAAAATACGAAGTTTTTCAAAAAATTCCCTGCGGGGCTGTGGTGGGGGGGCCCTCCCCCCACGCCCCCCAGCATCCGCGCGGAACCTACCTCTTTAAAACTCTTGATTTTTTCATTTGCGCAGTTCTAAATTTTCACTAATATAACCACTGAGATTATATATATTAAATTTGATATTTTAGATGATGAATACACTCTAATGGTGATGATTATTGTTTGCTAAAACGACCCCATCAACGGCTAGGTTATACGGGGGTACGAATGAGCAGATAATTATGGAACTATGAAGTGATCATGAGTGAAAGAACGTCTACAAAAACCCATGCCTAGCTTATGCGGCACTTCCAACAGTGATTTCAGTTTCTGAAGCGGTGCCTCAGCTGACTGAGCTACCGAAGGCGGCGATCTAGTTAGCATTCTAGTAGTTCACGTTGTTCATTTATTTATTTGTGTGTTTCTTTCTTTAATGAGTTATCAAGTTTTTAGTGTTGAAACTGTATGCATATTCATTGTGATCGTATTATACTGGATAATCAATTTTTTTCTCAATTTGAAAATCGTATTTATTTGTCCCACAGAACTGTAAAAAAATTATGGATACGGTATTACCGAAAGTTGGTGGTCTCTATGGACGATTGAGATTTTCATTTTTTTCATTTTGAGATTTTTAAACCCGTCAACACTCATTGAAAAAAAGAATAGGAATAAAATGTATGATGAATGTTATGATTTTATTTCAATATCAAATATCGAACATAAAATTAATTCTATCAGAATATTCTGTACATTTATGCCTTTACGGCGTCACTGTGTCTTAGTTACTAAAGTACAGATGTTGAGTCAGATGCAAAAATTACATAGTTTCGTCCACTCCCTTAAGTTATTCAATACTGTATCATTGTACCAATCGGAGAACATACGTTGTGTAGAAATGTAAAAAAAAAATGAATAAAAAGAATATTCAAAAATTTAAAAAAATTAAAATTAAAAAAAAAAAAAAATCCTATCGCATTCGACAACCTGTTAAGTTCACCAAAAACTTTTGCATCCGAGCATACTTGGACAGACATAGTGGCCAACTATTTCATTTCTATTTTATATATTGAATTTAACGATGCAATCTAAGATTAATTGTCTAATGTATAATGAGATGCTGGAATGATGATATGAAGGTTTTTCAGGTCTAATGGGAAGGATAGTGGGCCAACGACATCTGGGCCTACATGTTATTCAGGAGATACAAATGAGCGGATATATCAATAGCAATTATTATGTAAGCGTATATGTACAAATTGCTTCACATTACTGCTTCCTCAGTCCCCTACTCGCTCTCTCTCTCTCTCTTCAATCAACAGTCGCCAAGGGTCGACAAAAGTAAACAAAAGTTAAACATTACAATGTATGTATCACATATGTACGTATATGCATGTATATGTTACGATCGACCAGTTCATCAAGCAGAATTACCGGTATAGTTGATAAAGTTGATAAAACTCGATGTAATTAATATATATATATATTGGGTTTTAACGACGCACTGTAATGATTACTAAGATCTATTGGCGTCGGATGAATGATTAATGAGATGATGGGATGATGAGATGAAGGTTTTTATGGGTAGTGGGAAGGATAGTGGGAAGGAAGCGGTCGTGGCCTATATTGTGGGAACCATCCCGGCATTAGCCTAGACTACAGAGGGAAACCACGAAAAACCTCTGTAAAGATGGACGGTGGCGGGGATCGAACCGGGTCCGATATGTCCCTTCACCTCCCGGGTCACATGGAGCAAGTGAGCTAACCGATGTAATTAATAACGATGTCGAAAAAAGTTCATGTATGATAGCATCGATTGAGAGCTACTGGCACAAGTAGCTCAGTTGCTAGCGCGCTCATTTCATGTGATGGGCCTACGGGTGGTGAGGAGCATATCGGGCCCAGGTTCGATCTCCGACACCGACCATTTTTACAGTTTTCTTTTGCGTGATTTCGCTCTGTAGTGTATAGGCTACTGCCGGGATGGTTCCTACCATATAGGCCACAACCCCTTTCTTCCCACTAGTCCTTTCCATTACGTACGATACATTCATCTAATTATCCTATCCTAACCTATCATCAATCATTCGTCCGACGCCAATAGATTCTAGTCATCGTCACAGTGAGCATACACTCATTATTGGATGAGAGTGTCCGAAGACTTCTGTTGACGAGTCACTGATCGTATGGTAGACGATTTGTTGTGCGCGCTCCACAAGTCAGAAACTGAGTGTCGACATAGAAATTATCAGAGCCGTGTCATCCAAAGTAGGAAGAATTTCGATAATATGTTGATCAACAGATTTTGTTTTTTTTTTAATAACATCGAAACTTGATACAAAATGATTGTTACCCAATTAAGGCTGTAGATGAAAGGTGGGATCGTTTGGTCGGGGCACCACAAGGGCCATCTTACCACCCCATTTTGATTAGATAAAAGTCTTTCATTTTCCGAACGTCCGGAACTATATGAAAATATTATAGAAATAATACGTCAATAATATGTTTTTGTGTGAATTTCTTAGATTATTTCATTCTTTGTGTAGTAGGCCTAACCAAGTCAATGATCTATATATTTCTACTTCTTTTTTGTTGGTCAAGTCACAATTTATTATTTAATGAATAAATACATACTAGGAAAACGCGGGATGCGCGTTGTTAGACGAGCTTAGGGGTATAGAAATCTAGAATGAAAAATAATTTGTCAACCCAATCTACATCTACAGACCTTGGATCACCTCACTCCAAACGTTCAAAAACCTTACGAGAATCAGTTATGTCACGGCCTTCCCCTTCATTCATTTCAATCGTTTTGAATTAATTGGTGACACTTGTTGCTATAGATTTAATTGGTTCCCGTAATAGCCTAAATTGATGGGAAAATGCTTCATAAATGCGTTTTCTTCGTTATTTCTCATCCGATTGATGCGAAAAATCTCTCAAAATGTGCTTAATAGTTTCCTTTATATTCGGCGAAAATTTGAGAGGTCTTGAAAAATTTTGATTTTTCAAGTATTTTCCTCCGGGTTATTCTAATGGGGATTTTTGAAATTTCTAAAATTCATAAAAAAAAAAGTTACCACCCGATAATGCCACAAAACTATACAGATCTAAGTTAGATGAGGAACCATGACGAAAAAAAGTTTGAAGTTGATAGCTGTAGCCGTTTGACCTGTGGAGAACCGACAAAAAAACATGAAAAAAAAAAAAAAAAAAAAAAAACATAAAAACGAACACCAATTTTTTTCAGTATGTCAAATTGAATCCTCGCTAAAGCTCGTCTAATTATCCAAATATGATTTTTCGAAAAAGAAATATGTTAACATTCCATTATATGCCATATTTCTCACCTCGCTCAAATATATCATTTTCATTTTGATTACATATATCGATCATCAATTAACATTTTTCCTTCAAATACATCATTTTTTATAGAATATTGTGTATAGATCGTTGATTTCAAACTTATAATACCATCTGTCCTCATTATTTGACATAGGAGGACAAAGCGTAAGCTTATGTAAGTTATACATAAAACATCAAATACGCTTTGTTTTAAATAAATACCACGGTATAGTACAATCATGTATTTCTGTAAATTTCAATGGGCTGTTCCTCAAAAATTTGGTGCCCTGTGATTTGGGCTCTTGCCTTGTGGACCTGTACCTTAATACCGCCTTAGTACTTGGGTATTATTCCCCCCTCCCCTTCGAAACCATTCAATTCACGCCCTAGTAAAGAATCTATAAAATAATAAAACGAAAGTAATTGTTAAATAATATAATAAATGTTCAATCTGCATTAGAAATAATATGTACTAACCTTTATTTTCACTTCAACCAGTCAAACTGAGAATATTTTTTATTCACATTTTATCACAAATTGGAGAAATGAAAACTTGATATATTATCGCTTCACCTCACATAATAGTTCAACTCAGTTATATTTTATCGCTCTGAGTCACACAAAGCAGCATCTCTATATCTCACTGACAACATATTGAACTTGACCGAATATATTTTGCCCTCTGCACCCTTTGCAGTATTTGACTGCCGAGACCCGTATAGTGAAGGAGCAAAACATCCGCGCGCTATTGATGTGTGATAGGAGAAATGGTCGATCGGAACCCTCTTACTTCGTGGATTACCACCTTGGTTCGTGTCGAGGTTGAAGGTCGCGACGCCCGACCGCCACCGCGACGTCAAAAAGCGACGCCCACCGTGGGAAAGTTAATGAGAGTGCAGACTTTGGAAGTCATTATGATGGGGTTTTCAGTGTTACATGTGCACGAACATTCCGTGGCAATGTTATCAATCTCTTAAGAGCGCATTGAGAGTGAGAGTAACCGGCTAAATATGAGGGGGGATTTTATACCTTTTGGAAGGTTAAATATATCAGAATCCAAATTTGGGGAAACACAGATATTTCCAATATTTTCAAGATGGTGTCATTAAAAACTGTTCGACTCATATGGTATAAATTACATGTGGGTACAATCCGGTAGAAATGTAATTCAGTTTTAGCGGGCTACTTACGGTTTTTCAATACAAGTTAAGCACAGGCTTAAGCTTGGGTTTCACTTAAAACTGGGTTTATCTTGTAGAACAATGGACCCCTAGCTTTATGAACACATTTTATCTATGTAGGGCATAGGCTTCTATCATGTTATCCCAATATTGGAAGAGACATACAACAATGTGCACCAGTTGGAATTGACCAATCAGAATATTTGATAGTCCACCAGTTGCTATGGTAACTATTTATTGTCCCCTAGACCCCTAGCTTTATGAACACATTTTTATCTATGTAGGGCATAGGCTTCTATCATGTTATCCCATTGTTGCAAGAGACAGACAACAATGTTCATCAGTTGGAATTGACCAATCAGAATGTTTGGTAGTCCACCGGTTCACTGTATTGCTATGGTAACTATTTTGTGTCCCCTAGACCCCTAGCTTTATGAAAACATTTTTATCTATGTAGGGCATAGGCTTCTATCATGTTATCCCAATATTGGAAGAGACATACAACAATGTTCATCAGTTGGAATTGACCAATCAGAATATTTGGTAGTCCACCAGTTCGCTGTATTGCTATGGTAGCAATAGGCTTCTGTCAAGTGACGTCACTCATTGTTGCAAGAGACAGACAATAATGTCCACCAGTTGGAATTGACCAATCAGAATGTTTGGTAGTCCACCAGTTCACTGTATTGCTATGGTAGCAATAGGCTTCTGTCAAGTGACGTCACTCATTGTTGCAAGAGACAGACAACAATGTCCACCAGTTGGAATTGACCAGTCAGAATGTTTGGTAGTCCACCAGTTTGCTGTATTGCTATGGTAGCAATAGGCTTCTGTCAAGTGACGTCACTCATTGTTGCAAGAGACAGACAACAATGTCCACCAGTTGGAATTGACCAATCAGAATGTTTGGTAGTCCACCAGTTCGCTGTATTGCTATGGTAGCAATAGGCTTCTGTCAAGTGACGTCACTCATTGTTGCAAGAGACAGACAATAATGTCCACCAGTTGGAATTGACCAATCAGAATGTTTGGTAGTCCACCAGTTCGCTGTATTGCTATGGTAGCAATAGGCTTCTGTCAAGTGACGTCACTCATTGTTGCAAGAGACAGACAATAATGTCCACCAGTTGGAATTGACCAATCAGAATGTTTGGTAGTCCACCAGTTCGCTGTATTGCTATGGTAACTATTGTTTGTCATTTGTTACTTGACAGAAGCCTATTCATGTGAGTGTGACACTGTTAGAATTGAAGGTTGATAATTTTATTTCACATCATTTCGACGGTAATAAAATTATCTGTTTCTCCCGTAGACCTACTGGAATTTTCTCATCTCGTACCGTTCAAAAGTGATAGTAAATTGAAATTTAGCTAAATCGACTCCCATGCACTCTTAATGGTCTTAATGGGCTCAATGGGCTCAATGGGCAGGGACGATATCGGGCCGAGTATCGCGTCGGTTGAAAGAACAATGTTCGTGACGGTTTTAATGACAAACATGTGTATGTAACAAATTAAACTGTTTGAAAGAAAAATCTTGAACATTCCAGAAAGCCCACATTGGTATTATCTCTTAAAGTACCGAATTGAAACTATACATACACATACAATATACTACAAATATATATATAAAACAGTTGTTATATACATATATAATATATATATATATATATATATATATATATATATATATATATATATATATATATATATTATTATATAGTTAGTATATAGTAATCAAAAAACGAAATAAATGATTATTATTATTATATATATATATATATATATATATATATATATATATATATATATATATATATATATATATATATATATATATATATATATATATATAGAGAGAGAGAGAGAGAGAGAGAGAGAGAATGACAATTTAATTGACGGCTGTCCGCATAGCGGGATACCAAGATGGTACAGCGTGATATAGTCAATACATAGTACAATGGTTATTTACAAAAGTGATAAAAAATTTATTACAGAAAAATCCTGAAATATTATAAAACTAATTTAATTGAGGGTAGATAACAAAAATATGAAAAAAATATGAAAATGGAAGAAGGTAATAGAAAAAGAAGGTATCATTAATATTATCGAAAATATTGAAATTATTTGAAAGAATATATATATATATATATATATATATATATATATATATATATATATATATATATATATATATATGTATATGTATATATATATATATATATATATATATATATATATATATATATATATATATATATATATATATATATATATATATATATATATATGTATATAGGTCAAATAGATCCCAGTATAATATTCATTTTATTTCTATTGTGTTGACGCAGTGTACTGAAGTAAAATATTCTTGAATCAGATTTCAATCCACATTTCCTAATATTATAATATCGCAACTATAAGTTAATAATTGAGTATTTAATATTTGTATAATGAAATACACAGCATTTTATGATAACTAAATCTGGCTGTCCTTGAGTTTTGTCCTCATCGTTACACGTGAAACGATACACATGCGATACACATTTCATTGTTGAATCATTATAACTGTACCTCTTGATTAATTATCAATGTCCAAAAATATTTACGGTGAATTTTGTTCACCAATTTCTTTAAATTAAAATCTTGTTCACAGATATCAATTTCTGTCTCTGATGCAGTAAATTTTCAATTTGTTTTGTAATGATCAATTCTTTATGTTTCCCATCTCTTCTTTTATTTTCGAGACACTCAAATATTCCAACTTTCGTTGTTGTTTTTTTATATTATTTTCTCAATTTTTATCATGGACGTATTATTTTCTAAGCAGACTGTGAATAATGATCATTTCAATTTTCAGTTTTTCACCTACTCAATGTTATTTCCCAATATTCTGATTTGACTTCGTTTTCTGGAACTTATATATTACCAAAAGGCGAACAAGATGAACAGAAGAAGAAAATTAAAAACGTTTTAGATGTAATAGTAGGTGGTTTAACGATTATTCATATCTAATCTCATTCGAAATTTAAATTAAAAACTGTAGACTTATTTTCTATTATGGTTAAAAATTTAGTAATTTTGTTAAATTTTTTGGGTGATATTAAATTTTTCCTCGTTTGACCAATTTTTCTTTTTTAGAAACTTGATACACAATCATTGTTCCTGAATTGAAGCTGTGGATATGAAATTGAAAAGAAATAATAATTGGATGAGCGAAGCGAAGACTCAATTACACCATACCCGAAAAAAAGGTGCTTGTTTTTTTTTTCGCGCTCCACAGGTCAGACGAAAATTCGAAATTAGTTGAAACTTGGCACACACAAGTATCATTATCTAATTCGATACTGTATAGTTTTGAGGCACGATCGGTTGAACCACTTCTGAGAAAACTTCTTTCAAAGTTTTCAAAAATCCCATAAGAATAACCCAGAGAAAAAAATTCAGAAAAAATATTTCATCCGAAAAACTTAAAATTCTCATGGAATTTTGATCGGATAATGATACACATTATTCCGAACTTTCACTCGAATCGGATCACCTGTTTTTATGTAAAAAAATATATAATGTAATTTTTATAAATCATCCAAAGCTATTAAGATACCTATTAAATCCTAGCTACAGGTGACACCACTTAATTGTAAACGATTAAAACAAAGCCTTCTTTATTATCATAGAAATTAACAGTGAAAAATAAGATGGCAGTGATGTAACGGTTTGGATCTCAAGGTGTATATATATATATATATATTTAATAACCAATCCAAAGATAAGTCGATATGTTCCAGCTCATCCATCAACGCGGCAACACATAACGCGTTTGCCTAGTATAATTAAACCAATGTTCGAATTGTTCACTATCCTTCAATTTTTACCATAATATGCTTAACCCGTTAAATAAGTTATATTAAAATTGATTATTTTTAGGGTGGTAAAATCGCCATTGTGAGCTTGTGGTGCCCCGTTCGAACATTCAGCATGCTCAACCTCTTATCAGAAGAATTATATTGTTTTTGTTTTTTATTAACATCAAAATCTTAATATAGGCCTACAATCATTGCTTCCCGATTGAGAATAAGGATAGAATAGTGAGATCGTTTAGAAATAGCAGCTCTTGGCTGTTTTGAGACTTCGAGGCGGTATGGGCAACAATATAAATAATTATTTTATATACTATTTCAAATTAAATCAATGAACTATAACACCAGCTAGGATTGCACAAGTCAAACGAAAGCATAAACTTGGCATACGCATGTGGCATCATCTTGCTCGAAACTGTAATTTTGAGGCGCAATCAGTAATTACACTACTTTTGAGGAAACCCATTTCGAAATTTGAAAAAAAGAATCTTTAAAATAATCCAGAGGAAAATTTGTAAAAATATTTTCTTCGAATAAATTCACATTTTTACGAAATCTAAACATAATGATGATACACATTACATTCCACAGTTTCTCATATATATATATATATATATTGGGTTTCAACGACGCACTATACTGATGGCTACGATCTATTGGCGTCGGTGGATGATAAATGAGATGATGGAATGATGAGATGAAAGGTTATTTTTTATTATGTGTTTTGGATGGTGGGAATTGGAGTCGGTCGTGGCCTGTTGTTAAGGAACCATCCCAGTATCAACCTGAACGACAGAGGGAACCACGAAAAACCCCTGTCAGGATGGTCGACCATGGCGGGAATCGAACCCCGGTCTCCCGAATGACGGTTCAGTGTGTTACCACTCGGCCAAGCGTCTCGGTACACACAGTTTCTCATGAATCGGATGGGTCTTCAAGTAGAAAATAATTATAATTAATTTTTTTCAGATCGATCCAAAAGCTATAAAGAAGATCCAATTAACCAATTACATCGTTGAACATTTAAAAATGAGCAACAAGTAAAAAAGGAAGACCGTGCATCAATGATTCCAAATCAAAGTATTTCTATAGCTATCACATTTCACAATGAAAAGACCTGTCACTCATCCAACAACACATGCTGCGTTTTCCTAGTTTTAGTATAGTACTTTGTGGCAAATGACTTTGTGGCAAATTTTCAATGTTGATTAAAAAATAATGCAAAAATCGGCTCTTTCCCATTTAGGGATTAAAACTACTCAAAAACTGTGAAATCTTACCTATTGATGAGGAGAATGTATATAGTTGTAGCTGTGATCACCCCAACTGATGCTCTGAAATACTGGCTTATTGATGATATACTTGGACTGCAATGGTATAGGCATGATGAGATAGCGAGGTAGAATTTGAGATAAGAGAGACAAACATTACGATGATTTTGAGTGATGCGTAGATCGCCATTAATGGGTAACGGGAGGGTTGAACAGGAGGGAAGGGGAAAATATAGAAAACATTCAACATTCAACATAGAAAATTATTCCTAAATGACCATCTGGTCTGGTGAATACAAGTATAGATCTATCCATCTGGGGGCCCTCTTTAGGACGTCTTAAGGGGACCTAGACTTGAGCCTATAGCTACATATATGCTTGCAATTTGTTAAATTTTCCAATTTTATGTATCTTTTTCTGGAAAGTGGCTGAACATGAACTCTTGAAAGTTGGCACACATGTTATTTAGACCTTAACTTAATCTACATAAAAAAAATCAGTATATTTATATTTTATTTTATCATTTCAAATTTGATCCATTTTGTAATGAAAAATGCATTTTTTTTTAATTATTTATTTATTTTTTTCCATCTGTTTTTCAAACCCGATATATAGTTTGTGTGTATATAAATAATGTGTATCACTTGGTAATATATAGGTTTGAGTGCCTAATTCCATTACTCGACATGTGAGGAATTTTAATTGTTTCAAAGTAGCCTCGACTTCAAGCCAGCTTATATGAGAAGCTTGATTTACTACGCTTTTATAAACTTGTAACAATAATTTATGTACTCAATATTGAGATAGCAGGCTATTTTTTTTTTTGTTAAATTCCTTGATTACAATAGCATGATAGAATGAAGGATAATTGCAATCTGTGTGATGAGTGATTTTTAATTTGCCATCTCAAATTATTTTTGCTTAAAAGGTACAAGAACAAAATACCAAACATGTAAAAATTCAAATAAAATACTTCTAGTAGTCACATTACCCCACTATAATCCTTCATACTTTCACTCTATGATGTCTTGCAAACAAAACAAGACTAAAATTAGCATTGTAGTGTTAATAGAAACTGAGATTTCTTGTTACAAGTTTTGTCTGTTTTTAACAATTAACATTGTAATTTTTTTAAATAAAGCGACAATGTGAAAAAAATAAAAAAATATTTCACATCCAATTGAATCATGAGACCAAATTGAATCAAAAGAAAAAGTGTAAAAATGTCAAAATTGTAGATTTTTTAGTGCAAGGTATGAAGTACTTTAATACTCTCTAGCTCATGTCAGTGAGTGGAGAATTCATGTGAACAGAAAGGAGCGATGTTTTGCTAGATTTAAAATATATTTATGATAGTCAAAAATATCGTACTGTAGAAATTCAATCGATTATCGTATTGTTTGAAAAAATATTCATTGTAATCGATATATCGTTCATTGTTATAGCAAATCACCTATCCATAATGATATAGGCCTATACATTGAATTGATGCAACAAAAAAAATCGATACTTTGAAATTTGATATAAAATTGAATAAATTGATAAATTGATATGAAAATTTGATAATTGATTTTTTTTGATAAAAATTGATTATTAATTGAATTAATAATTGATAAATTGATAATTGAAAATTGAAATTGAAAATAATTGATAATTAATAAAATTGATTAAAAATTAATAAAATTAATAAAAAAATAGATGAATGGATTCTACAAATATGGGCCCACCATTCAAATAAATGCAATAAAAACCAATTGCAGAAAAATTAAAAGGCTATAAAAAACTATGAATATATAGTAAATAGCCAATGGCAATAGGGTAGTAAGAATGAAAAAATGTACATCTCGATCAATAAATAAATCATAAATATACATAAAACACAGCCATCTCTACCTAACTTGGAATGTCAAGTTGATTGCGCTTCATGCTTGATCAACGATCAATGGAAGAGTTGGAGGCTGTCTACAAAACCAAAATATTGCTCCTATATTTGTATAGATATGGTATTTTGATGGTCAATTATTTTGATGTTTCTCTACAACTAGGAAAACGCGGGATTTGCGTTGTGAGATGAGCTTATAGAAGTATGGAAATCTAGAGTGAAAAATATTCGTCAGCTCAATCCACATTTACGGACCTTGGACTACTTCAAACGTTCAAAAACCTCAACTGCCACTTGTTGATATTTATAGTGCTGCAACCTGTCGCATATACACTTTGCAAAACCAAATGATCCAAATATTCAATAAAATGTATACTTTTATTGCGTTTTCTTTGTTATTTGTCATCCGATTGTTGTGAAAGTCACTGAAAATATCCGTAATTATGTTTTCCATATTCAGTGAAAATATTGAAGCTTTTGAAAATTTTCCACATTTCAAGTATTTTCCATCCGAGTTATTCTCATGAGGATTTCTCAAACTTTCCGAATTTTTTCTGAAAAACAATCTCAACCTATTCTGGTATGACAGAAATATGTAGAAAAAGTGTCAAGTCAGTAAGTATTATTTCCTGACCTGTATGCCGCATACAAAATTACAAAAAAAAAAAAAAAAAATTTGTTTTTGGTATGTGGAATGGAATCTTCACTATTATTATTATTATTATTTAACTCTTGCAAATGCACATAAATGCGCGGTGGCAAGTTCCCTAAGTACCCCTATCCCACCATCTCCTTGACCCTCTGAAGGAATAACTTTAACCTGATGTCATCCCCTTCAAAAACATTTCTACTAAGCCCATTCCAGTCCCTACCTGTCCTATTTAAGAAAGAGAATTTACCGACATCTAATGTAGCCCCCTTTATGACTACCGCTCTATCATGACCCCGCCTACCTCCATACCCTGACTTATTTCTTTTTATCAACTCATGCAGCTCCCCCCACCCCCCCTCTCCCTCCATTACCCTGAAGAAATTACATAAACGATCCTCCTTCCTCCGTATTTCCAATTTCTGCCACCCCAGGTCTCTCATCATCTCAGTTGGACTCTCCAACATTCTTACCCTCTCCCCCCTTTCATTCTCATCCCATTTCCACCTCCTAACCCTACCTGTAACCCTTCTCACAGCAATCCTTTGAACCCTTTCCACATCCCTTATCTCACCTAATCTATAAGGATCCCAAACTGAACTACCATATTCTACCATGGGACGCACTAACGAGAAATATGCTTTTTCCTTAATCTCCATACCTGCCCCCCTAAGTTGCCTCATTACAAAGTTTAGTGCATTTATACTCTTTTTTACTATTCTCTCAATCTGACTCCCCCACCCTAGACGCCTATCAAATACCACCCCCAAATACTTGTAGTTTTCCACCAACTCCAGCGTCTTCCCTCCTACCTCATACACTACATCTGTCCTTATGTTTCTCTTACCGAATGTGACTAACTTGCACTTTCCTGTATTCAACCCCATCTTATTTGACTGAACCCAACGATTAATTGCCGCTAAATCTACCTGAAGAGCTACTACATCCTCCTCTGTAATGATTTCCCTATATAACACACAATCATCTGCAAATAACCTTATTTTCGAATCAACAACACTAGTCAGATCATCTATATATAAATCAAACAATAAGGGACCCAACACACTACCCTGTGGAACTCCTGACGTAACCTTAGTCTCACTTGAAACCTCTGAACCCACCCGAACTCTTTGCACTCTATCCTGAAGAAAGTTTCCAATCCAATTAACCAACCCAGCATTCCCAACGGACATTTTTAACTTCCCTAATAATATATTGTGATCTACCTTATCAAAAGCCTTCTCGAAATCTAAAAACACTGCATCAACACGTCCCCCCCTATCAACTACCCCAGCCAACTCTTCTGCAAAACCTAACAACTGCGTCTCACATGAATAACCCTTCCTAAACCCATGCTGCACTTCTGAAATACTCCTTCTTTCATCTACCTTCTCCACTACTCTCTTTATAACCACCCTTTCCATTATCTTACACACATGCGATGTTAAACTAATTCCCCTGTAGTTGTCTACCCTACCCCTTTGCCCTCCCTTTGAAATTGGAACCACCTCCGCTTTTTTCCAAACTTGCGGTACTCTACCTGCTGTGAGTGAAGCTTGAAACAACCTTAGCAAATAACCTACAACTCCCCTACCCGCTAATTTCAGTAGATCGCTTTGCACCTCATCTATGCCTGGCGACTTCCCACTTTTAAGTTTCCTTAATACATTCCACACTTCTCTCTCTGTAAGCAGAACCTCCTCCCCATCCCCCTCTATTGCTTCCTCCTCCCCCATAATTCCATTCGCATTGAACACTTCCCCATAGAATCTATTTAAAGCTGCTGCCTTCTCTATGTCCGTTTTCCACTCATTCCCTACCTGATCAACTAAAGTTGGCAACTCCCTGCCACTACCTTTCTGACTAGAAACAAACCTATACATTCTATTCCAGCTACCTTGCACATCACGTTCATTGAACATATCCCCCATGAATCTTTCTTTTGCCTCCCTCTTAGATCATCTAATAATAACCCAACTTTTTACATCCGTTTAGTTGATAGGCCTTTCTCATCTCTCATGAATAACATGATTATTTAGTGGAAATCAATGATGTTACAGGTATTTTAGTATGAACTGTTCTACAAAAAAAAAAAATCTGCATTTCATGAGAAATAAATTTTTTGTGCAAGTTTTATTCTGACAAACAAATGAACGAGTAAGAAATGTGTGCGCTCATCAACTAGTTATTTGCACGCACATAAAATGATTATTTTCACACTGTGTTTCAGCAAAAACCCTACGCTTATTCACAAAGGAGATTATTTCAAGTATTTGGCCCACATGGGCTATTCATAAGATTCATAATTGAAAATCAATATGATCAATAGCTTAGGTACAAAAATAACAAGAGTAACCAGGGGTGACTGATAGCATGTAAAATTACTAACCAACCATTAAACATATACAGTTGAGTGAACTCAACTCTTCAAGCCGGAAGAAGAATTTATAATCATCTTCCTAATGAGATAAAAATTAGCAGCAATAGGACTAGATTCAAATGTAAATTAAAGAACTTCTTATTGAATAACTCATTTTATAGCTTGAATGAATATTTTCTATGTAATTGACGCATTTGATGATTCTTTGACCAATCTTACTCTTGTTTTACTATTTTAATTATTTATGATTATATTTTTTCATCATATGACTTGGTTTATACAATGTAAATTTTGTTGCTTGACCATGAATAAATACAATACAATACAATACAGTAGGCCTAGTTATGATATTCCGTTTTTAATAATTATTTATAGTCATTTTTTATAATAATATAAGTCATTTTTTTAATAATTATTTATTTATAGTGTAATGCAGCATCCACAGATATGATGCACTAAATAGCCGAGACATGCTGTAAGCTTAGAACGTACGTGAGAATCGAGAGGTTCTCAATAAACTACAGAGTTGATATTGCCCTTGATCTTGCCTTGTCCATAGCATTCATGAATTTCGCAACCCGGTCATTATCCACTGCATTCTGCCATCTGTAAAAGTCAAAATAGAAATTATTGCAGTTACATATAAAAACTTCACTACAATTGACCACTAGTAATAGACGTAGGTGGCTTATCGGTTAGGCCACCTAGATCTTTTTGATTCTTTTAGATCACATTTGCCCCCCAAGGGAAGTCACTTCCGCTCCCAAAGGACCTCAAGACAGCCACAAGTGTGAAATTCCTTGGAATTGTGCTCGATCACGGGTTGACCTGGCGGCCGCATGTTGACAACGTTGTCACAAACTTGTCAAAAGCTCGACACATAATGAGGATGCTTGTGAAGCAATGCAATTTCTCAACCTTACGTACCGTGTACTTTGCAAATGTGCAATCAATATTGCAATACGGTGTCATATTCTGGGGTGTCACGACAGACAGCATTAGAGCCTTTCGTGCCCAGAAACGAATTATACGCACAATGCTGTCTTTAAGCTTCAATGCATCGTGTAAAGACGGTTTCAAACAGCTCGGCATTCTTCCCCTACCTAGTCTTTACATATTCAATGTATGCCTATTCACGAGGGACAACCTGAAGCGCTTCAAAGACGGAACCTCCCATCATGATCATGGTACGAGGGGAGCGTCCAACCTGAGTCGTGAGTACGGACGACTGAAATGTACGCTACAAGGAGTTCACCATTCGGGTCGTAGACTCTATAACAACCTCCCTCCAGAGATCAAGACAATCACAGAGCGAAACATATTCAAGTCTGCCCTCAAGAAACTATTGTTAAGCCATTCATTCTACAGTATAGAAGACTTTCTGAATTATCATTGATCTTTAACTTCCAAGATTTATTAAGATTACTTTTATTTAATTTAAATATATTATCAATTATTCACATTATTCCTGTACCTTCTGGTCTTATACCTAATTTTTATTGACAATGTTAACACAATGTACTTTGTAAACAACAGCTAATAAATACAAATACAAAATACAAATACAAATCTATACTTCATCTGGGCATTTAGAGATACTCTGATGGGTAAATGTCAAATTTCCCACATACGATAACAAAGCCCATTTGATTGGATGTTTGGTGACGTTTGTGGGCAGGTCAATCACTAGTCGTCAATTAGTTGCCATCTGATATAAGAATTACAAACAATACTTCAATATTGAATAATAGAAATGCAGGGGTGTGAAGGGTCAGGGCGGTGATCAAAAATCGGGACCCAGAGTGAACGAGACTCGGAGCGAACAGAAGTAAAACAACTGTGAATTTTGCAAAAATTTCATAGCTGAGCAGTAGTAGAAATGGAATAACATTTTTAAATGAAATCCATACGACGTGGATAATTGTGAAAAGGAGTGTATGTATTGATTATTGTATGTGAAAATTTAATGGCTGAGACTAGTCTAAATAGGTCCAGGATGTCAACAATTCAAACTAATATGTAGTCCTTAAATAGTGTTAAACACTAGGCCTACATACTGTCAATTTCTTATATTTATATTATATTCTTTATACTCTTAAATACTAATTATTATTACATTAATACGTATACTATATAATAGTAGCATATAACTTTATAACTATATTACAGTATTCAGGAAATAAATTAGGACTGGTTATGATGTATACTGTGGCTAAACTGCTGTGACAGTTGTTCAAACGATGTATTTTGTAATGAATACAGTAAATCTATCTACAGTGAGACATCTATCCATTGTTTTTCAAAGGAACTAGGAAATTAAACCATCCATGCAGAAAAACGATCCATACAGGAAAATGTAATATTGATTAAATGGTAGTGGGGTAAGAAAAATGAATGATACAAGCAGTAAAACGATGGATCTGGAAACGATGCATAGAGGACTCCCTACTCGAGCCAGTCTGCACCTATTCAAATGTCGTTTTTCAATTTTCTTTTCAACACAATGTAGTGTACCATCGTCAGTGTTGGGGAGTGAACTTAAAAAATGAACGCGTTCACGGGAACGCGTTCATTTTTTGATGAACTTTTATATGAACGCGTTCGTTTTTCACATAATGAACGTGAACTTGGTAAAAGTTCCTTTTCGGTCATGAACTTTTTCAAAAGTTCGAAAGTTCGCCGGTGAGACGTTTTTTTCAAACGAGTAGTACATTTTTCCATGACGTTTGTACTTGAGTGAGAGAGATAGAGATAGACGCGGTTTTCTGACCAGTAAGCCCTACCAATATTAGCTATATAATACTGTCGGTGGTCCAAATTGACGTTAAAAGCAAAAAAAAAACGCGAAATGAACTTTCACGTGAACTTATGTACTTTTCACACGAACTTGAACTTTTCAGAATAAAATATAGAAAATGAACTTGAACTTTTGAAAAGTTCATTCTCACAGTAATGAACTGAACTTTTGTGAAGTTCTTTTTAAAAAGGAACTTCCCCAACACTGACCATCGTACCATATCTGCATTATTAATTTTCAATGGATATTGAATCGATGAACTGTAAGATTGGTAGTAAAATTTTGATCACGAATTATGGATACAGTTATAAGTAGACTAAGAGCACAGTAGAGCTCTCTTCTCAACCATGACGATGGACTGACATTGACGGCTTCAAGAGTAGTAATATGACATTTTATTTTTGAAAGTATAATTTTATTCACTTTAGAGGAGTTTTTGTTACTTGGTTCTTTTTCATTTTAGTTATGTACAATTCTTATTTACAGTTCACAGTCTGAAAGCTTACATGCCTATCAGACGAATATGGCCTCTTACTATGGAATATGGAAGAATATAGGTTATTTTTTGCAGATGTCAGTTTTGTCACGTAACTATCCCCTAATCCACAAACTGTAATTTTGTCAAACGGGCTCAAGAAGTGAAATAAAAAGAATTACCGGTAACTTGAATCAAAATGGTCAATTATGAATTATAAAGTATAATCTGCTATCCATAGATAAATTTTAACTCTAGGCCTATATTTGCTCTTCCTCGTCTCTTATAAGTAAAACTTATTATTTAATATTACAAAAACAACAGACATCAGTCACTTACCTTCCACTTATTTTGAAATGAGTTCCAACAATTAAAGCGTTTGCTTCCAGATAATTGTTCAGATTGTCTATGGTCACACCAGATCCTATCAGAATGGGACCATCTGCACATTGTTTTACTTCTGTGAAAAAAAAATAGGCCTAGTATTTTGTTAAGATAGGTAGCCTACTTAATAGATGGTTCTGTTAGATATCAAAAAGTGACAGCAATTAATCGAATTGTTCATGATTATCGATCATTTTACGACCATAACATAATTAAGATTGTTTGATCAATCTAAGAAATGATATTGACAATAATAACAACAAAAATATCATTCAAAGAAATATAATTCATATTAAATAAATACCGTACACATATTATTTTTCCAATTGATGGTTGGTTACATAAAAATATGGGCACAGTAGGAGGTCGGCACTCAACTTTTGTACGGAGTTTTACAACAATAAATGATAAAATTTATAACTCGATCTACAGTATTTACGGTAAATTGATAATTTTTTTAACGCGAATAGATCGTAGCCATCAATATAGTGTGCCGTTAAAACCCAATATAAATAAATAATGAATTGATGATTGATGATCAATTGATTGTTGTTTGCTCAAGAATCCCAGCAACACCTCGGTTATTTGGGGGTACACATGAACAGGTGGCAATGAGTAATAAATGAGTATCGGTAATGTGAATAAAACCTAGTGCCACATGCAGGATTCAAACTAACTCGAACCCAACAGTGACTAGAGTTCCTGAAGCAATGCTCTTGTTAGCTGAGCAATGGTGAGCGGCTATTTGAATTGATCATCGTCTGATACAGACTGATAAGTGGAAGGGAAGTAATCGGTTTTCCTTTGGTGCAATAATGAACATCTTTTAATTTATTTTCAATTTATTAATTTATTCAATGTCTGAATTCCTATCCCCAGTACCCCTAGTATTTACCTTTTTCAAGCCAGCATACAGATTAGCTAGGTAATCTTACAATAAGCCACTGCTGAAGAAAGAAGTATTAAGATTTTGTTTAGAGGAAAATAAGTCAATCGGAGATGAAATTTCATAAGTTCAGCCATATGCATACCATCTTGAGTCTACACAAATGATTGTTGATAGATCCCTAGCAATCAGATAAACCACCCTCTCGCCTTGGTGTTTATCGCTTATCGAAAGTACGTGCTTAGTTCATGTCCAAGAAATAATCTCACCGAGTAAATCTCTGGCATCGGCCGGATCACCTGTTGCACTTCCAGTTATTATGACGCCGTCTGATAAGAAGAACTCGGCTGCTTTTGCAGTTTCAGCTAAGCTGACGTCTGCTGTTATCATGTGCGCACTGAAATGTTCTATATTTTAATTAAATACAGTGAGGATAGGTAATGACTGGCAAGACTGACACCGGCTAGGTTTGAGATGGAGCTGATTTTATTTCTCGTCTGCTCTCGCTCGCCTAACTCGGGTGCGTTCACTAAGTATACATGTGACGTCATTTGATATAATGACTGGTGGCTAATATCACAAGGATTATGGCACATGAAACACAATGTACAATCAAATAAATGATGTTTCATGAATTTATGAATTTTTATTTTTTCAACCATGGACTTACATTGTATATCTTATGTTTTAGTGAATTTGTAATACAAGTGTATTCTTGTTCGCTAGAATAAATCAATCAATCAATCATTAAATAAATGAAAATGGGTCCCAGTACTCGAGTCCATAAAAAAACAATATGTTGAACAAATGTATGTGCTAAACACATACACAATATGATGTACCAAACTAAATACTGTAACTTTCTGGAGCATGAAAATTAAAATTTTCATACATCCCTTACTCATCCAATGACAACAATTATGTTGAAATATACTGATAAATAGGCCTTCACGTAAAATTATGATTTCTCACACATAATTCATTTGTGACCGAAGGCCTGTAATATATCTAATTACGGTACTAGTCCTTCAATAATACAATGGCAGCCAGTGAACGTTGAAAAGACAATTATGTAGAAAGCGGTGATGTCATGGAACATTATTGAATGCACTTATATTAATTATAATATATATTATCACTTATATTGGATTAAAGACGCTCGCATGGCAATTTTTTACGCTTAATAGATGCAATTTCCTTGTTTTAAATACACATTTTAATCTTGGAATTTATTTCAATGTATAACCATTGGGTTTATAGTTTACGCTATAAACTCAATGGTATAACTGAATTACACTCTGTTAACCTTGTCTGCATAGATTTAGTGAAAAATTATTACCATCACTCAAATTTGATACTGCCATACCACAAATACTTCGATGTATTTATTTAACAGTATTGCATCAAGAATAATAACACTCGACCCTAGTACGGAGCTTTGGCAGCTTGAAATATGCAGCAATAGCATTAAGAGATGGGGGAGCAGTCTAGAGAACAGTGTGCCGAGCTTGCTGACAACGTAACGAGCAGCACATTCGGGAGGTTGAACGAACTTACATCCCCTTCCACCGCGTGCTCTCTTTGCCCACAAACTTTGAGCGACGAGGCATGCAGCACGGTTAGGTGTATTACAAGATGCCTGCTCTGCCCTTTCAGGCATTCAGTAAAATCTACATTTCATCATGGATTTGAATATGTGAGCATTAGCAATGATCTATGTCATTCTTTTATTGGATGAGCTTAGCAAAGACTCAATTTCACTGTACTTGAAAAATCGAATGTGTTTTTTTTTTTTTTTTTTTTTTTTTTCGCGCTCTACAGGTCAAACAGAAATTCAGACCATGATGAAACTTGGCACACACATGAACCCCTATCTGACTTGATGCTGTATAGTTTTGAGGCGCAATCGGTTAAACCACTTCTGAGAAAACTCATTCCAAAGTTTTCAAAAATCCCATTAGAATAACCCAGAGGAAAACATTCGTGAAAAATATCATCTGAATATCATCTGAGAGGATTCAAATTCTCAGGGAATTTCAATCTGATAATGATACACATTATTCCGAACTTTCACTCAAATCGGATCAGCCGTTTCGATGTAAAAAAATATATAATGTTATTTGTGTTAATTATTCAAAGCTATTAAGATACCTATTAAATCAAAGCAACAAGTGTCACCACTTGATTGTAAATGATTAAAACAAAGCCTTCTTTATTATCATATAAATTATTAATGGAAAATAAGATGGCAGTGATGTAATGGTTTGGATCTCAAGGTGCATATATATCAGCGGCGTGCGGTGATTATTTTGCTGGGTATGCTACTCTTAAGAAGAACGATTAGCACAGACAGGGTAGTATGTGCGAAGCCGGTGACCCGCGGGGGGTTTGGGGGACAAGACCCCCCATTTTAGCCCCCGTCAAACCATAATTTTAGGTGTATTTTGTTGACCTTTGATGGAACGTATGAATGGATTCAGATGGAAAAACAAAGGGGAAAAAAAAATTTTTTTCTATGGTAGACTTTTGCTCAGAGTGTTTCAATTTTTTTAAATGCAATATCACTGACAACAGATTGATTTGCCCTGGAAGTAGGTAAAAAAAAGTACATATTTCTCCACTTTTCCTGAAATAATCGACATTCATTATTGCATGGTTGCTTTGCGCTTTGACATAATGTTAATTTCGCTACGAAACACATCTTTATTTAATCGCCGTCACAACACATGATAAAATTAAGAGTGACCAAGGGACTCACTCACTCACTCAGAATGTGATTTTGTGCTTCTATTTCCAATCTCACCGGTGGGGTATAGTGGTAGGCCTAGCGAGCTAGCCTTTTGCGCGTGTTCGGTCTCGCATGTGTTACTGTTTTTGATACACTGTTTTGTTTTGATTTACACGTCATAACGTTGATTATTATTTTCATCAATGTAGTAGTGGCTAGCTAGAGATTAGCCACAGTGACTGGGGTCACCTCTATGTGGTCGACGGTTACTTCCATACTAATAGGAGAATTGAAAAATACTGAATTAATTGATGATTAATTTATTACAATCTGTTCAGTGTTCAATATGAACTTAGCTCACTTGTTCATAAATCACCAAACTTCATACGTTTACATTTATGATTACTCTCATTTATAACCTACAAATACAATACCTAAACACTTGCTCAATTTCACACGTGACTATAGGCCTGGCCTAAGACTGCTGTACGTGATGTGTCCCAGAGAAAAATCCACGGCATGCGATCATTTCATCGCATACCAAGCCTACCTTTTCGCGATGTCTCCCCCGCTTGATGAGTCTGGGCTAGAACGGTAAATCTGCGCGTGTAATCCACTCCTTCGCTACCCTGGCGATGCGATGTTTTCACGGCATACCCAACACGAGTTACTCTTATTATTGCGCTTGCAGTTAGCAAAACTATACTCTTAACCGAAAATATTGACCCGCAATTTCGAAAACAATTCACTAGATAATCTCAGAGAACACAATTCAATTAGATGTGTAATGTGTAATTATGATTGGGTATGCGCCGCATACCCCGCATACCTGGAATGCACGGCCCTGATATATATATATATAATAACCAATCCAAAGATAAGTTGATATGTTCCAGCTCATCCATCAACGCGGAAACACATAACGTGTTTGCCTAGTAGCAATTAGTTGGTTATGGATCTGTTTTTTTTTCTTGGTAGGAAATATACATTTTTCAAAATAAAATAAATGTTTCTATTCAAGTTAAATTGTTCTAAAATAGCATAAATATAACAAAATGGTTGCTGACATTCTGCAGTACTTACATTCTTACAGTACTTTCTTAGTTCTTACAGTACTTTCTTAGTTCTTACAGTACTTTCTTAGTTCTTACAGTACTTACATTCTTACAGTACTTTCTTAGTTCTTACAGTACTTACATTCTTACAGTACTTTCTTAGTTCTTACAGTACTTACATACTTACAGTACTTTCTTAGTTCTTACAGTACTTACATTCTTACTGTACTTTCTTAGTTCTTACAGTACTTACATTCTTACAGTACTTTCTTAGTTCTTACAGTACTTACATTCTTACAGTACTTTCTTAGTTCTTACAGTACTTACATTCTTACAGTACTCTCTTAGTTCTTACAGTACTTACATTCTTACAGTACTTTCTTAGTTCTTACAGTACTTACATTCTTACAGTACTTTCTTAGTTCTTACAGTACTTACATTCTTACAGTACTCTCTTAGTTCTTACAGTACTTACATTCTTACAGTACTTTCTTAGTTCTTACAGTACTTACATTCTTACAGTACTTTCTTAATTCTTACAGTACTTTCTTAGTTCTTACAGTACTTTCTTAGTTCTTACAGTACTTTCTTAGTTCTTACAGTACTTTCTTAGTTCTTACAGTACTTTCTTAGTTCTTACAGTACTTACACATGAACCAATAAATAATCACCTGTGCTTCTTCTTGATGTCTGTAAACACGAGGACGTGATTTGCTGCGATGTTGTTACGATAGCGCAGTAAGGTCCCTGCGTCTGCCGAAGTGAACCCCTCGTCGGCGACATGACAGAATACAAAACCTTCAGCACGGATAAATTGTAACCCAGTTGCCTGGGCGATAGCTACAGCTTCTTTATTCCCACATGCTAACACCTGAAAAAGAGAACGAATTTTTTTTTCATCAACATCGAAACCCGAGTATTCGACTACGCAGCACAAGGGCAATCTTACCACCCCAAAAGATTAATTAATGAGGCCTGGTTCATAATTGAAATATGGATTAATAATTGTGAAATGGTGAGTATGTTATAGTATATATTAAGCGCATTTCCATTTAAGAGGCCGCAGGCGCTCTACACGGGCTCGTTGTTCGCTCGCTTCAAACTCGAGTTTAACATGCATCGTGTGCTAGACGCCACACATAGACTAGCCCGCCGAACTCATATTCACGTAAACACCGTTAATTCCCTTCCACAAATTTGATATATTTCACAGTCCATATTATTTTTCGGTATTCAAAAATATGTACCTAGGTTTTCGTAAACTAGAAATTTTTTCATTTTCCATTTGAATAATTTATAAAATTACAAATTTTTTATTCAAAATTCTGTGAATGCGATAACCTCCGCTTTTCAATTATTAGCAGAATGCAAAAACAATCATATTGATATCTCAAAAATTACGGCCGTGAGAGTTTGCGGCGTGAAATACGAGCGCCTGCGGCCTCTTAACCGTTCACAATAAGAAACTGTGTTATAGTGATCATTGATTTGGACGAGGGGTGTAGCCAATAATTTAGAAATAGTGGCGCTTACTTTTAAATAGTGAGAGGTTGGTTGTGGGATCGTGAACGTGTAAGTGACGAGAATAGTGATTAAAAAGACAATAGATATTTATTGATAGTAATTTAGAAGCAAAACAAGATAATTGAAACAGTTGAAAATAAATCTAGCGTCTATCGAAAAATGAATTAAAGGATGAAAGAAGGAAGAAGGATGTGGACAAACTCTTCAAACTACAAAAATATGCACTCAGAATTCTGTCAAGCAGGAAAAGATTTGAAAGTTATGTTGTAGAGGTGTTTTCAAAAATTTCAATATGTTGACTTTAACAAGCATTTACATCTTAGAACTTGTAACTTTTGTAAAATCCAACTTTAATTTATTTGACAGAGATTAGTCACTCGCATAACACTCGTGGAAAAAAATGACCCCCATATTGATTACCACCGATCTGTTCTTTACTAAACTGGTCTCAACCACAATGGTGTTAAATTTGTTGAAAGCTTACCTAAGGAATATTGCGAGTTGTCAATAATATCCATACTTTTAAATCTGAAGTAAAATGCTATCTCTAAAGACATGTTAACACAGCTTCCATTTTTTCTTTTCATAGCATTTAGAATTTGAAAAGTAGCACTTTGGTGCGTCTATTATTTTGGAACATTGTGTTTTGTAGCGCAACAATATTCTGTAGCCTTACACAACAGTACGTACGGTACCCTTGAAACAATTATATAACGTACAATGAGTATAAAAGTGGAACACTCAAATAGATGTTTTTGGTAAAATGGTGTCCACCGTCAGGTTGAAACTGCCCTAATCTGCGGCCTGCATTTGCAGATCCACTTTAGTTTCCAAAATTCCCTCACCGACTCTAACTGTTTACTTCCCAATTGATATATTCTGAAAAAACTAGCATCTATAATGCTATAAATGTTCCAAATATAGCATCTATATCGCCAATATATTGAAACATGGCGGATTCAGAAGTTTGTAGCGCTTTGTCGTCTTTTCAAAAACATGATAGAACAACATCAAACATATTGAAACATGGAGAAATATCAGAAAAACATGTAAAAAAGCACTTTTACATTTCATCCCTTTTATAGCAATTGCTATTTTTACATGTCTCTAGATCTCATAGAAAAAGAATTTTATCACACCACAGATTTGTATGTAAGGTTGGAATAAGTGAATGGAATGACGAAACATAACATGTAATATGTATACTGTGAATATATTATTATTAAATTATCATTATTTATATTCATTTTTATTATTATTTGTTATTTTTCTTCTTCTATTATTCAATGATAGTCACAAGAATAATGTAAGTGTTCATTTTATTGTATATATATGTATATAGATGAGAGATGGTGGGAGGATAGGGAACGGTGGAAGGAACTCGTAGGAAGAGAAGAAGAAGCAGAGGAAAGTAGTGGTGAAGAAGAAGAGGAAGAAGTCGGAACTGGCAGAAACCGATGGATAGATGAATCCTGCCCTAGATGAAATGGTGGAAACACCCCCTGGCCCAATTTAATTGGTTATCTGGGAAAGATATATATATATATATATATATATATATATATATATATATCCTGCTGACAAGCTGCTCTTGTAGCTTAGTGGAAATCAATATATTTGTAAGTTTCAATTTTTTTGAAATGTTTTCTTGTGTGAATAAAAAATATATATATATTATTATTGCTACAAGAAATGGAATAAATCCATTTCTTATTATTATTTTCTTATAACCTTCATGACAAATCAAATTAACTGAAACTAAAACTGTACTTTATTTATCCATGACCATGATAGACCATGAGATGCTCTCAAGAAACAAATGATTGTAGGCCTACTCATGATTGTATAAGACTGAACAAGAAACCATCCAAAACACAACTAAAAGATTGCCAATGTGAAATGGTTTTGGCTTTGCATGTTTTGATATTATTCTGGATTTTCCTTTTTTATACATGACCACCACATGTAGAAAAAAATATATATAGGCCTAGGCCTATATTTCAATTATTTCCATTTCATAACATTGGGACTTGACACTAGTCTTGATGGTTTTGAAAGAATTTCGTGGGATGCCTGGAGAGGAAGTTCAAAACAAGGACAATTCCAAGAAAACCAGGATATCTGGTCACCCTGATATTCCCAATTTTTTTCCAGTTCTTCAACTGGATCTGGAACTGTAATAAAGTATAATGCGATAGCCCCAAAGTGTAGAACAAGTTAAACTTGACAGTATAGTCATTACCTGTATTCCACAAGGAATAGATGGTCGCAGTATTTTACGCACTTCGGTACATATTCTCGACATAATTGCTATTGTTTCTGGGCCCATGTCTTTCGACTGCACGTAAGGAATATCGTGCATGTTTTCCAATAACAATCCATCCTGCATGATGAAATAAAATGATTAAGACAGTCGGTCACATTTTCAAAATTGAGATTTGTACAGAACAATGTGAAATGTGACTCAAAAATAAGGAGCTGGGGTACCGGTACCTCGATTAATTGTTTCACACATGGGTGAATAGAAAAAAATCAAAATATCAGTATATTCATGAATAAAATATATGGTCTTAATTAATGTGGATAACAGTTTCATCACTACAACTAGATAGATCTATCTCATGAAGAATATTCATCATATAAATACATATGCCTCGGTATAGGTTGACAGTACGGTACCATAATAAAGAGCAATTTTTCATGACGGGATGTTTTTAAGAAATTAAGAAATCAAATTTTAAACGAAACATTCAATAGTTTCACTCGTTTTACTACAACGTATAAGCACAAAATCATTCTACTTTTTTTTCAATACCAGTACACACATTTCTATTCCATATTCCATATCATTTCATATTCTACATTTCTATTTCTTCATCTTATAGTTATTTATAGTGAAAATTAAAAACAACACCGATGCCGGCAGGTCAATATTTTACCTGGCTTCGTGTGTAATGTATTTTATATCTAGGATCTACTCCATATAATAAGGTCTTTGGTCTACTCTATACAAGCATTTAATTGATCTGTTGATTTCAAGTTTGGAGTTCAATTAAGCCACTAATTTAATTGATTTTTATAGCAAAATATTTTCATTCAGCCCTAATTGCATACTCATTTGAGGTGACACCTTATAATGGTTAGAAGCGATTATTTTCAGAGTTTCTCAGAGTTCATAACCAATAAGCCTGTATAAGTTCACAGAAATATAAATTAAAATAACAAATCAATCGCAAATGGCTGTAAATGCTAATTGTAGTGTATTCGTAAAGAATAGCCACACAGCACTTTGTATACCTAGTAGGTTTGCAAGCCTCTATATGTAGGCTTATCAACTTTTGAATACCAGTTTGTTAGTATTTTTTTATGCTTTAACATATATTATGAAATTAATCATATTACAGCTTTAGTCAGAATGTATTACAAATTACAATTTACAATTTACAATTCACAAATTACAAATTACAATTTACAATTTCTCTCAAAATTTAATATGATGATACTGATCAGAAGTAACATTCTTAGTTCTTGTCATTGATATTAAATGTACTCAAATACATATAACCGTCAAAAATGTATATTTTCCTTATATTATTAATGTAGAAAACTTGACTCAAAATCATCTTGTTTTACCAATTGAAACTACTAAGTATGTCAAGTTACAGTGAATAAAATGATATATTATATTAAATAGACCTATTGATTAAAATACTATAAGAATTAAATGACCAAAAATATAAAATATGATACAGTCCTATGACGAGGTAATTGCTGAATATCTTACAATGCTGTTTTTGTTATAAATTTCTGCCTCTTCACAAGCATCATCAACAAGTTTTTGTACCGATCCTTCGTAATTTGGTGTTCCTAGAAGTAAAAGAAATAATCAAATAAAGTGATTTATTTCTTATTTTATTGTCATAAGCTTATTTATAAGTCATTATGAACAATCGTCAATTTTATGATAGGCCCACTTTATGTCTCCCACATTAAAAGCATTACATGCGCCCAATTTGTATCGGGTGGAATTTTGTTGTAGGTCGCCATAGGCGCTATAAACTCGATGGTATAGCCTAGCTATATAAGATTCCCCAGTGCTGTGCCTTATTATTGAAGTTAAATTAAAAAGACCACGTTTGGGGAAAAATAAAAATCTGTTTCCAAGCTATCAAGTGATCAAGTGATCTAATACAGATGCAAAAGCCCAACTAATGAGAACAAGTTATTCTGCTACTTATCGATCAATGTATTGGTTAATTACAGTGAAACCTCCATCCATTGTTTTTGAAGGGACCAGATGAATAAAACCATGCATGCAGTAAAACAATAAATCCAGGAAAATTTAACATCGATTATTTGGGAGTGCAGTGAGAAAAAATGAATGATACAAACAGGAAATCGATCGATCTGGGAACGATGCGTAGAGGTTTCACTGTATTTATAAACTGGACCAGTTAATTGTATTGTTTCGTGATGTTAAAAGCGCCTGATTGTATTGTATTGTATTGTATCTATTTTTATTCCTGTAGATTTGTACATAATACAGATGTAGGGAACGTCAGCGTATTAACTAAGAACATGTAATTCAGGTCCACAGATCCATGTTTCTAACATAGTTTTATAATCGGTTAAAAATAAATAATTTTTAGTACCGTACCAGTATTTACATGATATCAGAAAAGAATTATGATCGTGATGGGTACACTATCATTGCACAGGGACATTCTAGTTTGATCCCAGCTAACTGCCAATTAAGGTCGGTGAAATTACAAAAAAAAAAAATTGTAAAAAAAAATTACAGACCAGCAGCTTACCTTGTCCATGTAAGTATCAACAGCGGTTTTGTTTCATTTTGTTTCGTCAATTATTTGTATTATTATTATGAGATGTTGATGGAATATATATATTTTTTTTAATTAGTAAAGAACCAATGAAATAAACTCTTCGAAGAACTTTCGAAGAACTGATTCTAAAAAACTGAAAACTGATTCTACAGTATTAAAATGAAACCTCTATCTCTCGTTTTTCGAGTGACCAGAAAAATGAATCATCCATGCAGAAAAACAACGCGTCCAGGAAAATTCAACATTGATTATATAAGAGTAAGGTGGGACAAAATGAATGATAGAAGCGGAAAAACTATGGATGCAGGAAGGATGCATAGTCATTACGGTGCGTTAGTCACTGTACTGACTAATAATTCCATTCAGACCTACGTACAATAATATAAGTAGTCATATCACAGTAAAATATGCAACTACCTCCATTGCTCAGTCAGCTAAGCCACCGCATTAGAAACTGAGGTCGCTAAATTAGGCGTGGGGTCGAGTCCGGCATAAGGCATGGTTTTTGTAAATGTCTTTTCAATAATCATCGCTCAAAAGTTTCATTACGTATCAGCTACTTATTCTTACCCCATATCACCTAGCTGTTGGGGTCGTTAAACAAAACAAGTTAATACAGACCTATAAACAATTATTCATTATTCATTTATCTATCATTTTAGAATTATGGTAGGGCCTAATAACCCTCTATTCATTTAGTAATATGAATTTAAAAACAATTATGATGATAAAGAAATTAGCAAATATTGATATAAAACGGAAGTGTGAAGATGTAAACCTACATTCAGATGGTGGTATTCTAGAAGACTTCCGCAAATCTTTTCATTTCATTTCATTTTTCATTTCATGATTTTTCATAGGAAAACATCAGTTTTGGGGAGGTTCACTTATAAAAAAAACTTTCAAAAAGTTCAGTTCATGTCAAATAAATCGATCTTTTAAAAAGTTCAAAGTTCGTTTTCGTGGCTTTGCTGTAAAAGTTCAAGTTCAAATTCAAAAAAACATAAGTTCCTTCAAAAATTCACCTTAAAAATTATATGAGAAAAAGGGTTCGAAAATAACATATGTACACACACATTTTCTACAATAAATGTATCAAGCTCAATGGTGATTCAACACTTTGAATGCGCATCGCTTCCAGACGCTAAAACAGTAAAATCAGTGTACACAGCCTGCACAGGCCTACAACTACAAGTAATAACACGACAACCTTGACCACACGTGGCTGCTGGCTCGTCTGGTGACAAGTGATCACATGATGAAATCCCAAACAGGGAATATCATACACTCGGGATGGACCATAAAATACTCGATCTCCTTCGGAATTCGAACGGGGAAGTAAGGATTGGGCGATCGTGCCGAATAGGATTGCGAGTGATCTAAAATTATATGAACTTTCATTATACGAACGTTTTATTCCGTTAAAGCTCACCGAAAAATCGAACGTGAAGAAAGTTCAAGATCGTCAACTGTAAATGTCACGCGTTCATTGAAAAGTTCAGAAAATATGAACGCGTTCTTGCGAACGCATTCATTTTAAAGTTCATTACCCAACACTGGAAAACATATACAATATGTGTAAACCAGGTCAAGTACTTGATGATTTATATAATGGATAATGGATTGAATTGAATGTTAATTAATTTGAAAACTTATCAATACTATAGAAGCAGTGCGACATGAAGAATGTGTGGGAGAAGTTGCCGGCCCACCCCATGCCGGCCGTCAAAAGTTGAAGTTAACCCCACTTGGATGGCCCCATCCAAGAAGGGCTAACATGAGAAAAAGCATTCCTTCCCACGATTATTACTCTTGCATTGGGTTGGTAGAAGTTGCCGTCGACCGATGTTTTGATGGTGGCAGGTGAAAATATTGCTATGAGAACCATTCTTGACTATAGACCAGGTCTATAGTAGACTTATGATAGTATTTTACACCTTAAATTAATGCTAATTTCATTTTTTAAAACATAGTCAGCTTCGTATTTACATCATTATTATTTTTGGTATGTAATAATGGTTAGCAATTTAATTAGAAAAATTGGAATCGGCAAGCTCAATGGTACTGTACCAGTAACTAAAAAAAGTCAATATTTTGAAGGTACAGGTAGCCTACATTGCCACAAAATAGAAACTGAAATTGGGCAAAAACTCAATGACTAAGTAACCTTAGGCCTATGCAGAAAAGGTAGGAACATTTGGTTACTTTTTATAATTAAGCCCATTTTGTATTAATCATGATTGTATTAATATGTATGCATGCTTTTCATCATGCAGGCAGGCTGATCTGTAGTCAGTCAGTGAGCGTGTTACTCAATGAAACTAATACCAAGAAATGTCAAGAACAGAATAAACACTAGATTACAACTGCCAAGGCTACGGATTTGTAAGGTGTGTGTCTGTCATTTAACATAAGTACCGGTATTATAGTTTACCTGGCAATGCACCAATATGCACCATACCTATTACATTGCATTTTGCTTTCGCAAATACTTGTTTGAAGCGTTGCATCATCGAGCTTATAGTGTATGGGCCCTACTGCAAAGACAAACCATAGATAAAGTAGTATCGAGTAAGGATGTTTAGTTTATCTACTCAATGTACAAACTCGATGGTTGCATGACAGAAACTTTGTGAGGTTAGGTTTCAGGCATACACACGTGTTAAACAGCTGATACCGACCCGCCACAAACGTAGAAGTGTGATTGGTGTTGGGTTGGGTGGGGAAGGGGGAGGGGCTTGTTCGTTTTTTTCACGTTTATGTGCTATTTCTAGTCATTTACAGAAAAATGTGGTTGGATTTACCAAAAAATAGAACATTTGTATTACTATTGGGAACAAGAATTCTATCACGTGGCATTTACATTTTTTTCAATCCATTCTAATTTTCTAACAAAAATAATATCTAATATTACTAAAAGAAAGCTTATAAATAATCACAGTACCTACATGTAACGAATGCCCTCATTTGTATAGATAATAATACAATCTTGTAAGAAATGTCACGGCAAAGTTTTAAAACGAAATAAATAGGCCTAAAATATGATTTCACAATATAACTTCATGATTTCACGACTATTTCACATATATATAGGCCTGCAGTAATTTGGTGTTTTGGATGAGCGAAGCGAAGACTCAATTTCACAGTACTCGAAAAAAAGTGGGCCCAGGTTTTTTGTTTGTTTTTTGTTCGCGCTCCACAGGTGAAACGAAAATTCAAATTCAGTAATTTGTCCTTATCTAATTCGATACTGTAACTGGTTTTGAGGTGCAATCGGTTGCACCACTTCTGAGAAAACTCATTTCAAAGTTTTTAAAATCCCATAAGAATAACCCAGAAGAGAAAATTGGTAAAAAATATTTCCTTCGGAAGAATCCAAATTTTCCTGGAATTTCAATATAATAATGAAAAAATTGAACTTTCACTCAAATCGGATGAGCCGTTGTGATGTAACAAAATATATAATGTAATGTCTTCACATAACTCAAAGCTAAAAGACACTAATTAAACCCAAGCAACAAGAATCACCAATCGATCAAAAACGATTAGAACAAAAGCCTTCTTCATTATTAAAATAATTAATTAGAATAAGTAATGAATAAAACAGAAAGGTACAGTGACGTAATTGTTTGGATCTCAAGGTGGATAGGCCTACATATAAACAACTAAAGATATTGACATGTTCTAGCTCATCCATCAACGCGGAAACATATAATGCGTTTTCCTAGTGTAATTACAATGTTGTCAGTGTAAAATTGATATGATATGATAATTATTGACTGGCACATGTAGCTGAGCGGTTAACGAGCTTGCTTCATGTGATCCGGGAGGTGAAGGGACATATCAGACCCGGTTCGATCCCCGCCACCGTCCATCTCTATTCTTTACACTTTACAGGAGTTTTTCGTGGTTTCCCTCTATAGTCCAGGCTAATGCCGGGATGGTTCCCACAATATAGGCCACGACCGCTTCCTTCCCACTATCCTTCCCATACCCATAATACCTTCGCCTCATCATCCCATCATCTCATTAATCATTCATCCAATGCCAATAGATCTTAGTCATCATTACAGTGCGTCGTTAAAACCCAATATGAAAAAATAAATATTATTGCACTTGTACACACGGATCACACAGCTTATTTGCATTCTCGTAGCATATCAATTATTATCAGAAAGAAGAGAGTTTATCATATTTTATCAGCACACCCAATTATTGTTGATTCTGTGAGTGTAAGGTACAAGCAGACTGCAAAGTTATTAAAGCAGTTTATCGACTCTGGTATGAGCATAGATATAGGCTATATTACCTGAGCAAGGCAACGAAAAATTAATTCTCTTCGCAAGCTAAAAGCCACGGTGCGACGTCGTTTTTGTACCCTTTGTATATGTATGTAGCCTGCTGGACCCTGGTAAACAAAATAGAATTAAATAGTAAAAGTAGATAGAAATAGTAATAGTATATATGTATATATATATAGATATAATATATATATATATATATATATATATATATATATATATATATATATATATATATATATATATATATATATATATATATATATATATATATATATATATATATATATATATATATATAGATAGTAATAGTAGAAGTAGGTCCTATACACATGTACACTCAACAGTATACAATTATAATAATAATAATGGGTTTTATTATCGGAGAGTCCAGGCCCGATTCTAGGCGTAAGCGACGTAAGCGGCTGCTTAGGGCGGCACTTTTCTGGGGGCGGCAAATTTCATTTATTTATAATTTATATATCATAGTTAAATTTTCCACACAATTCCTTTCATAGATCCATCTTGTGTGTTAGTTCTCCTTGACAAATAAAATATGTTTTCCAAAAATGAAAGTTAATAACAATAGTAAGTAACTATACTAACTAGTTAAGTAGTAGGTTAGTATAGGCCCACAAAGAAGCAGAAAAACAATTAAAATAATTTGATCTTCAATGTTCAATCTCTTAAAAACTATACTATAGAATAGAGTCAATATACGGAGATAACAACTGCCTCCCTCGGTAGCTCGGTTAGCTGAGGCACCGCTTCAGAAACTGAAGTCATCGTGTCGTTGGGCGTGGGTTCGAGTCCCGCATAAGGCATCATATAATTGAGTTGTTCTGGTATCAAAACTAAAGTAGGCTTATATGCGTAAAAATAATAACAAGCCATGTTTATGTATGATGGATATGGGAAAAATAAATAATGGAATAGATGATAAAATAGATGATTTTGTCAATTAACTTCAAATTTTCAATATATTTCATATATAGCAAAAACAAGCATGCATCGTTTTCATTCCATTATTATTTACCATTCAATTACACACGAGGAATGTATGCGTGCATGTGATTATATAAAATCAACTGCTAATATACTTCAATATCTTTGTATATAAAATTGACTCCATGCACCGAGAAGTGAGACGGTCGATAGCGGCTCGGTTCGATTCCCGCAACCGTTCATCTTTATAGAAAGAGGTTTTCGTGGTTTCCTTCTCAGCCTATATAGGTGGTATTCAAGCATATGAATGCAAGACGGAATGCAATATAGGCCACGACCGCTTTCTTCCCATTACCTAAGAAACCATCTCATCATCCCATCAATCAGTCATCCAAACGCCAATAAATTGTTTAGTTATCGCGCATTATTTTCCTATAATAAAATAAATACAAAATCGAGGTTATAGACCTATGACTTATGTGAGAATATGGTTAAATATGGTGTAATACGTATAGCATATTAGTAAAAATAAATGTTGTTTCAACCTTTACACCATCATTCATTATTTATGATGCATGATTATAAGCTGTTAAAATAACAAATAAAAGTAAAACTATTTTGGCACTCTCTGATCACGGTGTAGTGATATCAACCTATTTTATCATATAATATTAAGGAGATGACCCAACTCGGGTCTTGAAAGCGAAATATTTCCGGGGTCAGAATCTGAGTCCAGCGTCCCGATTGCTTGTAGCGCAATCCTAGCTTTTATTTCGAACTATTTAGAACAACAATGTTCAACAATTTTCTATACACGGCCCAGTAGATTACGAGAATTATGGATTTTGTTAGTTCAACAATGCCACCGGTACCATGCATAGTCACTCTTATTTACATCTAGTTCACAAGGGGATCCTCTAAATCGCGACAAGCAATCGGGACGATTGACTCTGAAATGACCGCAAGAAACCACAAATGCCTTCCATGTTATCAGTATGTGAGTTGGAGCAACTTCTTTATACAATGATGAAATAGGTTGGTATCACTACATTGTGCTCTGATGGTTGAGTTCACTTTATAGGCATAGCCATTTTATTTTCGTAAAAAATCATCTGAGTGAGTACAAACATGCATGATTGAGTACACCGACATTTCCAAACTATAATCATGGTTTCATCACTTTCTTTCCAAGATGTAAAATTTCTAATGCGATATAGAGAATATAAAAATATATCAAAGATAAAAAAATAAAGATAAAAGATAAAGATATGTCAAAGATGAAGATATATATCCTCAATTGGTATTTAGTATAATAGACCTATAGCCCTATACAGTTATTAAATAGCCTTGAATTCCAAGTAGAATAACGCACCGAGTGTGCTGTGATAATATTGCGTGGCGGCAGTGACGTAACTATAGGAATTTTGGGCCTCGGAGAAAAAGACTCACCCCCCCCCCCCCCCTCCCCCACCAAAGAAAAACTATATATATATCAATTCAAATGATAAAATTTCGATATCATTCAACATGCAACCTCCATATTTCATGTTTTTTAGCGTGTTCACCACACTGTGGAAACACACTTATTCAATTTACTATTGAAGACGATTAAAATACACTCAAAATTATCATTTAAATATATTCATCATTATGTCATTCTATGAAACAAAATGGTTCTATTGAATATATATATTAAATTACACTTACTCTTGAGAGGAAAAATAGTTGACTTTCCACCAAAATGTAGTCAAAGTGGCAAGTTCGCGTTTATTTGAAGTACTGTGAGGTCAGTTCAGCGATAAAATATGACAGTGTTTCTGATATGATTCAAATATAAACTTAAAAGTATAAACAAGTTCAATTTGAATTTCCTCATTGAAGAATTATTTTAAAAAGCAGTCAGTTATTTTTCAAGTTTTTTCAGATAATATAAAAGAGTTTTTTTTTCAGTTATATAAATACATTCATTATTTTTCGGTTATAGTTGAAACGTATTTCTGATGGCCCTCCACCCCCACCCCAAGCTGCCCCTGCGGTATAGGTACGCCACTGTGCGGTGGGCTTGCATTATGTATATTACAATTCAAATGTACTTTGAAGTAACCAATTAGAGGCCTGCCTATCGTTAAAACTTGAGAGGCATGTGCATTTAAAGTTCGAGGTCGTAAGACAAAGCAATCTTCAGAAGAAGAAGGTTCTATGGATCGAGTATAGATTCTATACTCTATCCATAGGCCTACTTCATTCATTATTGCAAATATCGAATCTAGAAAGCCGTGAATCTCGACAACATGATTCTGCTATTATTTCTTTCGATTTGGTGTGTTGAAAAAATGTATTGAACTATTTTTTTCGAAACGAATGGTCCGAATTGCATACAAATTTGTAATAATATTGAACCATCATCAATGTGTTTACATTCAGTGAAAATTTGAATGTTTTTTGAGATTTTATTCTTTCGAATTTCCCTGCCCAGACGTATATCTTATGGGGATTTTCGAAACTTTGAGATGGTAATGGATGAGCGATAGGGAAAACTTTGTTTGTTTGTGAAGCTTGGTCTGTTTTTTAATATTTTTTTTTTGTGGGCACTGCACAGGTCACAAGGTTTCACTGATCGAGATGAAACTTTTTTTGCACATGCAGACTTCTCCAACTTGGTAATGTGTATAGTTTTCAAGTCAAATCGGTTGGACCATTTTTGAGAAACACTATTTCAAAGTTTCTAAAACCCCATAAGATTGATCGGGAAATTTTGAAAAATAAAATCTCTCCAAAAGATTCAAATTTTCACTGAAATAGATACATTAGATGAGCTTTAGCGAGGATTCAATTCGACATACTGAAAAAAATTGGTGTTCGTTTTTATGTTTTTTTTTTTTTTATGTTTTTTTGTCGGTTCTCCACAGGTCAAACGACTACAGCTATCAACTTCAAACTTTTTTTCGTCATGGTTCCTCATCTAACTTAGATCTGTATAGTTTTGTGGCATTATCGGGTGGTAACTTTTTTTTATGAATTTTAGAAATTTCAAAAATCCCCATTAGAATAACCCGGAGGAAAATACTTGAAAAATCAAAATTTTTCAAGACCTCTCAAATTTTCGCCGAATATAAAGGAAACTATTAAGCACATTTTGAAAGATTTTTCGCATCAATCGGATGAGAAATAACGAAGAAAACGCATTTATAAAGCATTTTCCCATCAATTTAGGCTATTACGGGAACCAATTAAATCTATAGCAACAAATGTCACCAATTAATTCAAAACGATTGAAATGAATGAAGAGGAAGGCCGTGACATAACTGATTCTCGTAAGGTTTTTGAACGTTTGGAGTGATCCAAGGTCTGTAGATGTAGATTGGGTTGACAAATTATTTTTCATTCTAGATTTCTATACCCCTAAGCTCGTCTAACAACGCGCATCCCGCGTTTTCCTAGTAGTAGACATGTTCAAGAAAATATACTTACATATGCACTCAATTCATGAGTTAATTGATGGAGATAATTGACGACTCGAAATAGGCGTGACTTTACCAGTCAGCCAGTTGGTTCATATCATTTGTAGTCATTTCAAGATACCCCGATTGGATATTTGAATTTGACTACAGTTCTAACAGCCCTGTTAATTGGACAGTATGATATCTGACGTCATGGGGGCGGAGACTGCGAGTCGTCAATTGACGTTCAAAGTGGGGGCCCTATTGATTAATACATATTGTGTGTGCTAGATCATGGATGAGGAGAATGGGGATGCTGGCTCACCAAGTCATCATGCCAGCCCTCTATAATAATTTGAGTTTAAAACTTGTATAACTTTTACAAATTGATATCTCTTGCTGGATGTACTGATCCACACGCACACAATCTCTAGTATAAATTAGGCTATATTTATTCATTTTTGTATTTATTTATTTATCCTCAATTTGAATAATACGAGGTTTAATACAACTATAGTTTATCGCTTAGATCTATAGAACTATAGATTATAAATCATAGACTAAAGCTATACATAATTTTTAAAATTACAAATATTATTATGTAATAAATAATAGCCTTAATTGGGGAACAATGATTTTGTATCAAGTTTCGATGTTATTAAAAAAAAAAAAAAAATATTAGGTGATAAAAGTTGGTAGATAGGAACGAAAATATAAGGACGTCGGAGAAGTTAGGAGTCATTGGGTTGACAGTTTGTCATGACAGTTATGCAACATGACTTGAAGAGTTATGACTTCTATCATCTTGAAGCTATTATAATTATCTGTGTTTCTTGCGAATTAGAATTTTGATATCTCATACCATTCAAAAGTTATCATCAAAAAACTGATATTTCGCTAAATTGACTCTAACTTTTGATAAACTCATTGATGCTATGTGATAGAAACATTACATCAATCAAATTTAATTAAATATCAACATGTCTGTATTTGATATTGTTATATAAGATTTGATATTGTTATAGGCCTATAAGATTGGGGACGACCTCTATAAGGACAGCCTCTTGAACAATTTGTTGACGTTTTTGTACTATAGGTACATATTACGTTACAAGTACACGCGCCGTTATGTTGCAGCATCATTCTACGATTATATCACAACGTATTTCGCCGTTCGGCTATATGAATGCGATCTGTGCAAAGAGTTGAGAACTCGCCTTGTGACCTCTTCAACGGTCATTGACCTCTCGCGACTCGACATTCCAGGCGGCCTATGCAGTCTATACGCCAGCCAGGCAGTTTGCGTGTGTGCACGTTTAATGGCGGCTTGCCATGAGCCAGTGGCGGGCCAAACGTGTGAAGAATGCGGATATCAAACTCTCCTATATACTCTTATATATACCCCTCCCCCTCCCCCACGCCCTAAACCCACCCACTAAGCTTGGTGCGTGTAAGTTCAAGCTCGGGTCTCCCCATCAGAATCGCCATTCTCGATCAAGGCCCTCTTATATACTAATAACTAAGGGCTTATCATTAGCAACTCCTGAAATCTAGTGTAGGACCTATACTTGTCATGAAATCTTCCTGAAATCGCTTGGCATCTGAAATCAGGTGTACACCAAATTTACTATAGTTGTTTACCTCTCGGCCGTTTATTACAAAGTTCAGTATAGGCCTTATTCTCAAAAATTGGAAACAAATGACACGGATAACCATAGAGGTGATAACAACTTTCAACTGATGCCCGTTTTGAGCTTTTCCGACATTGGACGATCCTTCACCAAGTCACCATAAGTTGAAATAAATGACATGTCTGCATATTTTTGATTTAGGATCTGCAGGTTTCGGTGATGGTGCTCGCGGTTTCGTTGGATAAGCATGGTTTGTAAAATTAATAAGGGAGAAGAGTTCAGCCATTATTGTTTCAAGAAGTTGATGAGCCTTTCAGTTTCCATTTAGATTAATATACAAGGATTGTTCATACAGATGAGATAGCCATATACGAGTTATAGTTACACAATGTTCTCATCAATAGAGAATATCCACGCTCCAAAAACTACAGATTATATCACAGATGATCGAGCTATTTGTCGATTATATTACATGGCGGTTCATCGAATACACGTGGTAGGCCTATAGTCTTGTAAGGTCACTTTTGTGGTGCTTCGAACTGGGCTTCAATCAAAACAGAAAAATCATTTGAAAATAGGCAATGGTAATGACTTGTAATAAGCTATCGGCTATAGGCCTATATACAAGGTAACACTTTTTTTTTTTTTTTTACATCCCGCATTTCGGTTTGAATGATACAAAAGCTACATTCACGAGAAGCGATAAATATAGGCCTATATATATATTTTAATATGTGTATACGGTCAGGAGCAATGCAAAAGTTCATCGTGAACTACCAGGTTATCGTATGATAGCATTGAACTATACACTGTTTTTTCACGAAAAAATTTTGCGCATCTGCTCCTACACCTCGTATTTGGCTCCAGCGCCAAAGAGATTCAGTTAGTGCCGAGTCCCGAGTTAGTATAGTATAGTAGTGGTGTTTATTCCTTTAACCCTCTTTCGAGGAAATCGGTACACAATTTACATATTTCACAATGAGCCTATAACTTATTAATAGCATTACAATTGAGCATGTCAGTAAACCATCATTTATGATTTATCAACGAATCAGTAATTGTAGTATATCAAACAAATCATACAATAAATAATGATACATTACAAGATTTCAGATTGATCGATACGGAATTGAGATAAATCAATATAGAACTTGTACTACAACATATAGACACTCTGATACATAGATATAGATAGCTAGATAATATAGATAATCAGTTGAATAATATTTCAAAAACGAATGACCGAATATGTCAATACACAGACAAGTAAAATTAATAAGTAATATGAATTTACTGAAATCCAGCATCAACAAACTCTTGAACATCATGCATGCAGAAAAGACACTATTAATTGTGAGGTGCTCCTTGAGGAGCAATTTAAATTGATTCAAAGGTAGAATTTTAATACTTGTTGGGGGAATAAGATATATATATAGTTGAAATAGAGCCCCGCTATTCAAATGAATAGCAAACAAAAATAACATTTATAATTATACAAGCAAATTTCAATTAATCTCTAAACTGTATAACTACCCTGTAAGTATTGCTGACAAATAATTATGTGTATGGGCGATTGGATTTGATGTGTATAGGGCCTAAGGCCTACTCTTGAGACGCAAATCATATCCCGCACCCTAACACAGCGAAACTGTTACCATCGCAACATCTTGCTCCCACTTCTTTGTTCTCCGTAGCTCATCAGATTCATTGAAATGATTATATTGTTTGTTCAACGACCCCTGTCACCCCACCAACATGCTAGGTTACACGGGGATACGAATGAGCTGGTGATTATGAAACTATGAGGTGATGATTAGTGAGAGGACGTTTACGAATAACATCCATGCCTTAAGCGGGACTCGAACCCACGCCGAACGGTGACTTCAGTTTCTGAAGCGGTGCCTCAGCTGACCGAGCTACCGAGGGTGGCGATTAATTGAATAAAAATCATGTTAATAAATTTGTTCAACATTAGATTGCGGTTATTTCAGGGTTGCAAAAATGCATTCAAATCGCTTTGTAATATAAATAAACTAGGAAAACGCAGTAAATGCGTCGAGATGAGCTTAGAAGTATGGAAATCTATAGAATGAAAAATCTTCTGTCAGCTCAGTCCACATCTACGTACGGTTTGAAGTATAAGAAAAAGTCTGTTTTTGACGTTTGATACATGCTAAATCCTATGCAATATAACGTGGTCAACAACTGGTTTGACCAGGTAACAAAGTCTTTTACTTCTGCTTCGAGCTATTTACCTTGGATTACTTCAAACGTTCAAAAACCCTACCTGCAACTCGTTGATATAGTTCTGCAACCTTTCGCATAGCATAGGCCTACACTTTGCGAAAAGTATTGATCCCTTGAATATTCAATGAAATGTAGACTATACTTTTATTGCGTTTCCTTTGTTATCTCTCATCCACGATGGTGTTGTTCATATTCAGTGAAAATTTCAAAGCTTTTTCCAAAAAAAATATAGGCCTGTCAAGTATTTTCCATCTGGATTATTCTTATGGGGATTTTCAAAACTTGACGATTTTTTTCCGGAACCGTTCGATCGATTTTTCTGATAAACAATCCCTATTCTGGTGCGACACCAGAGTGGAAAAAGTTTCAAGAAGTTTTTTTTTTTTTTTATTCATTTATTTATTTTTTATATTGGATTTTAACGACGCACTGTAATGATGACTGAGATCTATTGGCGTCGGATGAATGATTAATGAGATGATGGGATGAAGGTTTTTATGGGTATAATGGGAAGGATAGTGAGAAGGAAGCGGTCGTGGCCTATATTGTGGGAACCATCCCGGCATTAGCCTAGACTACAGAGGGAAACCACGAAAAACCCCTGTAAAGATGGACTGTGGCGGGGATTGAACCGGGTCCGATATGTCCCTTCACCTCCCGGGTCACACGAAGCAAGTGCGCTAACCATTCAGCTACTGTGCCGGTTTAGGTTTTTCTTCCTGACCTCTGTATGTCCCGTACAAAAAAACAAAAACAAGAACGAAGCCCAATTTTTTCGGTATATGGAATGGAGATCTTCGCTACGCTCATCTATAACTAGGAAAACGCGGGATAGGCGTTGAGATGAGGTTGAATGTATGGAAATCTCGAATGAAAAATAGTCTGTGGGCTCAATTCGCATCTGTACGGATCTTGGATTACTTTAAACGTTCAAAAACCTTATAGTTACCTACAATTCTTGATGAGTGTTCCGGACTTTCGGAAACTGAAAGACTGTTATCTGCGGCGGAAAGTTATGGTTACCAACAGCGCAGCCCTGGTGTTGAAGTTCATTGGTTTCAAAGGTGCATAGTAAGATCGCCCTAGTGGTGCCCCGTCCAAACGATCCTACTTTTCATCCATAGCCTTAATTGGGGAACAATGATTTTGTATCGAGTTTCGATGTTATTAAAAAAAATTTAAATAGTGCTGCAACCTGTCGCATACACTTTGCAAAACCAATTGCTTAAAAAAAAATTAAAAAAATTGATCCCAATATTCAATCAAATGTAAGGGCCCCCTACTTTTATTGCGTTTTCTTTTGTCATTTTCCATCCGATTGTTGTGACAGTGATGAGGTTTTTCATTTCCAATGCAAATTTTGAATTTCGAAAATTTTCATATTCCTTCAAGTATTTTCCATCTGGATGACTCCCGATTTTTTTTTCTGAAAAACCGTTCAATCAATTTTTCTGAAAAACAATCCCAACCTATTCTGGTGTGACATCAATAGAAAAAGTTTCAAGTTGATTGTTTTTTTCCAGACAAAAACAACAACAAAAAAAAACCTAAAAAAACAAAACATAACAAAGCCCAATTTTTTTCGGTATATGGAATGGAAACCTTCGCTACGCTCATCTAATGAATGAGCAATAAATGAAAAAATTTAAAAATCCTGAAAATTCAACGGTATGAAATACTTCAGAACACGCAAGTCGACCTTGACAGAAAAAAAATCCCAAGAATGTCATGTGAACTGTATCTAGACGTTCATCCCACCATGTAATAGGGGCTGAAGAGGGAACGAATACTGGAATAGCAAGAGTGAAGGAGGGCTTGGCGTGTATAAGAACACCGTAGAGCATAGACAAGCTATTTTGTCGGGGAATTGGTTAAGAGAACAAAGGAGCCGTGTCAGGGTTTTGGGTTAGGTTATGATCGTTCCTTCGAATAGGCCGTCCTCTTTCCAAGTATAAACACGCCAAGCCAAGTTCAATCTTGGTATAGCATCATTTCAGTATTCGCTCTTCAGGCGGGGCCCGTTGAAGCGCCGGATAAACAGCAACATTAATTATAATGCAAATTTTTAGATGAGCGTAGCGAAGCTTTCCATTTCACACCCTGAAAAAAAATGAGCTTCGTTTTTATGTTTTTTTTCTTTTTTTTTGTAATTATGTACGCGGCATACAGGTCAGAGAAATGAATCAATCAACTTGAAACTTTTTCTGAACGATGGTGTCATACCAGAATAGGTTGGGATTGTTATTCAGAGGAATCGGTCGGAAGGTTTTTCCGGAAAATAATCGGAAAGTTTGGAAAATCCTCGAAAGAATAACCCGGAGGAAAAATACTTGAAAAACAAGAATTTTTCAAAAGCTCTCAAATTCTCACAGAATATGAAAAATACTATTATACACCTTTTCAGAGATTTTTACAACAATCGAATAAGAAATAATGAAGAAAACGCAGTAAAAGTGTACATTTTATTGAATATTTGGATCAATTGGTTTTGCAAAGTGTTTATGCGACAGGTTGCAGGTTACTATAAATATCAACAAGTTGCAGGTGAGGTGTTCGAACGTTTGAAGTAAGTCAAGGTTTGTAGATGTAAATTGAGCTGACAAGTTATTTTTCATTCTAGATTGCCATACTTCTAAGCTCATCTCACAACGCGCATCCCGCGTTTTCCTAGTATGGTGCATCACCACAATGGAAGAGGGCTAACTAACAATGCCTACATCGAACACCATGGTAGGCCTGTCCCACCAATGTGGAGTAAGTGTTGCCATCTCATTGATCAGCCCAACTGCTGAATAGGTAAACATGTCAATCATATAACTATACAACCATCTGCAGGACCTCATTAAGGCCTAGGCCCACCCCACAAGGCCCGGGGCGGCTAATTATCAAGGGGCGTCAGGTCCTCAAAACTCCAATAATAAGTAGGCCTGATTTATATATATTAAAAAATCGTATATTTCCATATATATTCATCATTCTATGTTATCAACTATAATGCGTAAAGGCATACAGAGTATTAAAAACAATGTTCATTGCTACAGTTTTTTCTAGTGAAAATATTTAATCTTTGTATAATATATTCATCTTACCATTCAAAATTTAACACTTTTCAGCATTATTATTTCTACGTATTATTCAGTAACGATCAAAGTGTATAAAATGATCCTTCTCACTGACAGGTCATATAGTAATAGTCCAACACAACCATTATAAATGTGCTTCTGAATGAAAACCTAGAGCTCGTCATACTTCTGAGATGGTGCACTTGATTGAGGGGTGGAGGCGCCAAAACATTCCTGGCGTTATAGGGGCGCAAAATATCTGAATACGGCCCTTTCAACAGTAACAAAGGACAAGTTTGTGACTATATAAGTAGGTCAAGGGTTGTTGTACGACGTTGCTATACATCTGAGAACATATTCATCTACACATGCGTATATAGATACAATTAGATATTAGCAACGACCATCCATCATTCAACAGCGAAGTCTTATTTTAGATTCAAGTCAACTTATAGGTATGACATAATTTGAGTATAATGCAACATATTTATGAATCCAATGAAGTCTGTAGATATGATCCGAAATATTTATATGATACCCATCTTCTTGTTGGACAATAGATGAGCAAACTATAAAGATCTCCCGACACTTACTCCAGATTGGTGAGACAAACTATATATACCAGATGCCTCGAGTCTAGGCAGTGTGCTGCTGCTGCTTTTGTTTTAGTCAGTGGCATCAGAAAACTATGTGCATGTTTTTCATCACAACACAAAAGAGTCCCAGTTTCACTGACTGATTTTCTACTGGAGATCGACAGGTAAGCCTATATACTGAAAAAAAAGTAGTTTCCACAGTTCCATTGACCATATAATCCTTGATAAGATAAACCTACATTTTGTATTAGTCAGTGGCATCAGAAAACTATGTGCATGTTTTTCATCACAACACAAAAGAGTCCCAGTTTCACTGACTGATTTTCTACTGGAGATCGACAGGTAAGCCTATATACTGAAAAAAAAAGTAGTTTCCACAGTTCCATTGACCATATAATCCTTGATAAGATAAACCTACATTTTGTATTGGCGAAAAAAATAATATACGTTGAATAGATAATACAGAATTAAAAACAATCAAGATAAATGTCGCCTCATTCTGATGGTTATAGTATCACCTTGTTTACCTTGTACCTACTCTTTTAATATTTCTGCGTTTTTTGATCGTTATATATATATATACGTACCCAGAAATACATATTACATGATACATCAGTCAAAATTCATCAATCACTAATTTCGAAGTCATTGTTGGCCAGAAACAACTCGAGTAGATAGAGCTGTCTCGACTACATGGACACCGTCTGTAATGATCTTGACTGCTCCCGATGACGATAGACTAGTTCGAAGGGTACATAGGAGAGAGAAAAAGACTGACTGTATTATCTCAGTCATAGCCCATTCCTCCCTCCCATACACACATCCGATTGGTTGAAACAACCGGATTCCATTGGCTGCATTTTCCAGGTACCATTCTCTTCTCTGGTCCTGTCTCCAAGTCCACCCGGGTCATCCTTGGTGTATGTACTCTGCAGACATGAAAACATGAAGCACATTAGACTGTATAGAACAAATCAATATATTAGCATGCCCTATACATAACCTGGTTCCCTTTCTCACTTTCACTTGGATAACATTTCACAATTATTAAAATAACATTTGGATAGACAATTAATTATCAGTGTATGAACTCATTTAGATTTATAAATTTAATGTATAAAATATAAATTGAAACAGAAAATAATTGGTTATGCCTAGGGTAACAGCTGGAACGACTGGGACCAAACCGAACTAAATTGATTTACTGAATAAGACACGAGCATTACAGAAATAATTATCAATTTTCATTATCAATAGATAACATTTTGATTCAAAAAGATGTCAATGTTTGAATGCCAACATTAGAAAATACACAATTGCAAATTACTGCTTCAGTGACTCCCGCTCACGATGATTGTATCACGCAATACAAATATGGCGGTTTCAACAGAATACAAACGCGGCGAGAATAGAATGCGTTCATTTGATCACGTGACACCAAGATGCACAGTATGAAGGTTGGAGAAAAAGCGTGTCCGCCATCTTTGTTGCAATAAAGCGGCAGAAAAATTATAACGGTCAAAATGAAAGAAGAGCGTCAATAATGCCATGACGGATATCAATTAGAACTGAATGAATACAACACAGAAAACGCCCTACTCGGGTAATTAATGATTGCTTGCACAATTCACTCACAATGAGACGCAACTTGCTAGTGTGAACAAATTGTAGTAGCTTCATAGGCCTATGCAGTGGTGTGGCTATGCCCTACCGATAAGGCCAAGCCCACTCTATACAGTTTTCTTTAAAAATAACACATCTTAATTTACATTCAAGTGCTGAAAAAGCACATTTAAAATTAAACGAAACCGCGAATCGGAGAGTCACTACAATATTACAATTTCAGATTCATCTGGAGTACATTCATCTGAAAATGCAACACAACGCCCATTATAGATACGCCTGAGAACTGCAAGTTTTCGGTAATGTACACCGTACCCCACTGTACCCCCCCACAACACATCCACGGTGAAATGAACGACAAAATCTGCACTCGAGAACACAATACACAATATATATATATATATATATATATATATATATATATATATATATATATATATGTATATATATATGTATATATATATATATATATATATATATGTATATATATATATAAATAATGTATGAATGAAAAACGTATATACGTATTGATGTTATTATTGAAATACAATTTAAATAAAATACACTTCTTAACAAACTAGGCCTGGCCTCTACGGCAGAGAAACTAAAAGACGCGTCCGCTCCTATTCAACTTCTAGTTCAGTTTGATTTGCCATCCTAACTAAGCTCCGCCCCTCACGTTGCTATTGGCTGATCTCGAACTATGCGATTGGTTAGTCCTTGTAACGACTACGTCTTGCAATGGGGTTTGTGGCGCGATCCTATCCTGGCATTTCCGATGACACCACTGGGCAAATAATAGCAATGCATGATGCTCTTTTTAGGTCTAAAATAAGACTTGGATCGAGAGATAATAAAATGTGATGTTACCTAGGCAGAACACCTACCTCATTGTTCAAAATAAGTTCAACATATAGGTCTATTATCGAACTGTTAATGTACATACGTATTTATTGAATATATCGCATTGGGAGTATATTAGATGACTGGGACGTGATTAAAATGGGACTTATACCATGTATATTCGAGCTACATAAGCATAAGGAGCGCATGGATAATAATTTAAATGTCTACTATCTACACTATACAAAAAAAAAAAAAAAATGGGAAACAATACAGAAGACGACAAATTGAAGTAAACACACATTTAAAATGACCAAATGCCTAGTGATGCACCCAAGAATATGTCTAAGAGAATATTCTCGAAAACATTATACTTCTAGGCTTTTGGAGTATTTTCTTCTTATTAGACAAACAAGCCAATAATGATGTGGGTTCAGTCCAAGTTGAAAGTGTTTCCCGCCACTAGTATCTAAACTCTAAAGTGTGCAAAGAACTCTAACCTTAAATTAAAAACAGGCTCGTGTTGTCGAGATTGAGAAAGAAGAAAATGAAGGACTTTCCCTAATAGAAATCAGTAATGAATGTGATGAAGCTTATCTTAGAGAAATCAAGTAACGGATAAAGTGGAAACACCCGTTCGTAAAGGCAAATTAGTAATGAATGAAAAAAGGGATAAGTTACATTTTTATAAATTATTGATCGTGCGGATGGTTACTTTCAAAAATGATACATCGCAACTCTTTTTGATTCTCACATTTTGTTCTACTCTAAACTTGAAATCGAAATGGTTAAAATGAGAACTAGTATATAGAATCAGCTGTCACCGGACCAATGGTCCAAATCTGTAAAATTAAAAAATAATAATTAAATATTTATTGGCCATTCTGCACTTTACCAGTATAGTTTTCCTGAGTTTTCGACCTCAATTGCTGTTTTCCGTTCGTATCCTAATTATATAGGTCTAATAATGTTCACATTTCAGGTTAAACTATAACAATGTGTTACGATATCAATGCATGTACAACATGAACATTTATGATTTCTCTTGCAATTGAGAAAAAAAGGAATATGCTTTTGCATTTTGCATCACTATGGGCCTACACACGCCATATATTTATTTATATATTTACATCTTTCTTCATTTTTTATATTTGGTTTTAACGACGCACTATACTGATGACTACGATCTATTGGAGTCGGTGGATGATGAATGAGATGATGAGATGAAAGGTTATTTTATTAGGTGTTTTTGGATGGTGGGAAGGAGTCGGTCGTGGCCTGTTCAAGAACCATCCCAGTATCAACCTGAACGACAGAGGGAAACCACGAAAAACTCCTGTCAGAAGGAAGGTCGACCATGGCGGGAATCGAACCCTGGTCTCCCGAATGACGGTTCAGTGTTACCACTCGGCCACGCGTCTCGGTATGTGTATGTGTGTATGTATATATGTATATATATATATATATATATATATATATATATATATATATATATATATATATATATATATATATATATATGTGTGTGTGTGTGCGTTTAAAAATGCTCCAAAAATTATTTGTAATATATATATATATATATATATATATATATATATATATATATATATATATATATATATATATGAATATATATATATATATATATATATTCAAATATATATGTAGGCCCTATATTCAGAATGTGCTGGGAGCGTTTGACCCTCGAAAAATCAATTAAATGTCTCAACAATTATCACGATAATAACATGTGCAGTTACAAGTTCAAGATGTGCTCCATTCTAGATCAACTCGAGATCCTAAAAAAAAAAGAGGCCCGTATCCCTTTCTGTGCTTACCCGTGTCCCACGGGAGCAGGGTGGAAGGGAGGGGGGAGGGAGGGGAGGGGGGTAGACACAGCGGCACAATGAGTGTCCGGTCAGTAATCCCGTAACCGAGTTCAGCCTCGGCAGTGGCTGCGCACAGCGTATCGACCTTGTGGGGGCAACGAACTCTCGTCGTACACGTGGCACGAGATCGCGGCAAACGTTATGCCCAATATTCGTACATCGTGACGCAACCCCCCCCCCCCCCTACAACCCAACCCTAACGCCAGCACCCCGAAACACACACACACACATACATACATGCACAAATAAACAAAGAAGCGTGTTTGTCCTCACTATATATACAAGCGTCATTACGTTTACTTTTTCAGACTCGACCTGTTAAATTAAACTCGCAATTGATTTTGTCCGAATGCATTCGTAGATTTCAATGTAGGTTTCAAATCCTCACCAAGACGCGATTGAAAAAAATGTTCTCTAAATACAACTATATCGAGAACTTGAAATGTATCTCTTGGGTTATAACCCTCTCCGCAACACTTGCACTATAGGCCTACAAGTTGAAAAAAAAGATAGTAGACGATACAATACCACGATATTTCATTTATTGAAATATTTTCAAACATCTATGATTTCAGATCGTTCAATCGATTGATTGTATTCACAAAAATTGTTACAAAATACACCTACAATAATTGTGAACGCGAAACACTATTTAGGGTAGGCCTATATACACTGATCAGGAAAAATATCTCAGTTTCAAAACTTTGATATTTTACATGATCAGTGTCAAGATTTCAATTGCATACACTAAAAGGCTCAAGGGCTAAATGAAACTGAATGAACACATTCCTATGATCTCAATTATTTCGCCCAGAGTAAAGATATAGGCCTACACTTCAATTGTCGGAACTCGGAAGTCTTAAGAGGTCAGCAACGTCAAGTGCAAAGTTATTAATAGCAAATCGATACCGGTTATTGTTATCAAGATGTTATATATATATATATATATATATATATATATATATATATATATATATATATATATATATATATATATATATATATACATAAATATATATATATATATATATATATATATATATACATAAATATATATATATATATATTATATATATATATATATATATATATATATATATATATATATATATATATATATATATATATATACGAATATATATATATATATATATACAGGCCTATATCCACTACGGGCCTATATAGCATCATTAAAACTTGGAACATCAAAATTAAGATTTGAAATAAAATAAATATTATATAAATTAAAAGTTAACACAAACATTATTTCAATCTTGATAAAGAGTTCACGCATATTTTGTCAACAATCACCGTCACACGCGTAACACAATAATTAACACTGGGCTAAATTTCAATAAAATAACAAACGGTTCCCATTTTTTTATCGATATATAAAGGCCTATATCTAAAAACAAAAACATATTTATATATATACATATATATATATATATATACATATATATATATATATATATATATATATATATATATATATATATATATATATAATTTGTGTCGTTCGCTGTCTCTGTAATATCCACAGTATAGGCTGATGGTGTTCCTCTGAAGAGGTCCGATTTTCGAATCAGCTGTATATCAAATCCAAACACCCCGGCATGCGGCGTGACCTACATTAGATTGGACAAATCAGCATCGCTTTCTCACTCGAGCTGCGGTGAGCATGTGTACAGGGCGATAAGAGGACCAGTGGACTGGGTATGCGTAGGCCTATCGTCCTGTGGCGGGGTATGAAACTGTATCTACTTGTCAAGAACTTGGAAAAATATCGAAATATTTCATTCAAAATCGAGTCAAGTTTCCTTATGAAACGATGAATGGGTTAACTAGCAAATTTTGGTTTAGGCCTATACACCTGACGGAAATTTCGAAGATTTCCGGGATTTCAGGGAGATTACGTGTCAAGGAAATTCAGGGAGATTTGACGGATTTCATGGCGAGTGTATACTGACTGGGGGTGGATTGCAAAGACGGAGTTTTTAAACCCCGGCCTACCTTAGACGCCGTCTAAGTAAGAAATTGCATTGTGGTTGCAATGCAATTTCTTGGACGGCGTCTAAGGTAGGCCGGGGTTTAAACTCCGTCTTTGCAATCCACCCTGGATGAGACTTGCTAAACCCCTGCACACACAATCTACTGAAGTTATTATCCGAAAAAATAGTGTTGATGAACCATGAACAGATTCATATACTTGCACAAAATCCTGCTGTACTTGTTTGTTTATAGGCCTACGTTTTTGTCGACTATTTTTCAATCCAAACAAATAAAACGAGAAAACGTGTGAGGTGCCATGAAAATATATACTTCTGTCGACAATAATGAAATTAGTGTTCGAAGGGCATATCATTCGCCGTTTCATCAATGAACGGTGATAAAAAAAACAAAAAACAATAACGAAAAATTAATTTCGTCCAATGTTAGTCGAGAGATGTGATAATGAAGGGTAAAAAATAAGTATTCCTTTGGTAGAAAAGTAACAAGACACCATCCAGCCTTAAAACTTAGATACGTACGTACATGCCCGAGTGACTGATTCGCGAAATACTAATGTCCAATACAGATCAGTAGTGAAAAATGTCTTACCATATTCATCTCTTGTCATACACAGCGAGCGCGACTCACATAACCTCACGCTAGCCAAAACGCTCACGCTCATCGCTAGCCGAAACATTGAACTAGGCCTAAACGCTCGCTGAAGGTCGTAAGTTGACCTGAATGAACCTCCATGCGTTGCAAGCAACAATCGAGGGTGTCGACCTGCCCTCAAGACTCACTGATCGGGCTGACGGCGACGGAGTGAGAAGTCGGCATTTCATGATTTAAAATTGTTCGCGAAAACTAAAAGACTTGAACTAAACCTAAAAGACTTGCAGTCGCATGATGTTTATTATCGAGATAAATCCGACAGTCACACATCCCATTATTAGCCTATAAACGACGCAGGAAAACCAAGAACAATCTCAGTCAAGATAATATCACAGTATAGGTAGACCACGGAAGAAATCAACCCGTTAATTAACAGTGGTAAGCCTATATAGCTAGACATACGTATTTTACATTATAGACAAAAGTATAGGTATAGAATCCCTAAACACCACAGAAACGGCGTAGCTAGATAAAATATATATAGGACAGAGTCGTTAAACACACTCCCGACATCGGGTGCCTCAAATCCTGGATGTCAGGGTATGGAAGAGCAACGGCCAATGAGGGCACTCACACACACACACACAAGGACAATGGCATAGTTTTGACACGTGCCTGCTATGGGCGAAAGTGAGTTTATTTCCAGTGTGACCTAGTTACGAAGTGCGCAAGCTCAGCTCGGTGACTTCATAGCACGGAAGAAATACGCATGCAAGATCAATACTGAGTAGGCGTCGCGTTGTATGCGTTATATAGGCCTACACAGGCCTAACCAGTGGCGGATCCGACATATACGTATAGATTTAGTACGTTGCAAATGCAATTGCTTTTGTACGTTGCTTGTAAAAGGCAATCAAGTTATAGAGTCTATATGGTAGCTCAGATTACGTGTGATGGGCTGGGAGTATGAGAAAGAGTCACTATGAAGAATTATCAAGGAAGAGTCTGTGGGTTCACTTTGACGACTGAGGAAAACCAGAAAAAATTTCCAGACAGGATAGAATGTGAGAACCAATCTACCGAGTGACGTTTGTAGAGCACTAAAACGAATAACCATCTTGAAACTTATAATTACATAAGCTACCCATGATTTGTTTTTACAAAACTATTATAATTTTTCAAGTAGATCTATTGCTCGTGAACATATTTCTGAGTCGAATCAATTTGGGTCATAGTAAAAACAGGTTCAAGTTTGCCAATACTTTTTTAGATTCTGAAATTTAATTTAGTGATGTTCTTTTATATTATATTACTCCACGTTAGGCCTTATTTCAAACTAGATTATATATGATCTTTTAAAACATAGGCCTATTATATTTAAAAATCTATACAATGATATTTTCATCATTTCTTTAATGAGAATTACTTTCGCAATATTTATTTTTTCACCAATCATTACTCCACGATATTCCTTAGAATCTAAGATCTATCCGATAGCACTGATTACCTTTAGGCCTATATCATCATTATATTTATAAACACGAATATTATTACATATTGATTTTCATTTGATTAAAATAGTCAAGATTAAGACTCCATATTGACACAAATCAGGCATTTTCATATAATACACAATATAGCCAACAGCATATAGTAACACCAATTAATTCTATAGGCTCTATGTCCCCAAGTGTCAACTTTTGACAGAAGAATATGTTATAGAACTCACTAGCAGAAAAAATATCACAATACTTCAGTAAGTTGATATATCTTTTCATTTAATATCCCAGAGAAACTGGAAACTCTTTTATATAATTAAAAATTGAAATAATATAAGGGTTTACTATAGGCCTATAGTGCCCATCTTTTGTCTACACACATGGACTTAATCAAAGTGATATTTATATATATAAACTCAAATCATTTTCACAAAATATGACGTATAGGCCTACATGGTGGGCCTAATTGTTTCTTCTATCATTGAAACACATACGAACAATCAAGTCATTCTCATAAGCAAAAATTGACAATTACGCCCAAGCCTTCTATAATTGATTTGAGGGTTTACACGCAAAACGAAAGAAAATTATGTTTTCACCAAACTTGTAACCATCACGTAATAAAAATAATTTCATAAGCAAGAGTGTATATCATGATATGAGGCATGTCAACAATGAAATATTATCTGGATACAGATAAATATCAACTATACATTATTCTGTCGTTATAGTGTCATGTTGACGGCCATTCAAACTGCCAAGCCTATGTCCTGCCACACTTTCCCGGTGTTTTTCTCTACGAACATCTTACTGCCATCATCGCGGACACTAACCACGACAATAATACACACAATTGATAATTTTTAGCCAATAAACAAGTAAAAATCTCACCTGAAACACTGGACACCGATCACCACTCGCCCTGCTACAATTTGACGCGCCCAAAAAGTCGAGTTAGAACAGACTTCACATTCCCCAGCACGGGCCACATGGATATCGATATGGCTCGGTACGCCGCGCAGTCCCAATCCTAACCGACCATTTTACGCGCCAAATCGTCCAGCCACACTCCGCGGCCACTACCTTACACTATATTTACAAGTACACTGAACAGTTCGTACCTTGAGTTCCATGCAACTTTCACCAGCTACGTAACGAAAATGTTACCGCCGTCAATCAATATTACTTTCCGTTTGAGAGTCACATGTTTAAATGAGAAGGCCGATAGAACGCGAGTTTATTTCAACAATCAACAATGAATAGAAATGATAAAGAGTCGACAATCAACAGGCGGCACTATTTATCGATTATCAATTACCTAACTAGTCATTCATCAATAATTTTCCATGATTATTCATCATTCAAGTCGAGATTATCTCAATTAATTATATATATATATGAATAATACTTCATTACAAGAGGTTCGGCAAAATTACTTGTGAGAATCCATCTGTCTAACCGTTGGTGATACTCCGAAAAAATTGTTTCGTATTGTGTTTGTACACCTGTCGATGTAAACGAATGACTCTAAACAGGACTAGACTATTTGTTTTCATTTGCAATTGTCCAACCATACGTCGCGAGACAGAAAAAAAAATTGCCGCGATTTCTGGGGGCAATGCTCGATTAATATATAAATACTCGGAAGATGACCGACCTATCTTATCTAAAGACATCCAATCCAAGTTCTTCAACCGATTCAACGACCGTTCTCCACTACCAACAACCGTTTTTTTTTCTATTTACTAGAGGAAATGAGATTACCATATGACGTCACATCCCGTTTGCGAATATTTTAACAAAGAAAAGTTACAGCCATCTGCTGCTTTGGTGAAATGAAAAAACAAAAAAAAAACACCACATGCATGTGTTGTACAACCACCCTAAAAGTTGGGATGGTTCAAGAAATTGTAAATTAGAATACACGCACTCAGATAAAATATTATGTAAATGAAGATGATAATTTGCTAGAGTTCGTCGTCTAGGGAAGAAGGCTTTTTGCACGGGGAATGCAGCTGCATCCTACGCCTACGGCATCAGGATCGAAGATTGGAGGGCATTAACCTCTCGCGAAGTATAACTCTGAACAATAATATTAGGACAAACCACAAATATCAATAGAAAGTCCACAAGTAGCCTATTTTAAACAAAATTAATTGCATTTCATTATTTCCGATTTGAGGATTTGATAATTGTGGGCGAAAAAATAATAATAAAATAGTCCCAATATTTGTCGGCTCACTAGAGTGACTGAACCATATGTTACTATAGTGGTTTGCTGAATATTAATATGGTTATACCTTTCATGTTTCATGCACATTTAGTTTATTGATTATTGTTTGCTAAACGACTCTTACAACAACTAGGTTGTAGTTGTGTTGTGTACGAATTAGCAGGTGATAATGAAACTATGAATTGTGACTATTTCGAGAGCGAGAGGTTAACAACTCCTGAAATCTGGTGTACACTTGTCTTGAAATCCTTTGGAATCTTCTTGCAATCCCGTGGAATTTCCGTGAAATCCCGTGGAATTTCCGTGAAATCCCTTGAAATCTGAAATCAGGTGTACATACACCAAACTTACTATTTGTTTACCCCTCGATGAAAGAACGTTTACAAAAACCCATGCTCTATGCGGGACTCGAACCCACGCCCATCGGTGACTTCAGTTTCAGAAACGGTGCCTCAACTGACTTGAGCTATACCGAGGATGGCGTTTAATGTATTCCATCATTTAATATAAAATAAGTAGGCTACGTCGTCATAAAATGTTAAATACAAACTTGACGCAAATTCACTAATTTTCACTAATTAGCCTCAATTGAGATACAATGATTATATTTTTCTACATTTCGATGTTGATAACCAGAAAAATATTATTTCCGCAATTTTGGCCAAAGGATTGCTCCGATTAACTACAATATCAAACTAGATCAAACCTCAAGATGAAATTTGAACATTTTAAGCCGCAATTCATTTAAATGTGATTGACCCGACGGATTCGCATTATTTATTGCCCCTCAACGACCCCACCATCGACTAGGTTATTTGGGGGATTTCACAGAATGGCGTATGGAATACATTTCTTGTCGTGCATATGCCACACATGATTGCGTACTCTTGGATCGACTGTCATATATGTGTGAGGAAATGTGCGCACGTATGCATGAGACAATTTTATTACTCACGATTGCCGAGGTTACATTCATATTTTACAAGGACAAGTCACTTCCACCAATTATTGCCATTCATGAACATATAGCGCATTCCAAGACGGCAAGACCACTGCAGACTCAGCGGTTTATGAATCTTCTTCATTTCATTTTATTCTGCACAATATAATAGCTGATACATGATATAAGTGAGGATAATACAACTAACAGAAGCGCGCGTAATGACACAAGTTCTTGAGTGTGGGCTGTCAAATAAAAACATTTATAGATATTGTATAGCTCGTATAGCAGAGACGGAATACATAAAATAATATTTGATATTCAAGAGCATACCACAGAACAAAAATTAATTTTAAATTATCAACACCAAGTCGTTGTGGAGAAATGGATTTGTCCAGATTATAGTATTTTGAATAGCATAGTGATATGCTTTCGTTTAGAAAAGAATGTATAAAATTTGTCAAAACAGAATTTCCTATATCGTAATATATTTAATCTTAAAATCTTATATTTCTGTAACTAATTATCACCAATGTTTCAGTATTAATTATCAATAATTCTAACGTGTATTGTTAATTGAGCTCAAATTTTCCTAAAGTAATGTTGCTAAATATTTATGTTTATACCTACATGTTATTATTAGGCCTATATTATATTATCATGTATTATTATTATTTACTGTAACGTGCCAATAGCTGAAAATGCTAAATAAACAATCTATCTATCTATCTATCTATCTATCTATCTATCTATCTATCTATCTATCTATTTATCTATCTATCTATATTCAATCACGTGGTAGCTTCGATTGCATTTGTAATATATATGGTAATGGTGTATGGTATATGGTCATAGTAATATATGGCACTGAAACAGGGTGAAAATAGTTGTGATAATTAATCTGATAAAGCATGTTGTGACAAATAATTCTCTCAGACGACCTCAGCCAATTTGGTCGATTTGTTTTTTGAAAATATACAACTATACTCGTTTCTTCTGATCGAATTTTGTACTTTCGGTTAATAAAAAAAAAGGAAATAGGAAACAAATTATAATAGTTCTTTACAAATAACTTGATCATAGGCTGACACGGATTAAGACATAAGAAATGGGATATTGCAAAACTCTTGCAATACATTTGATTTGTCACTTATGTCACATATAGACCTATTCCAAACATATTTCAATATTGAAACTTAATTAAGTATAACAGCACTAAAAATGTAGGCCCTATAATCCATGCAAATAAATCTAGATGTGTAGAGTATTTTGAAATATTAAATAAATACCGTTATGTAGATTATACTAAAAATACATTCCATCAGTTGAATTTAGTCAGTTTTCAATTTGACGAGTATATGCACGCCTGGATTAATTACATTGATCGACCACACTTCACAGTAAATTGTTAACAATAATAATAATAACAGCAGGCCTACAGTTTATTCCGCCGCAGTCAGCAGTTCTATAATTATAATTTATAATTAGCGTCAGCTAAATAATCAAGGACTCAAGGCCATTTTCAATTCGACATACATTAATATTTACTAGTCAAACGCGAAATATGCGTTGTAAGATGAGCGAGATATCTGAATAAGGTATAAAAGTCCTTGAAGTAGTTCTACCCTTGCTACTATATCGACTTTGGTATTCTACACACCTTGATATCTGAATAAGCTAGAAAAGTCGTTAAAGTAGTTCTAATCTCCTTTTCTTTATTGACTCTGGTATTCTACACACCTTGACGCAAATAAAAAATAAGCTTACTTCATTGTTGGTCAACTCTTGAATCTAGAAAGCAGTGAATCTCGACAACTTGATTCTGTCACAATTTTTATGATTTATTTTATGAATATTATCAGTTATTTTTTTTTTTTCTTCAAAACGGCTGATTGGAATTGCATACACTTTGTCTGTGTTTTTTTATTGTTTGTTTGTTTGTTTGTTTGTTTTTTTGTTTGTAAGCACTCCACAGGTCGCAAAGGGTTGACTGATCAACATTAAACTTTTTTGTACATGCAAACTCATCCAACTTAGAACTGTATAGTTTTTGGAATGAATCGGTCGGACCGATTTTGAGAAAAATCATCTAAATTTTCTAAAAACCCCATAAGATTTGGCTGGGCGGAAAATGTTGAAAATAAAATCTCTCCAAATGGAATGAAATTTTCTCTAAATGTGTATACATAGATTTTACACATTATTACGATTTTGTAAGCAATTCTGATCAGTCGTTTTGAAGAAAATAAATAAATGACTGATAATATTCATGAAATATATTATACAAATTGTGACAGAATTAAGTTGTAGAGATTCACTGCTTCCTATATTCAAGTGTTGACCAACAATGAAGTATTTTGTATATACATCAAGGTGTGTAGAATACCAGAGTCAATGAAGTGGCAAGAGTAGAACTACTTTAACGACTTTTATAGCTTATTCAGATATCAAGGTGTGTAGAATACCAGAGTCGATAAAGTAGCAAAGGGTAGAACTACTCCAAGGACTTTTATACCTTATTGAGATATCTCGCTCATCTTACAACGCATATTTCGCGTTTGACTAGTAATAAAGAAGGCTTTGTTTTAAACGTTTTCAATTAGGTGACAACTGTTGCTTGGATTTTACATTTTTAATTTTTACATTTTACATTGAAACGGCTTCTCCGATTTGAGTGAAAGTTCGGAATAATGTGTAAAATTAATTAATTATTATATTGAAATTCCCTGAGAATTTGAATTCTCTCGAAGAAAATATTTTTTGCGGATTTCTTCCTCCGGGTTATTCTTATGGGATTTTTGAAAACTTTGAAATGAGTTTTCTCAAAAGTGGTTCTACCAATTGCGGCTTCAAACTATACAGTATCGAATGAGATAAGGACACTTGTGTATACCAAGTTTCAACCGATTTAAACTTTTAGTTTGAAATGTGGAGCGCAAAAAAAAAAAAGCACTTTTTTCCGAGTATGGTGTAATTGAGTCTTCGCTTCGCTCATCCAATTACATTTCATATATAAAATCTCGCTCCATCTTACAACGTATATATTACGTTGCATTTTCCTGGTTTCTTTATTTAAGGCAGCATCTTATATATAGAATCCCACCTCCTCGCACACTGGTAATTTGGCACAATTATAATTTTCATGCGGACTCTTTAGGGCTTTAAACATCCATGAGTTTATTTCGTGAAAAAATCTTGGAACTGTGAAACAAACATTGGTAGAGATAAAGAGGTTTTTATGGGTAGAGAGAGGCAGTAAGTACATGCACATGAAGTTTTACTTTTGATAAATGTAAAAAAATGTACATGTTTAATTTCCATATTTTTTCAATCTTTCAACTCAATATAATTTTCACCAACTTTTCTCATTTTATTAACTAGGAAAACGCGTTATGTGTTGCTGCGTTGATAGTAGCTGAGCATTGAGCTAGAACATATCAACTTATCTTTGGATTGGTTATATGCCTAATTATATATATATATCCACCTTGAGATCTAAACAATTACGTCACTGCCATCCTATTTCCTTATCAATTTTTATGATAATAAAGAAGGCTTTATTTTGTTTTAATCGTTTTCAATCAATTGGTGCACCTGTATGCTTGGACTTGATTGGCTTCTTATTAGCTCTGAGTGATTTAAAAAAATCAGATTATATATTTTTTTACATAAAAACGGCTGATCTGATTTGACTGAAAGTTCGGAATAATGTGTATAATTATTATATTGAAATTCCCTGAGAATTTGAATTCTCTCGAAGGAAATATTTTTTTACGAATTTTTTCCTCCGTGTTATTCTTATGAGATTTTTGAAAACTTTGAAATTAATTTTCTCAGAAGTGGTCCAACCGATTGCGCCTCAAAACTATCTACAGTATCGAATTAGTTGATACTTGTGTATGCCAAGTTTCAACTGATTTTGAATTTTCGTTTGATCTGTAGAGCTCAAAAAAGCACTTTTTTTCGAGTATGGTGAAATTGAGTCTTCGCTTCGCAAATCCAATAACAAAGATATTTTTTCTCTTTTCATACTTTTGATATATTTTTTCATACACAATCATTGTAAATCTATGGATGAATAGACTCGAAGAAAGATTAGATTCGGACAGGGCCTCCAAGGGCCTCCAATGGAAGGAGAAGGGGGCTGGGGGGAGTTGAATAGGTTGATTGAAAGAAATGAGTCAGGGTATGGGGGTAGGCGAAGTCATGATAGAGCAGTAGTTATAAAGGGGGCTAGATTAGATGTCGGTAAGTTCTCTTTCTTGAATAGGACAGGTAGGGATTGGAATGGGCTTAGTAGAAGTATACTTGAGGAGGATGAAATAGGGTTGAAGCTATTCCGTCAGAAGGTTAGGGAGGCGATAGGATAGGATTGATAGGGAACTTGCCACCGCGCATTTATGTGCAACTGCAAGAGTTAATAATAAATAAATAAGGGCGATCTTACCTCCCCAAAGAATAATATGAAAAGATAACAAACAATACCTTTCAAGAGTCCGCATCTTAGTTGAGAATGTTTCTCTTCAAAATGCTCGACCCAAGTTCGATATGCATTCAAAAGTTGGGTTATGGGTTGAAAAGTGAGAAAGGTGTAATATTGAAAGAGTTTCAGTAACCGCCGGAGTTTTTCATTTCATAATTTTGACAAAATCTAGGTACATTACACATTTTGGCCAAGGAAATTGGGAAAACTGTGGAATTACAGGCAAATAAGAATCTCAAATATTGATAAGCAAGGTTGAACTTGAGGATATGCGTTTGTTATTTATTTTTACCATTATTTGGTAACCGGGAATTAAGCAATGAAAACCATCAAATTAGGCACATTTTGATTCGATTATTGCTCCATAATAAAATTATTCTTCAATTTTCGATTAGGCATATCTAATTTTGAGGATATTACTTATGTACTACAATTTACTGCAAGTCCGTAATGTTTGTGGTTCGTGAGATATATGTGGCGAAAGTGCACCCTGAAAATCTGTCTAACATGCGGGCTCTTAAGGTAGTGAACTTCTGAAAGAAATAATACTTTTCAATAACGCAGAACATAGCATGCTCACATCCATTTTCTCATCACAATAAAACTGTTTTATTTGCTCAGACACTATATTTGAAAATACACTCTAGTGATGTCTGAGAGTGTCGACACTTGGCAGTTCCTACAGACTGTTAGCAGATGCGTGAGCGTTTGTTATAGATAAAAAACATTTAGCGCCTTATTTAACACAATACAATGACTACCTTCAGATCAAGACGATGAACAAGGTCATTGTACATGGACTGCAGCAGAATCCTTGGTATTATGAGTTCAAAGCAGCATGGGCCAAATAGTAACACGTTTAATTTTTGAGACTAGCTGTAGGCTATAATCATAGACTATGCTTTAGTCGCAATGGCGCCGAGTTGTTAATTTTAAAAATATATGTATACAGAAAACACCATTATTTGCAGTATGGTTGACTGGTAAATTGCTTGTAAAATTGTAAAATGTCGTTTTTGTACATTTCTCAATTCAGAATGGAAAATTAATCAATTTGGTTGTTATTTATTTATTAATAAATAGTAGAGAAGTACCATAGACTATGGTAAAGAAGCCTACTGTAGAAGTCAAGTAATAAATAAGTAAACACAGTTGGATATATGTTGAATTTAATAAAATCCAATTAATTTTATGACTTTATTAATACATTTATTTAGATTCATATAGATTATATTCATTATATATACATATAGGCCTATTTATTTTTTATTTTTTATTTTTTATTATTTAACTCTTGCAAATGCACATAAATGCGCGGTGGCAAGTTCCCTAAGCACCCCTATCCCACCATCTCCTTAACCCTCTGACGGAATAACTTTAACCTGATTTCATCCCCTTCAAAAACATTTCTACTAAGCCCATTCCAGTCCCTACCTGTCCTATTTAAGAAAGAGAATTTACCGACATCTAATGTAGCCCCCTTTATGACTACCGCTCTATCATGACCCCGCCTACCTCCATACCCTGACTTATTTCTTCTTATCAACTCATGCAGCTCCCCCCACCCCCCCCCTCTCCCTCCATTACCCTGAAGAAATTACACAAACGATCCTCCTTCCTCCGTATTTCCAATTTCTGCCACCCCAGGTCTCTCATCATCTCAGTTGGACTCTCCAACATTCTTACCCTCTCCCCCCTTTCATTCTCATCCCATTTCCACCTCCTAACCCTACCTGTAACCCTTCTCACAGCAATCCTTTGAACCCTTTCCACATCCCTTATCTCACCTAATCTATAAGGATCCCAAACTGAACTAGCATATTCTACCATGGGACGCACTAACGAGAAATATGCTTTTTCCTTAATCTCCATACCTGCCCCCCTAAGTTGCCTCATTACAAAGTTTAGTGCATTTATACTCTTTTTTACTATTCTCTCAATCTGACTCCCCCACCCTAGACGCCTATCAAATACCACCCCCAAATACTTGTAGTTTTCCACCAACTCCAACGTCTTCCCTCCTACCTCATACACTACATCTGTCCTTATGTTTCTCTTACCGAATGTGACTAACTTGCACTTTCCTGTATTCAACCCCATCTTGTTTGACTGAACCCAACGATTAATTGCCGCTAAATCTACCTGAAGAGCTACTACATCCTCCTCTGTAATGATTTCCCTATATAACACACAATCATCTGCAAATAACCTTATTTTCGAATTATATATATATTTATATGGATTAATTAAATTTGAATAAAAATGGTAATAAATATATCTGCTGGATACCTGTGAAATAAAATTTGTGTCAAGTGAATCGGTTTCACATTCATGTTCATTATCGTACGATAAAGAATAAGATCGCCCTTGTAGTGCCCCGTTCGAACGATCCTACCTTTCATCCCTAGCCTTAATTGGGGAACAATGATTTTGTATCGAGTTACGACGTTATTAAAAAAAAAAATCCATTTGTTAGGTTTCATGAAAAAGATCTGATTCTCATCTGGGCTGATAAAAATGTTGATATCTCAAATCGTTTAAAACTATGCCACACAAAAACTGGTTTACCACCAAAATCATTACAAGCCACCCTTAATTACAATTCTTTCAAGAAAAAAAGAATTTCAACGTTTTCTTGCTAGCCTAATTCTATGGGCTTTAGAAATTCTCTTTTAATTAAAAAACAGCTAAATTAGTTGTTCCCAAGATGGATGTTGAGGCAATTAGGAATAATTATTGTAGAAGCCATAAAATACAATAAAAACATTCAAGTTCTTATTTTGACAATTTGACTTCGACTGCGTCCACATGAAAACGAGCCTACCATATAATAAAGTTATTTAAGGGTATGAGTGACCATGTGATGGATGAATGATGAACACAAAAACCCATCAAACTTGGATTGAATTGAATATTGATTGAGATATATCGAAATTGTCAATTTCAAATGACATCGAATAAAAAGAAATACAATGTTGGAAGTCATGAGTGTTATGGGCAGTAATAGGTAAATGCTACAAGCTGTTGGGGGAGGGGGGGAGGGGGGGGGGAGATTGAGGTAAGTTTACTGAAAATTGGGCCTACAATTGAGTTTGCAGCTTTGTCCATCAACAATACTAACAATTATTTTCTTCAAAAACTTTATATTTCAATATTATAATAAGGCCCGGTTTTACCAATCTTAGTTAGGGTGCTAATCCACTAACTATTAATTAAAGGTACGAAAATAACATATGTAACCAATGGTGATAACAAGTTATAATCCACTGACTATTGCTGAAGCTAGTTTCGTAAAACCGGGCCTAAGTGAATATAAAGGAAAGTAATAGTTATAGGACTGGTTATTTTTTTAAATATTCACGACACAAGATTTCTACTTAGGGGCTAGCCAGAAGAAAGGCTGACATCCAGCTAAATCAAAATTTAGGTCACACAGTTTTTGTGACTTTGAGATGTGGTTTCGATACTTTTTTCAATCCATTGGACTGTAAGCTCATTTCTGATTTTCATGATTTTCAATTTACCTGAGTCCCAAAAGTCTGAAAATGACCATACTTGAGCAACAATAGTATCACGATGTAGTGACACCAACCTATTTTCTCACAATATAAAGAAGGTGACCTAACTCCTATACTGATAACATGGAAGGCATTTGTGGTTTCTTGTGGTCAGTTCAGAGCCAAAGGTCCTGATTGGCTGTCGCGATTTAGCGGATTTCCCTGTGAACTAGATGTGGATAAGAGTGGCTACAGTACCGGTGGCATTGTCGAAGTTACAAAATCTATAATTTTCGTGAAAAACAAATACAACTACAAACATTATATATCTACTGAGCCATGTATAGCATTGTTGAGCATTGCTGTTTTATATAGTTTGATATAAAAGCGATAGTTGCGCTACAGGCAATCGGGACCCTGGACTCGGGAACTGACCCCGGAAATATTTCACTTTCAAGACCCGAGTTGGGTTACCTCCTTTATATTACAATAAAATAGGTTGGTATCACTACATCGTGATAGTATTCAGGACCCTTACCTAATAAATTCGGTGCTAGTGCTAGCTAGCTCCAAGAGGCTAGGACTTTTGATTGGTCAATGTTCACTAGGAGAGCTACTTGCCATGGCAACTGTCTGGTCTCTGTGTATTTCCATTGTTGTTAGCACAAAATCCTAGCCCTGCTTATGAGGTGGGCTTCGAAATGTGATGAACTTATTCAGTCCAAGAGACCGTGGATTTGTTTTTCCAATATTTTGTCATTGTTGGTAGCTTTTCTAGTGAACATTGACCAATCAAAGTCCTAGCCTCGTAGAGCTAGCTAGCACTAGCACAAAATTTCGAGTGGTTTATTAGGTAAGGGTCCAGGAAACTTGGAAGAAACTTTTTGTGCATGGCCATCAGGATGTCATAAGTGTCAAGAGGGCTGTGGAGTAAATGGCTATGGTAATCTGTTGGAAATGTACTTCATTCTATGTGCATTGAAACTGAATCTAAAATGCACACACGATGCATATGCATGTTACATCTGCATACAAATTAATTAATCGAAGAAATAATTGTAAAAATATCAATCAAAATAATAACTTCAACCGTATACTTCCAAACAATAATTGGATGAGCGTAGCGAAGACTCAATTTCACTGTACTTGAAAAATCGAATGTGTTTTTTTTTTTTTTTCTTTTTTTTTTTTTCGCGCTCTACAGGTCAAACAGAAATTCAGATCATGATGAAACTTGGCACACACATGAACCCCTATCTGACTTGATGCTGTATAGTTTTGAGGCGCGATCGGTTGAACCACTTCTGAGAAAACTCATTCCAAAGTTTTCAAAAATCCCGTTAGAATAACCCAGAGGAAAACATTCGTGAAAAATATTTCATCTGAGAGGTTTCAAATTTTCAGAGAATTTCAATCTGATAATGATACACATTATTCCGAACTTTCACTCAAATCGGATCAGCCGTTTCGATGTAAAAAAATATATAATGTTATTTGTGTTAATTATTCAAAGCTATTAAGATACCTATTAAATCAAAGCAACAAGTGTCACCACTTGATTGTAAACGATTAAAACAAAGCCTTCTTGATTATCATATAAATTATTAATGGAAAATAAGATGGCAGTGATGTAATGGTTTGGATCTCAAGGTGTATATATATATATATATAATAACCAATCCAAAGATAAGTTGATATGTTCCAGCTCATCCATCAACGCGGAAACACATAACGCGTTTGCCTAGTTATGTTAACATAAAAATAGGGTAGGCGCCTACAACTCACAAGCGAGAGTGTACTAACTTAATACCAACTGCCAATCATTTGTCTTTTTGGAAGCAGGCATGTTTGATAATCTTGTAATCATCTAATTGTTGATAAGCCTAATCTATGATTGGCTGCATGTGATAGATTTGTTAACATATTAGTATTACTTGTGAAGAGTTTGTTGTAAAATGACAGACATCACACTGTAACATTAGCAGGCCTAGCCTGTTAACCAGCACCCTACAGAACATTTATTACGAATCTAATTTGTATGGGAAAATGTTGGAATGGAATTGGAAGCAGACAGTTTTTCATTACTACAGTATTTTTTTAATGTCACTTTCTCATTTGTACAGCATGTGTAGAAACTATATAACAGTTACTCAATCTGTTTGACAAGTCGCAAAATGGAGATATATTTTCAATTTACCAAGCAAACATCACCATTCTAGAGCAGTTTCACGGCTATATTAACAAGACGGGCAACAAACTTTCTTCTTCCACTATCAATTATTAAGGAGGCCTAATATTATAACTTATAAATAATGTCAATTCAACTCACTGATAAGCCTACGGTTTCTTAGCAAAGCTATCCATTTTGAAGTCTATTGGTTTATCGTAACCCATGATCTTCGCGTAATGCGCTGGTTCTTCGAATAATCTAGCTTCCACAAATAGTGGGACACCCTTCGCAACAAACGAAGTGAACATTCCGGGTATTTCGGGGACTAGGACGTCTTCAGGTTGAAATATTATCTGGAAAGAGAGTACTATTAGTTCTTCTGGGAAGAAAAAGACACGACAATAAAATTTCGTTTATTAGGTGTACTGCCACCTACAGCAATCTCGAGGTCGGGAATTGTCGAGTATTCACTCTTTATAAATTTCAATACTATTTACCGCCACCGCCGCCGCAACTAATTATTGAACGTTAGTAAGTCTACATTAATATTCAGACAAAGTAGTTCAATGTGAGATCAAGAGTCTCTTTTTCACAAGAAAAATTGAATTTTTAAGCTGTAAACAGAAATTTTATCCATTTTTAAAACCATGGTAGCTACAATTCTATTAGGGTTGCAATCTATAATCCATGTATTGAATAGGATTGATTGACTTTTTACAATTTCCAAACACAATAATCGCGGTGAAAAATGACCTCGCCGTTGACGCGCATTGAACCAAACATTCAATTCAATTCACAATTACGATATTTCATTGATGTGATTCTTTTCTAATGCAACTGTCATTCTATTCCATTCGAAACTTCACTAATTGTTTACTCTTTACTTGACACGTTTCAACTTCAAAGACACAGCTGTTTGGAGTGTAATCAAAATTTAATGTAATTTGCATTCCAACAAAACTTGGAATGTATTAATACAATATACACGGACATTCGACACGATAATCATATAGAAGAAAAAATATAGCTGCACTACGATTAATTATTGAAGTGATTCAAACTATAATTGATACAGTACAAGTTTTTCCATCAAACAACAATAAATTCTTTCATTATCAAACAGCCTCAAACTTTTAAAACTATTTCAAATCATCTACTGTATAGGCCTATGAAGAATACGTAATCAGAAATTCTACACACCCTGACTCGTATAAAATATACCATACTTGACTTGGTAACTATCAGGTCTAGAAATACGTAGATGTTTACAACATTGTTCTGCTATTTTTTCCAACGATTTGATGATCAAAAATATGTACCGGCATTGAAGTACTTTTTGGGACTATGATACGACAGTTTTTGTTGCGTGATGAGGCATTTCGTTGATATGTACGCTAACGCGATGCCAATACCGCGGTGCTCACCTTGGAGCTAGATCACAGTCTTTACATGAGTGTTCTCTACCCAGAAAGAACCCAATATCTCTACCCTATTTCTACATTACGATTAGACAAAACTGAGAGTTAGTAACTTAGTACCAAAACATCACAGTGGGCCTATCATATTTAATTTGAAAATCTGATTTTAAGAAAATAAAATATGATATAGGCCTAATTAAGCTCTACTCGAGAATAAATAATTCAAATTCAAGTCATATCCTTTGGGCTATCTTTAGGACACATAGCGTACACTGTCAGCTCATCATTGGTTTGAAATATAATCACACCGATTGACCTAGATGTGGTAGCATTAAAGAGGTTTAAACTGTGGGCCCACTGTAGACTCTGAGGCCTACATGAAGACGAGGCTTGCACAATCATTAGTGTAACATTATGGCATATGTGACTTGACTAAAACTTTGTCAATGGTGTATTTATCAGATGCAAAATTGTTTCTTGACTTGGTCCTTCTGGACACCATTACTAGTCTTTTAGTAGAAAAAACCCTTTTAGAGTTGTTGTTTGATAGAATAATTGCAGATTTTTTATATTAAAAACAAACTGTCGAATAATGAAATGTAAAATTTACTCTTGGTATGACAAATAATTTAAGAAAAAAAAAAAATTACAGTTAGGCAACAGTGAATGGTGCCAGGCAGTTGAGCATGGCTAGACCACAAATGTCTATCACCTGATTCGATTGATAACTTGGCCCCAATTTTCTTCACGATTTACGAAATTCCTGGTAGCAGAGATTATTTCAGTCACTCACAATTTTATAATCAACACCGATAATTGTTTCGATCTCAAATGTATCAAGCAATAGTCCAATTTGATATCGAATTGAGCAAAAATATGCAATCAATAAAAATAGTGAAAAAGAACAGCAACCCTAATGAATACCAACACTGCCAGCTGCCACGTACAGAAAATAATGCAGTATTCGGGTAATAATGACTCATTCGTATTCGGTGCAATGGTAACATGAAGTGTAACACTTACACTAACGCGAGAAATGTTTGTCGCACCTCGCACGGGTTGTCCTTGGTCTATTCACAATCACAAATAACTTTAATACTAAGATAAACGCATACATGAAAGCTTGCAAGCTCCAAGCTTTCATGTTGACACTGTGAAACATAATACCGTAATCAGCGAATAGAAACCTTCAGTTTTAGAACAATGAGATACAAGTGGAGGGTTAATCGAACTACCTGGACCGGTCGCCCGATTTAGTTTGACTGTGCAGTGACAATGACAATAACCTTGAATTCTCATTGGCTGATATAATCTGTTAACTGCATTAATGTTGACCAGTGTGTTTTATTAACAGACAGTTTGAATTTCTTGACATTGTCATAAGTTAGGCGTTGGTGTAACATGTTAATGTTGGTGTCGCATTGCATTGTGAGGGAGCCTTAAACGTACAGTAAAACCTCTATTCATCGTTTTTCAAGGGAGCAGGGAAAAAAAAACATCCTTGCAGGAAAACGTTTCATCCAGGAAAATTCAATATTGGTTATACGGGAGTGGGGTGAGAAAAAATGAATTATACAAGCAGGAAAACGATGGATCCAGGAATGATGCATAGAGGTTTCACTGTACAAGTCGGCAGTTGAGCCTATAATTCAAGTGTTTTATGAAACTTCAATGCGATTGACTGGATTACCTTTTTTTTTCGAAGAAAGAAGTTATATATGATAGCTGTATATTGATTGGAATTCGCATTGTACTGAATCTCAGTGACATATTTCTTTGTTATTATATGAAGTAGGAACGGAGTAACAAATGTGAAAAATCCGACTATTGTGCACGCAGCGACAAGGAGTGGCATACTGGTCGATCCTTGCTGCAGCAGTATCGGTTGAGCAATCAGACCGCCAACACTTGTACACAGTGAAAACAGTTTTACTGCTTTTATCTGAGGTGTGAGAATACCAAAGTAAACTTGAATGTTCCCGGTTTCATTCTGGTCCGAGCTGGCCGAGTTGTGGTGAGTAGAAATACTGAATGATCTTACGAGATTTTGTAGAATAGCTGCATTCGCCTAGAACAAACAATGCTGTGATATAATGGCACAATAATATTAATTTGAGAAGGTACCAACTGTAGGCCTACTACAAACCAACTGTCATAAAACTCGACTGTCATAAACACCAACTGTTCCAGAAATCAACTGACCTAAACTTCTACTTCTTGAACAACCTGAACAGTAGTCAAAGTGGGTCGAGGTTTGGCTCTGCTCGTTCACAAATATCATTTGACACGTGCCCTACTCATCTGACCTAGACCATCACTAAAAAGCCCATACAACATATAATAATTTGTTAAGTCTAGCTAACCCCCCACTTTGAAGTCTGTGCAGGCTGCTCAAGAAATAGAAGTTTAGGTCAGTTGATTTAGGACAGTTCAAGACAGTATGTTTGAGTACATTTGGTCAATTTGAAGGTCAGTTGAGTTTCAGGTCAGTTGATTTTTAGTAGTTGACCGAACCTCACTTTATTTCAGTACCGTAGATATGAACTGTAGAAAATTGATAATTTGGCCAAAGTGTAATAAAAAACTGTCATTTGAGTTTGTTATTCACTAGGAAAGAGCAACATATGCGTTGTAGGACGAGCGAAATAAGACTAGGCATTTTAAATGAAATGTAATGGACACACTGTACACACAACCTGATTTCAAAACTGTAATATATCACTGCCTTTCTGTTTTTTCTATGCTTATTTCAATTGTTTTACGATTCAATTGATTTTGATTGTTGCTCTTATAAACTTGATAGCTTTAAAAGCCGTACCGGTACCGGTATTTCATGTAAAAAATATGACATCATAATTTTTGTCTATAAAACAGCTGCTCCGATTTACGTAAGATGTGGGAATTATGAGTAGGCCTATCGTCCATGCTCTTGAATTTGGTGAAAAATTTGCATTGATTCGAAGTGAATATTTTTCCGAATTTTTTCTCTCTGAATTATTCTCATGGAGATTTCCAAATTCCCAAATTATTTTGTCCAACCCATTGCGCCATAATGCTATATGATATCGAGTTTGATGATGACATTAGAGCATGCTAAGTATCAGCATTTGTGCTTTCGTTTAACATGTGGAGCGAAAACAAACGAACAAACAAATAGTTGTTTTTCCAAGTAAAGTAGGCTATAATTGTAACTTTGCTTTGCTAATCCAATCAAGATATTTGAGGACTGTCACAATCATCTTTACAAGTAATTACTCCTGAAAAAGACTAATTTCCACTAAAGAGTAGCGCAACCCAATGCACTCACCTCATTAGTTAACATAAGCCTACAACCTTAATTTATTTTCATCTATACTGGCTTCAACGATGCCCAAGATCTGATGGCGTCAGTGAATGATCAATGAGATGAAGGATTATTTTAGTAAGTGTTTTCGGATAGTGGGACCGAGTTGGTCATGGCCTGATGTCAAGGAACCATTCCGGTATCAATCTGAACGAGAGAAAAACCTCCGTGCGTATGAGCGACGATGGCAGAAATCGAACCCCGGTTATCTCAACGACGGTTCAGTGTACCAGCCACTAGACCACACTTCTAAGTGCAAGTTTTATAGTCTTGCCGAGAAAGTGCACTAACCATAAATCTCAATACTGCGACACACATCTGCAACATTAATCCAGATGACGAAGCTTCAAATGCAGTGCCTGCTAAAGCAAAGGGTATCATACCTAACTGTGACGTTTACTGTATCGCTTATGGTCTGTTGTTAAGGAACTGTTCCAGGATTTACCTGAATGACAGAGGGAAACCACGAAAAACCCGTCAGAATGGTTGACCATGGCAGGAATAGAACCCTGGTCTCCTGAATGATGGCATTGACTTTATAACTAAACTCAATGATGACGGCATAGATATTAAAGTATCCTCTACCTAGGCAATGCCGTATGACAGAGCCTAGGGCTATGCTCACCAACTGCTCACCAATAATGAAAAAGTTGGCTGATCACAGCGCTCCTACCAGCATTCACTCGCAACAGTGCTCTAGCAAATGGCATTTTCTTGGTGATCGAAGCACTCCTAGCAAGATTACTGAGCGTAATACTACCAAGGTCTATAGACTTTTCACCAGGGCTCTGCCACTCTATCCTGAAAGGATGTTTATTCACTCAATGATGATGGTTCAGTGTATTAACCACTCGACCACTCGTTTCAGTTCCACCCTGATCAATCTATGGTCATAAGTCTAGTAATTGATTTTTTAGGTGGTCTAGTCAATCTTGGTAAATTACTGAGTAGGCCTACATAATAGGGCCTATCATAGATATATTAATATCTGCCCACCTAACCTAAAATATACTTGAATAGGCATAGGGAATAGAGGTATGGCCTACGTTCAGGCCCACCTAAATAAAACGTCATTAAGTACAAATGTACAAGTCTAACATAATATCACACAACTGATTTTCCTTACCGGCTTGACACATGTATTATACTGTCCTAATAATAAAGAATTGTTTTTAAATAATAGAGTTTTGAACCCCAAAAATATTTGTTTAGCCGCCATTTTTACTCATGTAGAATGTACACCGCCTTGAACAAATTCCAAAACGTTGAATGTATCATGCAGAAAGGCGGTGGTTTTACCAATCGCATGATCTGCACATGGCAGACTACCAGCCAATCATAGCACCAGATTTACATCATCATATTTTTGACTTTGACATTTATAGGTTAATTACTTAAAAGTATCAGTAATCTTTTCTTCTAACGATAAGATTAAAAATATCGTTTTGATTAGATTATTCAAAGCTGTATTGGATATTCAATCATTTACATCGTGTATTAATTAATTGATATTGCCACAATGGATTTAAACATTCGGGAAGCCAAGCGAGAAGATTGCCCCGATATTTTGCGGTTATTGCAGGTAGAATAATTATTTGCATAACATAAAGCAGACCGAGTTGAACTTGAACCTGTTGAATTCCTTGACTACAACTAGCAGAAACGTAGAACTGAAGACTACTTTTTAATATTTACTTGTGGTTGTGTCCCTGGTACAATGTTGACATGTGTGACCTATGCCTAGAAACACTACAAATTCAATGGCCTAGGTCTTGAGCTAGGTCCTAGCTGCCATTGAATTTGTACAAAATCAATGCCTAGACCTAGAAATCCTAGAACCTCAGCTTGCCCTATGATAACAATTACTGTCAACCACCAAAATTGTTTTATATACCAGGAAAACGTGGGATACGCGTTGCGAGATAAGCTTAGAAGTATGGAAATCTAGAATGAAAAATATTCTGTCAGCTCAATCCACATTTACGGACTTTGGATTACTTCAAACGTTCAAAAACCTTACCTGCAACTTGTTGATATTCATAGTGCTGCAACTTGTCGCATACCCACTACGCAAAACCAATTGATCCAAATATTCAATAAAGTGTACACTTTTATTGCGTTTTCGTTGTTGTTTCTCATCCGATTGTTGCAAAAATCTTCAAAAAGGTGTATAATAGTATTGTTCATATTCGGTCGAAATTTGAGAGCTTTTGAAGAATTATTCTTGTTTTTCAAGTATTTTCTCTCCGGGTTATTCTTATGAGGATTTGTCAAACTTTCCTATTTTTTCCGGAAAAACTTTCCGACCGATTTTTCTGAAAAACAATCCCAGCCTATTCTGGTATGGTAAAAATATGCAGAAAAAGTTTCAAGTCGATGGGTATTCTTTCCTGACCTGTATGCCGCGCACAAAATTTTAAAAAAAGACAATTTTTTTTCGGTATGTGAAATGGAATCTTTGCTACGCTCATCTAATAATATAAAATCTTGGGTCAATATTAGTGCATAATATTAACAAACTTTTTCTTGACCAAGTCATTTGCTAGCCCTATAATGAGATTATATTTTTGGTCCAAACTAAGAAGTCTGCATTGCCAGTGTTAGCAATGAGTAAATTAATAAGTCTAATTTATCTGTGGTGTTGGTGTAATCATTGACATGATGTTTTGTTTTGCTGTGTGTGTTGAGTCATACGTTGAGATTAAATGCTGTTCATGATTACTTTTCAGGAACTGGCAGATTTTGAAAATATGTTAGACCAATCTAAACTCACCTTAAATGGTACGGTAAGCTGAACAAGAAGAGAGAATACCAGTACACCAGTTTATACTGTCTGGATATGTTTAGAAGTTATGAAGGATTCAAATCTAAGTTTAGTTTACGTTCCTTTTATTACCGTGCCATCAAGGTAATAGGTACCGGTTCCGGTTCCGTTATAGTAATGTAGGCTCACTTTATTTGCAGTAAATTTATTTCAAACTGAAAATTTTAAATTTTCCCTCATTAAATTTAAAATGTGTCTCATTATTATATTCGGTGAAAATTTGAATTCTTTCGAAGGAAATATTTCTCACCCATTTTTTTCTCCAGGTTATTCTTATGGGGTTTTTAAAACCTTTGAAATGAGTTTTCTCTTAAGTGGTGCAACTGATTGCGCCTCAAAACTGTACAGTATCGAATCAAATAAGGACACTTGTGTATTCTAAGTTTCAACTGAATTTGTATTTCCGCTTGACCTGTGCAGTGCAAACAAAAAACGAAAACAATTAAGTACTTTTATTACAAGTACTGTAAAATTGAGCCATTGCTTCGCTCATCCAATTATTATAAAATGGATGAGAAATAAACTGAAACTATAAACCAACAGTATTACATGATAGAAATTTATAACTTCAACTTTTGCATGTATTTTTGAATTGTATTGATTGAAAATTGAAAATTTTGATACTTTTCGATCGATATTAAAGATATTAAAGTTTCAATATCGTTTGGAATTTTCACATCAAATGGCAACACTAATATGAATGTATGAATGAAACTCTTCACATTTATTTTTTGTTCACCCCTGACCATTACAGCCATGATAATATATTAAATGATACATTACCACAGAGAAACGTCCTGCATCGTTCCTCAATCTATAGTTTTCCTGCTCCTGTCATTAATGTCTTCCCACTCTACTCTTTTGTAAACGATGTAATATTTTCCTGCGTGAATGTTATTTTCTGGTCTCTTGAAAATAGTATAAAGGCTTAGGCCAACTGTAAATTGAGAAATTATAAAATTATATTGTAAGTAAATTGCATCTCACTTTTCACTTGATCATCATGTTGGTACATTAATTGCTACGATACTACATTTCACTGACTTGTTTTATAAAACATATTGAATTCTAGATACTTGACGTAGCTTAGAAACTTTTCCTTGAAATATCAGTTGTTACATCTTGTACATTCTTTTATTTTTCAGACCTGCAACGAGATGGATTTGATTGCGAGCATCCGCTTTTCCAGTGCCTTTTGGTTGAAGACAGAAATGGTAAGACTTTCTTAATTCTTGTTTACCAGTAATTAAAATGAGTGACTGCAAGACCAATCTGAATGACCAGCTAATAATTACGTCAAGGTACAAATAACAATACAACAACATATACAAAACAATATATAACAACGCAACAATGAGTACACAATGTGTAATTAATGTGTATTTGAGCGTGCTTTTCAAGCTTGACTGAAAAATGTGCCTGCCTAGTTATCTTCGTTATATCTTTTGCATCATTTCAATGTTTGTGCACCCTAGCATTTATTCAAAACAAACTGTTTCACTACTCTTTTTTAAAAAATGTAAAATGGATCAAATTACATAATAAACATTATCATTAAGAGGCCGCAGGCGCTCTACACGGGTTCGTTGTTCGCTCGCTTCAGACTCGAGTTTAACATGCATCGTGTGCTAGGCGCCACCCGTAGACTAGCCCGCCGAACTCAGATTCACATAAACGCCGTTAATTCTCTAGCTCACACTTCTGATATATTTCACATCCTATGTTTTTTTTCGGTATTAAAAAATATGTAGGTCGAGGTTTTCGTAAATTAGAAAAATTTTCCATTTTCCATTTGAAGAATTTGAAAAATCACAAATTTCTGGTTCGAAATTCTGTATTTACGGTAACCTTCGTTTTTCAATTACTAATAGACCTCAAAAACACTCATATTGATATCACAAAAATTACGGCCGTGAGAGTTTGCGGCGTGAAATACAAGCGCCTGCGGCCTCTCAAGTTGCTGAATGTACATTTTTACAGGTAGCAATGCAATAGTTGGGTATGCCTTGTACTATTTTACGTACACAACATGGAGCGGAAAATCATTACATCTCGAGGATTTCTACGTTCCTGTGGTCTTTCGTAAACAAGGGATTGGCGCTGCCTTGTTTGCTGCTGTTGCTGAGGTATTTTATGCGTAACCAAAGATAACACTGTTGATTGTAAACGACGAAATATTAAGGAAACTAAAGAGGAACTTTTATCAGAGTGCTTGCTAGCACATTAGTGTATTCAGTGTTGGGAAAGTTCACTTATAGAAGGAACTTTCGAAAAGTTCAGTTCATGTCGAATAAATCAATCTTTTAAAAAGTTCAAAGTTCGTTTTCGTAGCTTTGCTGTAAAAGTTCGAGTTCAAATAAAAAAAAAACAAGTTTGTTCAAAAGTTCACCTTGAAAATTATGTACAGTACACACACTACACCCATTTTCTACAATGAATGTCTCAAGTTTCATAGTGATTAATTACAACTACAAATCACAACACATCAACTTTGACCACACGTAGCTGCCGGCTCGCCTGGTGACCAGTGATCACATGATGAAATCCCGAACAGGGAATATCATACATTCGGGATAGACCGTAAAATAGTCGATCTTAGGTCTCGGAATTTGGACGGGAAAGTACGGATAGTGCGATCGTGTCGAATGGGGTTATGAGTGTTCTATAAAGTTATGAACTTTCAAATGAACGTTTTATTTCATAAAAGTTCACCGAAAAATCGAACGTGAAGAAAGTTCAAGATCGTCGACTGTAAATGTAACGCGTTGATTGAAAATTTCAGAAAATATGAACGCGTTCGCGCGAACGCTTTCATTTTAAAAGTTAATTACCCAACACTGAGTGTATTTACAGAGACATGTCTGGAAACACACCAATATGTGACACGCTTGGTTCCACACTTGTATTCATTTTCCTTCTACACTAGGGCATTACAAGCACATTATTGTGTTTCTGGGCATCTCTTCAGAAGAACACCAGTGTGTTGTAAATTGACATAAGGTTGTAGACTCATTTAAACTCGAGTCGAGTGAAAATTCACAATTTCAATGGTGAACAATTAAAAAATAATCCTGCTCTATAACTCATGATCTAAAGTCTTCATGTAATATTTGAATCGAAACAAAATAATTAGCATGGGGTGGGAATCGAACCCGTGTACCCTTGTCCACCACTGCATAACACGTTTCAATTCTCGATTTAGCCATCACCCATGGGAGCATTTGGACATCATTAGTCTACAGCATCTAATTCATTGAAAACAATACAAAATGATTGTGATGATCAAATTATTAACTTGTGAGTCCAAACCTGTGAAAGATTGGACTGATGGCCAGAGGTTGTCGTTGACAGAGGAGAGCTAGGCCAAGCTCTGTGAGGATGACTGCGGTATGTAGTGTGGTGGCAACGTGGGGGTCGGAGCGTGGGGATTCGTGATCACAGCCAACTTCATATCCTGTCAAAGAGTCCCCGCTCGGATCCCAAGCTCTGAACCGCAGTCTCACCTACAGAGGATGATCTCTCCACAGTCAGCGGTGATCATTGAATTCTCGTCTGACCAATCACACCCAACGGGCCGGATCCACACGTAGCCACCTCGATGGTCATCCCACTGTCGACGGAAACCTGCGACTGCTATCAATATCATCACTATAACTCAATGATCAACATGATCATGGTCATCAAATCACTCTCATTATTATTAACAATAAGTATTGCTATTTTGAAGAAACAAGAATTATAATCAAGAACTAGTGTGCACTCTCGATTATTGTTCTGTGCTTTGTTTTAATTTCATCTTCCAGACATTGTCCCGTCATAAATGATCAATGACGTCAAAACAAAAATCCAAACGAAAATTATAACAATAATTGTAGTATTCAGGCACGTCCATGGCAATAAAATGTTTTTGATAATTAGCAAGTGATGCTCAAGAAGTATGTGGTAGACTTACAACAAATCAAATGGAACATTTATAGTAAAAACAATTCAAAATCAATTACAATAGACAAGTTATTCCACATTCAATTTTAAGATTGAAATTTGGTTCTTTTTAAAATTTGTAAATTGTTGTAGTCTATATTTAATAATTCCTGAATTTGTAAATTTGTGTTGGTGGCTTCTACCCAAAGTTCATGAGCGTCCACTAGTAACTAATGTTCTGCATTTATAGAGAGCAAGAGACAGCGGCTGTAAGCGCATGGACTTTGTCGTGCTCGACTGGAACCCAGCTCGTAAGTTCTACGCTTCTCACGGAGCCGAGGATTTGTCTGAAAAAGAGGGTTGGCATATGTATTGTGTACAGGACGAAGCACTTGTTACTCTAGCTAACAAAGACATCATGAAGTGTTCAAAGCTAGCAAAATGATGTTTATTATGATTAATAGCTTGCAATTTTTATATAAATGTTTATGATGTTTGACCAGACTTGGTGTAATTTTTAGATTGACTTTCCTGTTACTGCCTTTTCCTTCTGTAGTGTACTAGGCTAATGAGATGATGTGGATGATGATGGATCTTTTATGGTAATCAATTTTTTCTTAAACTAGTTATGGCATCTTGTCAAATTATATAAATTGGGTTGGAAATTCAATTCCCTTCCCCAGTTATCTTGTACATTCAATCCATAAAAGCAAAGTATCTAATTTATGCCATGGATGAAGCAGTAGACTATGTTGTACTTACTCAATCACGTAGATTTTTGGGTCTCTTATTAGATGAGCGTGGCGAAGATTCCCAGTCCATTTACCGCAAAAATTGGGCTTCGTTTTTTTGTTGTTTGTTTAATTTTGTGCGTGGCATACGGGTCAGTGAAAAAACCAATCAACTTGAAACTTTGTCTGCAAATTGGTATTACACCAGAATAGGCTGGGATTGTTTTTCAGAAAAATCGGTCCGATGATATAACCGGAAAAAAATCGGAAAGTTTGGAAAATCTCCGTAAGAATAACGAGAAGGGAGAAGTACTGGAAAAATGAAAATTCTCTAAAAGCTTTAAAATTTTCACTGAATAGGCCCTATGTGAGAACATGTCATACACATTTTCAGTGATTTTTGGAAAAAAAAAATAGAAATAATGAAGAAAACACACATTCATAATGTATTTTTTTTAAATCAATCAAAGCCAAGGAACCAATCAAAACTAAGCAACAAGTGTCACTAATTAATTCATGAAGATTGAAATGACTGATGAATAAACAGGAAGGAAATGACATTTTAAACGTTGAGGTACGGTGATCCAAGGTCTGGAGATTTGGGTTGAACGACAGAATATTATTCATTCTAGATTTTCATATGTCTTCTTCTAAGCTCATCTCACAACACATATACTCCGTTGTCCTGGTTATATTGAACCTATACTTACTTGATAAAAAGAAGTATCATACCAGTACATAAAACCACTGTTGAAAGTGAACACATCAAAGCTTAGCAGACTTTAGCCGTGGCATTCATTCCATGGAAACAACTTGAGTATTCATTGCTTCCCTTCTATTTTTGCTCTAAACAAACGTTGTGAATGCCCAATTTAATTTTAAATGGAAATTAGTTCTAGGCCTAATAATGCAGTAATAACTTGGATCTTTTTTTTTTTTTTTTATAACATCGAAACTTGATACAAAATCATTGTTCCCCAATTAAAGCTAAGGATGAAAAGTAGGATCGTTTAGACGGGGCACCACAAGGGCGATCTTACCACCCCATTTTAATTATTTAAAACCAATGAACTTCAACACCAAGGCTGCGCATATATTATTATATTATAATATATTATAATATATATAATACTTGGATCTATTGAATTTAATCAACATTATACTTAATGAATTTATTCACATCATTAAAAATATTTAGTGAGTGAGCATCCTCAACAGGCACAAATTTAAAATAAAAATATTCAAATACTGTGCCATTTTTGCGCTCAGTGGTGTTGCTTGAAAATGTTTGAAATGTCCCTATTCAAAAGAATCATCTGTGGGACTCAGCTGGGAGGCTCCCAGATCCCTGCAGATCCCTGCAGATCCCTGCAGATCCCTGCAGATCCCTGCAGATCCTGCAGATCCCTGCAGATCCCTGCAGATCCCTGCAGATCCCTGCAGATCCCTGCAGATCCCTGCAGATCCCTGCAGATCCCTGCAGATCCCTGCAGATCCCTGCAGATCCCTGCAGATCCCTGCAGATCCCTGCAGATCCCTGCAGATCCCTGCAGATCCCTGCAGATCCCTGCAGATCCCTGCAGATCCCTGCAGATCCTGCAGATCCCTGCAGATCCTGCAGATCCCTGCAGATCCCTGCAGATCCCTGCAGATCCCTGCAGATCCCTGCAGATCCTGCAGATCCCTGCAGATCCCTGCAGATCCCTGCAGATCCTGCAGATCCCTGCAGATCCTGCAGATCCCTGCAGATCCCTGCAGATCCCTGCAGATCCCTGCAGATCCCTGCAGATCCCTGCAGATCCCTGCAGATCCCTGCAGATCCTGCAGATCCCTGCAGATCCTGCAGATCCCTGCAGATCCCTGCAGATCCCTGCAGATCCCTGCAGATCCCTGCAGATCCCTGCAGATCCTGCAGATCCCTGCAGATCCCTGCAGATCCCTGCAGATCCCTGCAGATCCCTGCAGATCCCTGCAGATCCCTGCAGATCCCTGCAGATCCCTGCAGATCCCTGCAGATCCCTGCAGATCCTGCAGATCCCTGCAGATCCCTGCAGATCCCTGCAGATCCCTGCAGATCCTGCAGATCCCTGCAGATCCCTGCAGATCCTGCAGATCCCTGCAGATCCCTGCAGATCCTGCAGATCCCTGCAGATCCCTGCAGATCCTGCAGATCCCTGCAGATCCCTGCAGATCCCTGCAGATCCCTGCAGATCCCTGCAGATCCCTGCAGATCCTGCAGATCCCTGCAGATCCCTGCAGATCCTGCAGATCCCTGCAGATCCCTGCAGATCCCTGCAGATCCCTGCAGATCCTGCAGATCCCTGCAGATCCCTGCAGATCCCTGCAGATCCCTGCAGATCCCTGCAGATCCTGCAGATCCCTGCAGATCCCTGCAGATCCTGCAGATCCCTGCAGATCCCTGCAGATCCCTGCAGATCCTGCAGATCCCTGCAGATCCCTGCAGATCCCTGCAGATCCCTGCAGATCCCTGCAGATCCTGCAGATCCCTGCAGATCCTGCAGATCCCTGCAGATCCTGCAGATCCCTGCAGATCCCTGCAGATCCTGCAGATCCCTGCAGATCCCTGCAGATCCCTGCAGATCCTGCAGATCCCTGCAGATCCCTGCAGATCCCTGCAGATCCCTGCAGATCCCTGCAGATCCCTGCAGATCCCTGCAGATCCCTGCAGATCCCTGCAGATCCCTGCAGATCCTGCAGATCCCTGCAGATCCCTGCAGATCCCTGCAGATCCTGCAGATCCCTGCAGATCCTGCAGATCCCTGCAGATCCCTGCAGATCCCTGCAGATCCCTGCAGATCCCTGCAGATCCCTGCAGATCCCTGCAGATCCCTGCAGATCCTGCAGATCCCTGCAGATCCTGCAGATCCCTGCAGATCCCTGCAGATCCCTGCAGATCCCTGCAGATCCCTGCAGATCCCTGCAGATCCTGCAGATCCCTGCAGATCCCTGCAGATCCCTGCAGATCCCTGCAGATCCCTGCAGATCCCTGCAGATCCCTGCAGATCCCTGCAGATCCCTGCAGATCCCTGCAGATCCCTGCAGATCCTGCAGATCCCTGCAGATCCCTGCAGATCCCTGCAGATCCCTGCAGATCCTGCAGATCCCTGCAGATCCCTGCAGATCCTGCAGATCCCTGCAGATCCCTGCAGATCCTGCAGATCCCTGCAGATCCCTGCAGATCCTGCAGATCCCTGCAGATCCCTGCAGATCCCTGCAGATCCCTGCAGATCCCTGCAGATCCCTGCAGATCCTGCAGATCCCTGCAGATCCCTGCAGATCCTGCAGATCCCTGCAGATCCCTGCAGATCCCTGCAGATCCCTGCAGATCCTGCAGATCCCTGCAGATCCCTGCAGATCCCTGCAGATCCCTGCAGATCCCTGCAGATCCTGCAGATCCCTGCAGATCCCTGCAGATCCTGCAGATCCCTGCAGATCCCTGCAGATCCCTGCAGATCCTGCAGATCCCTGCAGATCCCTGCAGATCCCTGCAGATCCCTGCAGATCCTGCAGATCCCTGCAGATCCTGCAGATCCCTGCAGATCCTGCAGATCCCTGCAGATCCCTGCAGATCCTGCAGATCCCTGCAGATCCCTGCAGATCCCTGCAGATCCTGCAGATCCCTGCAGATCCCTGCAGATCCCTGCAGATCCCTGCAGATCCCTGCAGATCCCTGCAGATCCCTGCAGATCCCTGCAGATCCTGCAGATCCCTGCAGATCCCTGCAGATCCCTGCAGATCCCTGCAGATCCCTGCAGATCCCTGCAGATCCCTGCAGATCCCTGCAGATCCTGCAGATCCCTGCAGATCCCTGCAGATCCCTGCAGATCCCTGCAGATCCCTGCAGATCCCTGCAGATCCTGCAGATCCCTGCAGATCCCTGCAGATCCTGCAGATCCCTGCAGATCCCTGCAGATCCTGCAGATCCCTGCAGATCCCTGCAGATCCTGCAGATCCCTGCAGATCCCTGCAGATCCCTGCAGATCCTGCAGATCCCTGCAGATCCTGCAGATCCCTGCAGATCCTGCAGATCCCTGCAGATCCCTGCAGATCCCTGCAGATCCCTGCAGATCCCTGCAGATCCTGCAGATCCCTGCAGATCCCTGCAGATCCCTGCAGATCCCTGCAGATCCCTGCAGATCCCTGCAGATCCCTGCAGATCCCTGCAGATCCCTGCAGATCCCTGCAGATCCCTGCAGATCCCTGCAGATCCCTGCAGATCCCTGCAGATCCCTGCAGATCCCTGCAGATCCCTGCAGATCCCTGCAGATCCCTGCAGGTCCTGCAGATCCCTGCAGATCCCTGCAGATCCCTGCAGATCCTGCAGATCCTGCAGATCCCTGCAGATCCCTGCAGATCCCTGCAGATCCCTGCAGATCCCTGCAGATCCCTGCAGATCCCTGCAGATCCCTGCAGATCCCTGCAGATCCCTGCAGATCCCTGCAGATCCTGCAGATCCCTGCAGATCCTGCAGATCCCTGCAGATCCCTGCAGATCCTGCAGATCCCTGCAGATCCTGCAGATCCCTGCAGATCCCTGCAGATCCCTGCAGATCCCTGCAGATCCCTGCAGATCCCTGCAGATCCTGCAGATCCTGCAGATCCCCTTTTCGTGCGCAGGTGATTGCCGGCTTTGCCGTCATTCCCTCTCTATAGGGCAGCAAAGTAGGCTGTGGCGCGGAAGGATAGGGTTCTAATGTAGGTTCATTCTTATGGGTAATAGCACGTACATGATTTTAAAACTGTCATAACTTCTAAACTATTAATACTACGGCTAAACCAGTTAGCCTACAATGTTCAGTAAACTGTTATCTTTACGATGATACACATACATTGTATCAAACGCCTGGTAAATTTAAACAATTGGATGATGAAAAACATGCTGTAATTGCGATGTTGCCAAACGAATGAAAGAGAGAGATAGTTGCATCGGAATTCTCACAGTGGCCGTGTTCTCAAGAAACTTGCTAGCTGCTTGCTAGGTATCGCTTGGCATCATCGCAAAACAGATGTTGCAACATTAAGCTTAGACCGTCATGCAGGTGCACTCCTACGCGCACGGCTATTGTTAGTTTTCGACGTTGCAATTACAACATGTTTTTTATCATCCAATTGTTTAAATTTACCAGGCGTTTGATACAATGTATGTGTCTAATCGTAAAGATAACAGTTTACTGAACATTGTAGGCTAACTGGTTTAGCTGTAGTATTACTAGTTTAGAAGTTATGACAGTTTTAAAATCATGTGCGTGCTATTACCCATAAGAATGAACCTACATTAGAACCCTATCCTTCCGCGCCACAGCCTACTTTGCTGCCCTATAGTTGACGCCTCGGACTCCACCCTCGATGTACGTTCGCATTTCTTCCCAAAACTTTTACCGCCTGAACCGTGGGCAGTGTTTGTGGATCAATCATGAAAACATTTTATATGTACATAAATTTATTGTCGGTATGGTATCAACCAATTAAAATTGTATACATTACAACTCATAAAAATTCATCCAACTATTTACTTAAAATATTTGAACAATGAGTCTATTGAATATCATGAACATTTTTCAAGCAGATGTACATTACGGTTTTGCAATTTAAGCAGTTTTTTTAGAGGCTTAAACCCCGTTCACACCGAAAATGTTAATCACGATCAACGACTCAATCTCGATTACCGTGCAGTGTGAACGCAACTCCATTAATGTTAACAGTGATCAACGTCTTGATCTCGTTCAGCAAGCCTAGTTAGTGCGTTAACGTTATCAGTTTATTACCCACAATTCCATGTGTACATTCAATCGCAATTAGCTTGATCAAGATTAACTTTTCGGTGTGGACAGGGCATTACAAATAGTCTTCATTACCAAAGTTGAACACTACGTAAAACAATTGAACACAATTAACTTAAGTTATCTGTATGTAAAGCAATGTAAAATTACCCGCTGATTATCTTCAGTGGTATTGTGCGTCAGGGGTCAGAGGAGAATAGCTGTAGTCAGCGACACAGAATGTACACCCACATAAAAAACAAACAAAAATTGGTAGGCCCAAGTTATTATAAATTAATATTTAAAAATTATATCAGCTTATATTTTCACAATAACAAATATGTGAAAATATTCATATGACTACGGTATCGACTATAAAATGATAATACTCTAATCGCTAATTTTAATCAGAAACAACTTTACCGTCATCGGGCTGTGATACAGAAATTCCATTCAACTTTATTACTATACTACATAATACTGTATTCTATGTACAGTGTCTATACTCGCCTATAACTAAGTCAACTGTCCTGATTGACCGTCTTTCCATTGATCAATAATTATTCATCTTTTCGTATTAATAGTAAAACATGTCGTTGTGCCATCTTGACTGAGCTTTCTTTAAACATTTTCGTCACAACGTTGCTTGACATTTCACTTTAGTTGAACTGCTCTTCTATGATTCTCTTGTTCCCACAATTGTATTCAAGCCTCAATAGGCCTACATTTACCAATTTGATGAAATATCAATGGTCTACTTAATTCATTCAAAATTGTTGACATTACTATTAAATATTACCATACATTGTTATTGTTATACACAACATTCATTCTCTAACACTATCATTCGGACACAATCATATTACCGAGTTTTACACTTAATATGTACACTACACTGGGAACTTGTATCTTCACTGATGGTAGCATCAAAAAGTGTTGGCGTTTGAGAAATACACTTTTAGTCGTCACTGTTGAGATAAATCTCGAGGGGATTTAGTCCTCGTCTTCTGGATGGGGCCGTTGTGACTCTTGGGGCTGGAATAACAGAGACAGGCATGTACTCGCACTGTATCAATCAACGACAAGTGCTTCCAAAATTTAAAAACGACATTTTCATCAGTCGTTCATGCGAGAAAGATAAGAAGGTACTGTAAGGGATTCGTGTTTGGGATCAGTCAAACCGTGTTACCTGTGCAGAGCGTACAAACAAACATACAAACCAGAAAAAAATCTGACAGTGTTTTTTTTAATTGAATGTTGCTCAATGACCCCGCCAACAGCTAGAATAAACGGGGTACGCATGAGCAGTTGATGATGAAACAACGATGTGGTGATAGGTAAAAGAACGTTAATAAAAATTCATGCCTCATGCGGGACTCAAACTCACGCCCAGCGTGACTTCAGTTCCTAGCACAGTACATTAGCTGACATTAGCTGAGTTGAATTACATTCTGATACACATTTATGGGAATTCTCAGCTTGGTCGGGTCAGCCATTTTGAAGAAAAAACATAAAATGTTCTAAATTGGTACTACTCTAAGCAGTTTTCACTTTTTACCCATTTATAACTTAAATGTCAACCTATTGGCAAATGTGGGCAAAAGTTTGGCAAAAACGTCGACATACTATTACCATCCGCTCGTCTAACAACGCATATATGGCGTAATCCAAGTATAACTTGAACAGAGTTGTATCTAGATTTCAACTCACAGTTCCCACTTCTACGTGGACTGAGGCACGTAAGCCACTCAGTCATGCTGATTTTGCGGTCGTGGTTCACGTCACAATACCGTGGTAGACGTTTACCGCAGCGCCGCAGCTGACGATTAGTCGCAATATTGATCAGAGCTCGTAGACTCTTCCATTCTTTTCTCTCTAATACCTGTGAAAGAAAAATATTTCAAGGTAAGCTGCTGGTTCACAAAATGAAATTTCATAGGCCTATTAAATTTATTTTACACTCACATTTAAACCCTTCATCGTGTTCTAATTGTACGTATATGTTTCGAAGATGATGTAACAATTAAATATAGTGAGGATTGAGCTTGATATTTCATCTCTATTTACGATGCAAGATCGAACTACATATTAAGTTCGACCTACATATTTTGTTACAGTACTTCATTGTAGTTCAGCCAATCACATAATTATTATTGGAAGGTCGACCGACCCCCCTGATCCCCCCGCTCCGCCGCCCCTCTATGTCATTGTCTAACTCGATACTGTGTTGTTTTGATTCGTGATAGTTTGAACTGATTTTGTGGGAAATTATTCAAATTTTGAAAACTCCCATGAACCAAGGGAAAATTATGGAGATAATTTCAACTGTGAATAAGTTCACATCTCTGCAGAATCCAAACATACAAATGTTAGACCTACATCATTTCAGAGTTTTTCATAATTTGGATGAGCCGTTTTGAAAATAAAAATTAATATTTTTTTTTTACATCAATTTCAGCTATTAAGGAATATGTTAATTAAAAGATGATTAGCAGTTAGAACCTATCGGTAGATATTATCAATAGATGATCAGTAGGGATCAAGTACACGTCCAGTTACTGAATCCAAAATCAAGGTGTACACACCTTCACCATTTTTTTCCAGGACATTTCATAAAAAATCGTGCCCATCTTAAAATGCATATGCTGCGTTTTCCAGGTGTATTTTCTAATGCAGTATGTGCCCAGTTAAGAACAGATAAATATCAGTGGTAACTAACCTTATTTTTATTTTTGTCCAACGAGTGAAAGTTCCATTTTGCTATACTTTCATCTGATACAACTTGCCATAGACCCTGAGATTCACTGTTAAGTGGCAAACTGCTGGCAGAAAATTGATATTATTGCATAAATAATCATCGAATTGGTTGTGTTATTAGTTACAATAAAAAATTTCATATGATATTGTAATGCTTAAAATATGTGATACAGTTTCATTGAATGTGAATCTGATGTAATTCAACAATTAATCAGCAATCACATAAACATTCAAAACTCTCCACATTAACTCGGGGCATTTCTGAAATAATTTCATACTTTTTTACAAATTAATTCATTAATATCTTTTCTTAATAACTGAGACCAACTGTTGAAGTGGCTAGCACACTAAACCGTCTTTCAGGAGACAGGTTTTTCAATTCCCGACACGTTCAACCATCCTGATAGGGTTTTTGTGGTTTCCCTCTATCGTTCAGGTTAATACTGGGATGGCTCCTGAACAACAGGCCACGACTATACTTCCGACTATCCAAAAACACCTGATAAAATGAATTTTCATTCCATCTTCTGGTCATCTCATTCATCATTCACCATCTCCAATAGATCTTAGTTACGGTATCAGTACAGTGTATCGTTGAACCCAATATGAATGAATATGAAAAAAATTCCTAATATTATATGTAATGTTGTATTATTATTTCTTATCAATTCATTTGATTGGAAAATATGTTATACTCTTATCCAGAGAGTATAATTTTTTTTTTCACCTATACTTATATCCATGGATGAAAAAGGTTGTCTACCAACTAAATAATAGTTAAAAATGTGGTATTTAGTTGAATAATCTTGCTACTATCATATATAAGGATTCAATGCTTATGGAAGCCACCACGACTACAACACCAGAGGGTCATCATTGTTGTACATTGTTGTATCATGTTTGATGTACAACATGCGTTCTGCAGGTTGTTGGCAACGGCCGAGGGCATCATGCAATCGGGAAGAAGATTCTTCAACCACCTGCCAGTCCAAATCAAAGCTAACAGCAAGCTCATTGAATACCTTGTCGAACAATCTTACTAACAGTGTAGACGAATATCTAAGCTCTTGAGGACTTGACATTTAAGATTAATTGTTTTTATACACGACAATTTTTGTTCATTACCATTAATTTTATTCGTCTCGTTACATTGCATTTCAACTATTTTTAGACTACTTATTTTCAATTCTGACTTGATTGGTTTATACATGTAATCATGTTTTCATAAAACCATAAATAAATACAAATACAAGATGTAGTTGCATTTCATATGGTAAATTTCGTCCTGCAAAATTGTAATATAGTGGAACCTCATTGGAACGTTTTTCAGGGGACCAGACAAAAAAACTTGTCAAAGTGTAAAACTTATTGTGAACTATTCACATGAGAGATAGAGAATGAATGGAATCAAAGAACGAAACTCACTAAACTCGTACCGGTACTCGTGTACTGTGTAACGTTACTGTAATCTAAAAATACCTTGACCGGCTATACAAATACCAAAGAAATGTCCCAAGGGAGATATTTTTCTTTGTTTTTTTGGTAGAAGACCTACATACAAGTAGACTGAACATAATTATTTATGTCAGACTCAGAATTGAGAGTAAAAATTCCAAAGCTATCACAGATACTAGCGTAGAGATAGTGATTAGGTAGTTTTCTTCATTACCGGCACTTACATGTCAGACGCGTCAGTTTTATTGTGTGTTCCGGTAGCCATCTTTTTGATTAAATAGTCCATCAGCTCAATGAGAAATTCCTGTTTCCTTGGTTCCGGACAACCTGAAAGCAGATGTCATTTTTGTTTTGTGAATGAACTTGGACATTCATGTTATGGACAGAACCAATGAAAATGTTTTTGTAATTCATGTCTCCCTTAAGAATTACTGCACGCCCATCATTTCAATTTGATATGCTAGGAAAACGCGGGATATGCGTTGTGAGATGAGCTGTGAAGTATGGAAATCTAGAATGGAAAATATTGTCAGCTCGATCCACATATACGGACTTTGATTACTTCAAACGTTCAAAAACCTTACCTGCAACTTGTTGATATTTATAGTGCTGCAACCTGTTGTATATACACTTTATAAAACCAACTGATCCCAATATTCAATAAAATGTGTACTTTTATTGCGTTTTCTTTGTTATTTCCCATCCGATTGTTGTGAAAATCATTGGAAACATATATGATGGTGCTTTCCATATTCAGTGGACATTTTGAAACTTTGGAAAAATTCTCATATTCCAAATATTTTTCATCCGGGTAATTCTCTTGGGAATTTTTGAAACTCCCATTTTTTTACCGAAAAAAAGTTAGATACATTTTTCTGAAATACAATTCCAAACATTCTGGTGTGACACGAATATGTAGAAAAATTTTTGAGTTGATTTTTTCATCTGTAGGCCGCATACAAAAAAAAAAAAGAAAAAAACAAACAAACAAACATAAAAACGATGCCCAATTTTTTTAGGTAGTGGAATGGCAACCTTCGCTACGCTCGTCTGAAAATTATATGTCAAGAGGCCACAGGCGTCTGCTAGGAGTGTGAGCTTTCATGCTATGAAATCTAATAACCTCACTTTTTAAAATACCAAATTGTTTTTTGTTACATTTTTCACTGATGAAAAATCTTAGGTTCAGGCCAATAAAGAATTTTGATAAAATATACAAACAAATCAGAACCGCGATAGATGAACGATTGATTCTGTTTTGTTTGTCTGCTTGATTTAGCACTAGAGGTAAATGAATGTAAGTTTTCTCACAAAAATGCAAAATGCATTCAGAAATTCATTCTCATGACCACAGTTTCTGTAATATGAAATTAATTTTCATTATTTCACTGAGTAAAAAATCTAGGATCACACCAATAGATAATTATGATGATAAGTAAATTCTGAACTCGGCACTTGATTTGATCATGTGATCGTTTGAGCTCATCTCAAATGCCTGCCTGCTCTTTAAGTATATTGATGTATTATACAATCTGATTTTGCTTGGAACTTGGAAGTATATATGTATTATGAACAGCTCACCGATTATTTTTCTATATTGGGTTTTAACGACGCACTATACTGATGGCTACGATCTATTGGTGTCGGTGGATGATGAATGAGATGATGGGATGATGAGATGAAAGGTTATTTTATTAGGTGTTTTGGATGGTGAGAAGAAGTCGGTCGTGGCCTTTGTTAAGGAGCCATCCCAGTATTGACCTGAACGACAGAGGGAAACCACAAAAAACCCCCGTCAGGATGGTCGACTACGGCAGGAATCAAACCCCGGTCTCCTAATTGTAAAATCTTACCATTCATTGGTCGAGATGGAGGCGCAATGGAGTCACACTTGGGATCCTGGTCCTTGACAGATGTTCCGGGGATTGGCTTTCCATTGTCCTCATTGACGCACCAACAATAACCTACCAACAAAAATTATCACTTGGAACAATATTGCCATTAATCTGAAGTCGGTTGACGCAAGCCAATATGAAGAAAGCAATTACTTTTAAAATCTTTTGGAGTAAACTCCAATAAACAATCCAATAGCCAATAGGTAATTGAACAATTTTTATTTTAGTTTCAAGATACCATCACCATGAAATAAGTGTACTAATCACTAGTACCCAGCATTAATGTAACAATCATGTTAGGTTGCTTGTTATAGTCATAATATTTAGTGGGGATTGATAAACTGTACTAAAAATCAACTGCACTGAAAATCAACTGGCCTAAAAAACAAATCAGCTTCACTAAAAGCCAACTGTACTAAAAATAAAATGGTCTGAAAACAAACTGACCTAAACTTCTATTTCTTGAGCAAGCTGTACAGAAGTAAAAATTGTGGGGTTAGGCTCCTCCCCTGCACAAATTGTTACCACTCATTGAATGTTTTATAGAAAATGAGTGATTGAGATCAGGTTGGTAAGATTTGTGTCGAATGAAATTTCTGAGGGGAAGAGTCAAACCTCCCACTTCAACTTCTCTACAGGTTTATAAGTAGAGCTATGTTCCCATGACGATTTTTTCGCGTGACGTCCGTCAAAACTTCGGACGGCACCGTTGGTGTAAAATAGATCATGCTCCCATACCATCCTTTTTCCGTCACATAAGGTAATGCGTTCTATCGGCAAAAACTTTTCGAAGGCAACCATCGAAATCAACGAGTCAACATGACACTATCTTAGTCAGGTATATTCTCTAATCGCCTCGATGAACATTTCGGGATCGAAACCAATCATTAAAAATGAATAATTGTTTATATAACCTCAAAATATAAAACACCGTGTGATTTTACTCGCGATTATAACAGTAATATCGAAATTAAACGGAAATGCAACGATGCGATCCTACATTTGATTGTTTGTACTGTACACGACATCCGCAAATCGTCCCGTGACGGGCCGTTCGTCGAAAGTTGAAATTGGCTCTACTTGGACGGGGAAAAAACTTCGCTCTAATGCATTCTCTTGCGCGTGATTGGTTGAAGGTTGCCGTCGACCCAAGTCAAATCGTCATGGGAACCCAGCTTTATCCAAGTAAACACAGGCAATACAAGTTTGAGGTCAGTTGCTTTTTAGTACAGTTACTATTTAGTTACTAAATAACTATTTAGTTACTATTTGGTACAGTTACTTATTTGGTATTTACTACAGTTGGTACCTTCTCAATTAGGTTTTTGATATGATGTTATTCATATTAATTATAGACTCACAATGAATGCTAGTGCCTTACAAATCAATTTCGTTTATAGAGTTGTAGTAAGTGGGTTGAATGGCGTTTCTGCTGGCCAATAGTTTCTCCCATTCCTTCCCAATTCCCCCTATTATTCTTCCTCAAGTCTCCTTTGCAGTACAATTATTTCAGATGCTTCAGTTCCAATAATCTTACAATCCTAGCTATGGTCCTAGCTGCAACTTGCATTCAATATTCATGTTGAAAAATGAAAACAAGATCTCACCTGTAGACTTGTAACATTGTATCTGGTTGTACCTTCCGTCCTCCTTGCACTCGGGTAGATAAAGTTCCTCGTCACCATTCTTTTGCTCGTCCAGTACGCCCTTACGATCCGTGTTGCAATCTGCAGCAACTAGAGAAAAATAGGAGAATGAGTACTCCGGGATGGTATTCCAAAGCCAATTTCATTCAATCAAAATCATTGCAAAAGAGAAGGTATAGACAGCAACATAGGTGTAATAATTTTAATATACACAGTATAATTGATTACTTTCAGAAGACAGCAAAATGCAATGCTCTATACGTAATTTGTCTGATAAGTAATTTATTATCATCATTTATTTCAATTTTGAAGCATGCAGAAAATACAAATTATCAAGATTTTTCCGTTGATTCATAAATCAACGCATATCATAAATCGCAACATATCTACTGAAATAATTAATAAAATACAAATTTTTTTTCTTCAACTTCTAAACTAATTGGAATAACAAATTTCTGTATGAAGACAATTTTCCAAATGACCAGGAATTATAGAGATTTATCAATCTCTAATTGTTCAGAATTTCTTTAACAACTGACTTGGTTCATCACTTCCTGGATTCCTATTGTGCTAGAATGACTCACCTTCGGGTTCAGTCTTCCTCTCAACTGTGTCTTCAGTGAAGACCGGCAGGTGGCTGGTGAGTGACGTTACGCTCGCCTGTAAAACTGTCAATCAAGCACACACTGTAGCGGTCAATGATGTTGTCAAGAGTGCAAACTAGTCAATCTCCTGGAAACTGTAACTTTGGTGGGTCAACATTACGCAACCATTAGGGCAGGGGAGGCAGTCGATCGAGACAACAAACACTTGCCAAACTAATTATTCATATTTCGGAAAGCCAAATATTTCTAGAAACGAATGAATAGTAAGGAATAATCCCAAGTTGTGAAAACGTCATTTTTGTGTTTTTAGTTGAGCAATCAAATTGTGATAATACTTGATACTTCCTTTATGAATTGCTTAAAAAATTACGGGAGTCGATATTGCGAAATATCAGTTTTTTGGTGATAACTTATGAATGGTATAAGATATTCAAAATTCTGTTGAAAAAACACAGCAATCTTCAATACCTCCAAGATAGTATAAGTTATAATTAGATGAGCGTAGCGAAGCTTTCCATTTTACACCCTGAAAAAAATGGGCTTCGTTTTTATGTTTTTTTTTTTTTTTCTTTTTTTGTAATTATGTACGCGGCATACAGGTCAGAGAAATGAATCAATCAACTTGAAACTTTTTCTGAACGTTGGTGTCATACCAGAATAGGTTGGGATTGTTATTCAGAGGAATCGGTCGGAAGGTTTTTCCGTAAAATAATCGGAAAGTTTGGAAAATCCTCATAAGAATAACCCGGAGGAAAAATACTTGAAAAACAAGAATTTTTCAAAATCTCTCAAATTCTCACAGAATATGAGAAATACTATTATACACCTTTTCAGAGATATTTACAACAATAAAATGAGAAATAATGAAGAAAACGCAATAAACGTGTACATTTTATTGAATATTTGGATCAATTGGTTTTGCAAAGTGTCTATGCAACAGGTTGCAGGTTACTATAAATATCAACAAGTTGCAGGTGAGATTTTTGAACGTTTGAAGTAAGTCAAGGTTTGTAGATGTAAATTGAGCTGACAAGTTATTTTTCATTCTAGATTGCCATACTCTAAGCTCATCTCACAACACGCATCCCGCGTTTTCCTAGTAAGTAACTATTCAACTCTTATCGCACAATTGTCAAGCGTACCTGGCTAAAAAAGTCATATTTAGCCGTATACGCTTGACTATTATGCGACATGAGTTTTATAGTTATATTTTATACCATCTTGGAGGTATCTGTGTTTCTTTTCTAACAGAATTTTGATACCAGTATCTCATACCTTTCAAAAGTTATCACAAAAAAATGATATTTCACTAAATCAACTCCCATGTCCGCTTGAACCGTTTCTTTCTTCCTTCAAATTGGATTTAACGCGCTGTCTACTGATGACCACGATCTATTGACAGTTCATTTCTACGATGATGGAGTATTTAAATTATAAGTTCTCATTAAAATTGTTTATTCTACCCAAAATAATTCCTATATCAAATGAAAATGCATTATTCCCTAATCTCCTGATGCCACTGATGTCATTCTCCTGGTAAGCCTGGTTCGTTCTCCTGGTATACACAGATTTCTTTTCATTTTCATAATATTTTGTGCATATTCCCCAGTTTTCAAAAAAGTGTACTGATCATCAATTTATAGTTTGATACCCACATCAGCATCACGGTATAACCTATCCTTTCTGAATTATAATTTTTAGCACATAATAGCTACTACGTATAGCTAGATCATTATCACCATCTAGTTTTTCTCTTTATTTTATATATATCTTCATCACTATTACACTCTATGTTGTATATGTACTTTTCATTTTCAGGTCTATTTAAATTCCAAATTACGATGTGTAACTAGAATTGACATGTATTATGTGTTCACGTCTGTTTGACAATCATTGTGTTTTATACGACAGACAAGCCTAATTTGGCTTTGTGGGTCATAGTATGGAATGTATGTATATTTGTATTTAGATATGTCAATAAAAGAGATTATAAATACAAAAAGGACAAGAATGAGGTAATTGTCAACTGAAAAATCAGTGTTAAATACAAGTATGCACACCTTTTTCGGCTTGACATATGATAGAAAAACTTCATGTTTCATTTATAGAACAGGGCCAAGTAGATGGCTGCTGGCAGATCAGTATTATAAAAAAAAGTAGATTTTTGAAATTCAAGCACTGGATAATTGGGTGAACAATGAATACCGAATCAATATAATACATATCAGTCTATCTGTATGTACAACACGCTATGCATATAGTTAATGCACTAGAGTGCAGGATAATTACAACAGGTTTTGTAAGTATTCAAATTTGAAAATGTAAACTTGATAGTTTGCATTACTATGGCAGTAGTTAAAGAAAGCAGTATTATACTCCTCACCAATGCTCCACTTTCTAGTACATATGTTGCTATTCACTTCAAGTTTTTATTATATATACACCAGTTTAATAAGCAAACAGCATCCCACTAAGAAAATGCTAAACCAAAATGCTAGCACATTCATATTTACAAGCAACTGCAAAATATGTAACTGAATATATTTATATATTTATATATTTATATATATATATATATATATATATATATATATATATATATATATATATATATATATATATATAATATATATATATATATATATATATATATATAAATATATATATATATATATATATATATATATATATATATTTATATATATATATATATATTATACATATATATATATATATATATATATATATATATATATATATATATATATATATATATATATATATATATATATATATATAAGCATTCAAATTTGATTTTTCAGAAAAAACTTCTTGCAATAAATTTCTATAACTCCATCACGAAGATTAGTGCTGTCCGATATTTGTATTGATATAAATCATATTTTTATCAGACAGAACTTTATGTCAGATGACTTTTTCTTTGTGAATCAAAATTCGTTTTGATTTAAGCTGATTGTCTCGAATCACGACCTCGAAATTCAAACTATTGTTCACGCATATATGAGGTCACATAAACCATTTGCCAATCTCTAGAAAACATTAAATACCGTTTCAATGATTAATTCTGGTACTTGTTGATACTAATGTCTATTTGCAACCACTGTGTATTTGTTATCATCACTTGGTAAACTCGAGGACTTGAAAGAAATATTATAATGGAAACCTTACTGTGTGTAATAATAGAAACATAAAATAGCCGATCTATTAATATTCGACAGGCCAGCGCCCCCTCGCAAATATACCTTGGAAACATCGCTACGTCAGAGAGAATTACAAGCAGAAGCGTACCATTATTATACATGGTTATACAATACCTAAACATCAAAACAACAATTGGAATCATCTGAAATTCACGAGGTCATGTGCCGAGAAATATGGCTCTTATGGACACAGCTTTGTTTACCATACTGGAAATGAGTTGTTCCATTTATGAATGGATGGGAGGTTTATAACTCTGAAATTCATGTTGAATTTAATAGTTTTTCACTCATTTTTCTACTCATTTCGTATACAAAAATCCACAGTGGAAAATGTCAAAATTTTGGCTCAAACCTCTCATCATCAAATCGTGCAAACTTTGCCTTATCCATTATGGATATGCATTACAGAACTATTCTCACAATTTTGTATGTGGGTCAAAACGGTCACGGTCTGGAATCTTGTAAACCATCGGAAAACTATTATACATTTTTTTATCTGGAGTCTACCTGAAATTTCTAGCCCCAAAAGTCGTCACATGCTTGGTTGGAAAAAATGGAAAAATCCCATGAAACTGGATGACATTTTTTTACCCTAGCCAAAATAGCTAATTTCTCACAAATATTATAAATATGAGCTACAAAAAAATATATACAGTAAAAAACAATTTCCAAGTCGGAACTTAATTAGCTTTATTAATTCAAAACTCGTAGCGGGTGAGAAATCCAAATACCTCCTCTTCTTTTTGAAATCGGTCAACTTTTTTGAATACGTCCTAAGATCCGCAAACTTGATCTTATCCGCTCCACTATTGATTGATGTTATAGTTGTTAATTTGTATTCATTAAATGTTGTTGATGTTAATTCTAATGATATCATAAATGTATACCAATATTCATGTATAAAATATCCCACAAAACAATGTTCAAATGGCCAAATGTGGTTATCATAAGTTTGGCTCCTCAACATCCTTCTTTCCTGGATACCACTATAGCATGGCTGTTCATGAGGTCATGGTATTAATTCAACATTTCCGATTTTCTTCGAGTTTGCATGACATCCCTCGTGAATTACAGTCTTCATTAATATACTATATATAAGCACAACTGCAAACATGGGTAACATTTGACACAACATAATGCCATAGTTACACGGTTCTATGAGCTTCATCAAATTCCCATGGATTCAAGAGTGGATTTCAGTGCTTTGGAACTTGAAGCAAAATGGTTGTATCCAATCCTTGAAATCAATGTTTCGTTCAAATCATTTCATTTAGGACATGTCCTGCTTTATGTCCAGGTTTGAAGGAACCCAACAAATCGCAGGCTAAATCAGGGTTTTCAGTTCAGATTCTTTCTTGTCATCGTAATCGGTACAATTTCTGTCAGGTCTGTTTCCACTTAGCTGCACCGTAACGTTTTCGTGACGTCATGGCCTAAGCCTCGATTACCTTTAGATGTACAGGCTTCTTTGAATTTAAGGAATATGTAACTGTCAAATCGCTAGATGGCACACTTGTACACAAAGCAAACGGAATACATCCGTCAATACATGGGACCATATGAACAAGCATTCAATGTTTCCTTCAAGTTGCTGCCCAAGTTCTTGAATAAACCCTTGAATCCAAGGAGTTGAATGAAAACTTGAACTGTGTAAATATATCACTCAAAATATAGTGTTGAACTGCAAAGGCTTAGCGGGCGTAGCAGGCGTAGTCAGTGAGCTAAGCCAAGAAGCGCCACAGCAGTCCACACCTTGTCTGTAAAAACGGTGGCGTGGCGTCGAGTCACATATGAATGAGAAAAGGATTGCATTTGTTCTTAATTTTTATGGTGTATTCCGTTGGTATTTATTTTATATACTGACCAAATCGTTATTCAGTTCTCTTATAGGTAAATAATCTCTTATAGTGTATTAGAGATGTTGTTTTAAAATGAGCTTCTTCCAATATTGACCTGACACTTTTTTGTGATAAGTGGTCAACTAATTTTCCAAATAATGATCTCAAATCACAGCTTCAGTACTGGCGAGTTTGTTCGATCCAAAATTTTCTAGTTGCTATGGTACTTGACAAACCCCAAGTACCATTCAGGCTAAGCTGATATTGAATTTCTGCTATTGAAATAGGAAATCATAAACCTAAACTTTTTTTTTTACTTTTTTCTGTGATGCAAACTGATAGCTTGTAAAGCTGTAGTGCATCTTATATATCTAATACAAGTACATTACAAAAATTATCTTAAAATCATTCATTTTACAAAATATTATTGATTGTCCTGAGTGCCGAATTACTGCAGATATTGAGATTTGAGATGCAGAACAATTCAGGGTTTTCCCCAGTGGTTATATTAGTGAAAATTTAGAACTGCGCAAATGAAAAAATCAATTACATAAAGAGGTAGGTTCCGTGCGGATACTGGGGGGGAGGGAGCCCCCCTCCCCCCCCCCAGTACCCGCAGGGAATTTTTTGAAAAACTTCGTTTTTGAAAATATCTTGTTACTATTTGGATATATGTAGGCTGTTGCTTCATGGTGCATTATTTGCGCCAAGTATTCGCGTATTTATTATTGGGATAAGAATATATAACACTGCCATTGCGAATTCTCGGAAAAAAACAGTGAATAACGTAGAGGGTGGGCGCCGAGAGTGACACCAGTGAGAAAATTAAACTTGATTACTTAAAAATAGTAACACTGCTTCGAGGGCGTAATTGGCTATTAGATTCACTTCCCCCCCCCCCCTCACGCTCATCGTAATAATGATGTTGATTTTGCAAACTTATTTAATGCGCAGAATTGCAATGACGAATTCTTCTTTGATAACGTTCATTATTTAACAACATTTGTTAGTTAACAACTGCGCAAATTGAAATTAAGAGCTGCATTTTTGAAGTTTAGAACTGCGCATATTAGGGTCAACTGCGCACTAATATAACCCCTGGTTTTCCCTTATGTTTATGCACTTCATTAACATTAAAAATCACTTGACATTAACATTAATTTGTAGCTATTTCCTCCTGCTCTAACAATGCTGATTCACGTCGAAAATACACCACGACCAAGATATTTAGATCTCGAATACTTGGTATATCCTTCATTATTCATATCTTTCCCAGGGTATGGATTACGTATAAGGATATTAAGCTTTACGTATTGCAAGGAAGACTGGATAACTGAGGAAAGAGATATAAACTGATTTTTTTTCAATTCAAACGAATACACCATAAGGCAAGTTCCAAGCAACATGTACACTACACACCACACATCATTTTGCCGAGGTTATGAACCAGTTAGTGGGATCAAGGAGCAACTTATATCCTCATTTACTCTTTCTCCTGGGAAAAAAGCGGTATGAATGAATATGCACCCCCCGGTAATTGGAAGAAGGTGAGAGAATAATAGGCGAAAATCCGAGTAGGTAAGGTAGGCGACCGAAAAAAGGCGAAAGGTTTGTGAATTGACCATAGCTTTCGTTTTCAATGTAAAGGGTGTATGCCTATACAATCCGAATCTCAATATTTAATGCTTGGTTAGGTTATATTAAATTCATTATCTTTCGCCTTATTTTTCCTTCCTTTCTTATCATACTCCCTGTTTCGCCTATTCGTCCCTTGCCTTGAACCACCGCGCTCCCTTCATTAGCCCCCAATCAAGTGCTGCTGCGACGCCACGCCACTGGCAATAGCCGGCTACCAACTCACCCGCGGCGTCGTGGACCATGACGGCGTCGTCGGCCCTCGAGTTTCTCTCATCTGAGCTCAGCGACAAAAACATACGGAAAGAAACTAAGGAATAAGGATACGACGTACTCAACGTTGTTTTGCTATATTCATACGTACCTATTACGATAATATTCTGTTGTTGGGTGAACACAAGAAATTATGGAAAAAATGTGTTATTTTTTTTCTAAATTCGTCTCTGAAGAAACGTTTGAAAATTATCTATGTATTGACATTTTACTAGGCCTATACTTGGACAAATATGATATTGACAAGATAACAATACCACACTATTTATTGATGCTAGAAGAACCGCTTCTATATCGAAATTCTGTCGAGATAATTTGATCAAATTAATTTAATTTGACTAAACATGGATTATCTTCAATGTCGTTTTGACAATGTGATATAAAAATGTAATCTGTAAACAAATAATGACTCTCAGAATCATCTACATAGGCCTATAAAAAAACAGCATCAACTCATTCATCCTTTTTTGAAAGATTGAATTCGAATTTGGATGAAATAAAATGACAAAATGTACTTTTTTTGTCAACTAAGTACCTTTTGACTGTTTCACTGTTGGTGAAATAGCCTAATTATCTGAACAATTAAATTTTGGAATTTTATTTTCTGATTTTCAATACAATATATACTCAATATTTGTGCAATACAATGCCAGTAATTGGGAATTGAGAGCTCATTTAAACTGAATTAAATGCATGCAATTAATTCATGAAAATAAGAGAATCATGAAAAAAATATAAGGAAAAGTGATTCATTCCTCAGTCTTGAATATATTTAAGATTGCATATGTTGGATTAGTACTCGGATTCATAAGTAATATTCAATGTAAAAAATATCAATTTAGAATACAGTCTCAAGTATCAACTATATAATTATAAATATATCAAAGAAACGAAATCTAGAAAGGTCAATTCACCAAAAAAATTATTATTGCATCGATACACCATATATGGAGGATATCAGGAGGAACAATTTTTGTATCACAACATCAGTAAGAGGGAAAATAAACTTTTGTAAAAGTCGAAGTGTTTACTCACGGTTGAAATCCTGACCAAAACACGACTTCCATTCTTCACGCGAGATTTTCTCGTCGACATCGAGGTCGCACATCTGCGCAAAGGTTCGCGAACATCGTTTCGGTTTCACCACTTTCCTCACCAGACGACGCAGATCACGATACTCATCCTTTGAGAGGTGATCATTATCGTCGATGTCGAGCGTGGAAAACTTCCAGTCAAGAATCACTCGATCCAACTCGGACGGCTGCGTCACATCAACGCCTGAGATCGAAGAAATCAATATTTATGTTTCATCATGCAACAAATTCCATTTTACATACATCAAAAATATAGTATTCTATGAAGAAAATGAATGAAATGCCTCCAAATGGGGGATGAAAGCGAGCTTTTTTTTTTCAAAAAGATCGACTGCGTCATATCAACCCTTGAGATCGAAGAAATCGGCTCCGCTATATTCATTGGACCATCGGTCTATTCTCACCACATTCGGACGTTGTTGTTGTTATCGTTGTTGTTGTTATGGCGCGCGGCCTAAACCAACCTAGATCCATCTAACTAACTTAATCAACCTAACCCAAGCCAAACCAACTGCCCTATCCGAACAAACATTGTGAACTTATTTAATTTTGACTAAAACCAATCTAAAATCTACTTCCCTTCTGACGAATATCCATTTGGAAAGAAATCTCGAAGTGGCTTCATACACCAACTGCCCTCTACTACAAGTATACACTATCAGATTTAGGTTCCACACACCGCCACCATCACCAAACCAGAACACTACTTTAACATCTGGTAGGGTTATAATTTACATAATCAATATTCTCATCATGTTTCAAATTCCATTTTACATACATTGAAAATATACCATTCTACGAACAAAGCGAGTGAAATGTAGCCAAATCAGAGATGAAAACGAGCGGTTGTTTACCTGTGACAAGCGGGGGTGGTAAACGGCTATATTCGTTCTTGAAGATGTGTATCAGATTGTTGTTAAAAGCAGTACGATCCATTCGGCCACAATCTGAAATGTAAGTTCAGTTATAAATTCTGATAACACGACTGGCAAATATTGAAAATTGAATAAGCATACACAAAACTAAAAACTAAATTAGCATATAAACACAATTAATTATAACTCGAGACATGTTTTGGTGCCGTAATTTTTATACTTGAAATTAAAAATTATACTTGTTACTCTTTGAAGAATGTGAATAGGATATCGGTACACAATTGTTTTAGAATTAGTGGAATAATGCTCCAGCTATGGTGTTATTCAGATTAAGGGGAACCCATTCACTGTGTTACCGGTACATGTTTAGTGTCAACATAACATATAGACGATCGTGGTGATTTCTGTTTGAAGCTATATTAATGGAACTGCTTCACATCATTCAGAGAAGCGTCTTCTAAAATACTGTCGATCCACAACAAACATTTACGTCAGGTTCGGCTTACATCCTATTTGTATGTAAAAGTATGCGGTTGGGTAAAAATTTGCATTTTCGACACAATCGTCTGCATCTCATGAAGTATTCGTTGATTTCAGAGCTGTGAGATAACACTGGCGAGAACGTTTTACTCTTTGGAAACACAGGTATGGTCGACCGTGTGTCTTAAAGCTAAAAAATGTGTTCATTCAGCTGTACTGTACAGCTGAAAGAACGACTTATAAAAAAGTAGAAAATGAAAAAAAAATTAAAAAAAATAAAAAATATTCTGATTTTTTGTAAATTTTTTTTTGTAATTTTTTTTTTAAATTTAAAAATTTTTTTTAAAAAATTTTCATTTTTTTTTATATTTTTTAGAAAATTTTTTTTTTAGAAAATATCTTTTCTCATCGTCATTATAATTTTAATATCTTGAACTGTTCAAAAGCCATCATCACAAAACTGATGTTCATGAAATCGACTCCCAATCATGCACTTCTAATTATAGTACCTTTGTTTTTTTTGTTAGCACCCGCTCTTCCCCCGCCCCCACCGACTCCTCGAGGGGATGATCTTATTCGAAGATCAAAGTTATCTGAAATACAAAAAAAATCGGTTCACCTCTATGCTTTTATTCTGATTTACCCATTTTGTCACGAAAAATTGTTGGATTTCTGCAAAAATATTTATTGAATAAAATACAATCTATTGATTGGAGCATTTCATCATCGCATCTCATCTCATCAGCTTGACATGGTATTTTGCAATTTTCAAATAATTTTACAAATGTCTCGGGAAAATGTCCAATTACTTACACGCGGGCTCAATATTGTATGTATGATGAACGTGTGAGATATTTATGAACATGAACATAAACTGTACAAAATATTACCCCCTTAAGGTAAATACCTTTCTATAAATTTAGACGAATACGTTCATGAAAAAATTAAAAGCTGTAACGAAAAAAACTTGAATTTTGATCAAAATAAAACGTCGATTCCATGATTATCGGATTCTTTTTTTAGCTGTTGAAACTTGAAAATGATGTAATAAATTATCATCTAATTTAGTATTTTTGGTCTTTGCACATATAATATTCATCCAACATAATGAATTATATGAACCAGGCACCAATAATATGAATCAAGGAACACGTAACACAAAGGGGATAGGGGAGAAATGACTCGCCATTGATGTTCCTTCGCCCCCCCATTCCCTCTATGCCTTCACACCCGCACATCACTCTAACTCTCATCGGAATGGGCCACTTATATGCTGAATATGCTTCTAAGATGGTCAAAGGACAATTAAAGGGATTCAAATTTTCCGCCTCTGATGACTGTCTCTATAGATATAAATTACACGTCGACGTACAGGTATTATGCTCCCCTCCCGCACACTCTAACAAATCAAAGGTCCTACGGGCCTCCCTAAACTAATAAACTTCTTCACAAGTAAGATATACTGACCGTTGCATTTGCCGCGATGTTTCACAACCACCGGACTGCCGGCACATTGCGCTTTGATCAGCTGGCATCGACTCGAATACGTCTTGTTGTCATTACCACAGACTTGTTTACGTTGAGGTGACTTCTCATTGGACGCGAGACAGGCTTGGAGTCTTGATGCGCAATTCCCGCTGCCGCGCTAAACGCAATACAACACATTGAAAAACAGCGTCAGGGCATGGTCCATGTTCGGGAGAGATTTTAGGAAAGGTTTTCGATAGGGTTCGATAGTGGCACAGTGTAAACATATAATGATGGTGGTATGCCAGAATTAAGCGAGAATAAGGCCAAAAGTTGGCCGAAAAGACGTCACAACTAAGTAATAGCTATATCGACCGATTGGTTAACAAATTCTGAAATCTGGTGTACACTTGTCATGAAATTTTTTGAGATCCATTGAAATCTTCTTGAAATCCCATGAGTTCTCCCTGAAATCCTTTAAAATCTGAAATCAGGTGTACACCGAATGTACTAGTTGTTTACCCCTCGATAGCACGTATAGCAACTCTGGAAAGACCATCGGCATCTAGTTGGCTGTATACTATTGTCGGAGAACCTTTAGTTATATTGGAAGTCATTTGCATCTTTTGCATTTTTATATCACCTCAACGCTCTATATACTCTTTTGTCTGCAAATATTTAAATATCACTTCTGAAATGTCTGAGCTTACAATTTTTTTATTTGATCTGCCGTGTTTTCAGCCATAGTTAATCTTACTAGTCAAACGCGAAATATGCGTTGTTAAATGAGCGAGATATCCCAATAAGGTATAAAAGTCGTTGAAGTAGTTCTACCCTTGCTACTTTATCGACTCTGGTATTCTACACACCTTGATATCTGAATAAGCTATTAAAGTTGTTAAAGTAGTTCTACTCTTGCCACTTCATTGACTCTGGTATTCTACACACCTTGATGCATATAAAAATACTTCATTGTTGGTCAACTCTTGAATCTAGAAAGCAGTGAATCTCAACAACTTAATTCTGTCACAATTTTTATGATATATTTGATGAATATTATCAGTCATTTAATTTTTTTTCTTCAAAACGACTGATCAGAATTGCTTACAAAAACGCAATAATGTGTAAAATCCATGTATACACATTTAGAGAGAATTTCATCCTATTTGGAGAGATTTTATTTTTCAACATTTTCCGCCCAGCCGAATCTTATGGGGTTTTTAGAAACTTTGAGATGATTTTTCTCAAAATCGGTCTGACCGATTCATTCCAAAAACTATGCAGATCTAAGTTGGATGAGTTTGCGTGTACAAAAAAAGTTTCATGTTGATCAGTCAATCCTTGCGACCTGTGGAGTGCTTACAAAAAAAAAAAAAAAAAAAAAACTCACAGACAAAGCCCTATAAGAGTGGGATGGAGACCTCGCTACGCTCATCAATTATTTCACGCTCATACTCGATGTGTATGCTGACCATTTTGAGCGACGTCATGTTTTTTGAATTGATAGTCAAAATTAGTAAAAAGCTAGAAAATTAGCAATGCTTTTCTCCGCTAGATACGATAAGTCGGAGGAATTAGCAAGCTGATTTCTGGAATAATTTGCCAGATTATAGCAGAGTTAGCGACTTGATATTGGAAAGCCTTTTTGACATTGTTAGATTAGCACCAACTTGACATTTGATTCTAGAACTCCACTAATGTATAGGCCTATAGTTGATAGTTCTAGTTTACGCTTGAGCATATCGTACATGACTAGTGAAATTGCTTCATATAATATCAATTTATCAATCATTTCATCTCCTTATTTTCTAAAATACTGTCCATCCATAAATATTCAATTATGATTATTCTACCCACACTTCTTTGTTATCATTGCTTCACGACAACAGCTAGGTATTTGGGAGTATTTTGGTCTAGATTTTGGGAAGATAGTGATTAAAGGGAGCTCTTCTAAGTAAAGAGTAATATTCACGACATCACAGGAATATAGTTTTGCGAGCATAATCATATGTATTAATTGTGCCTCTATATTATAAGCAACAGTTATGAAAGTCTAACACGGTAATTTATAGAACTAGGAAAACGCGGGATGCGCGTTGTGAGATGAGCTTAGAAGTATGGCAATCTGGAATGAAAAATAACTTGTCAGCTCAATTTACATCTACAAACCTTGACTTACTTTAAACGTTCAAAAACCTCACCTACAACTTGTTGATATTTATAGTAACCTGCAACCTGTAGCATAAACACTTTGCAAAACCAATTGATCCAAATATTCAATAAAATGTACACGTTTATTGCGTTTTCTTCATTATTTCTCATTCGATTGGTGTAAAAATCTCTGAAAAGGTGTATAATAGTATTTTTCATGTTCTGTGAGAATTTGAGAGCTTTTGAAAAATTCTTGTTTTCCAAGTATTTTCCCTCCGGGTTATTCTTATGAGGATTTTCCAAACTTTCCGATTATTTTCCGGAAAAACCTTCCGACCGATTCCTCTGAATAACAATCCCAACCTATTCTGGTATGACACCAACGTTCAGAAAAAGTTTCAAGTTGATTGATTCATTTCTCTGACCTGTATGCCGCGTACATAATTACAAAAAAAAAAAAAAAAAAAAAAACATAAAAACGAAGCCCATTTTTTTTCAGGGTGTAAAATGGGAAGCTTCGCTACGCTCATCTAATAAATATGACCCCAGTGTAAGCTCCTGGACAAAGCTTCACATCATTATGATTCCTCAAAGTATTACAAAGCTGATTTTTTGACAAAACAAAGCACTCGACGCTCCAAAACAATTTTGTTAGCGGTAAATTAATAATATTTGTTTTTTCGGTGGAGGTGCCGGGTTTGATACTAGATCTACTCGACGCCTAGTATGAGTACGTATAACGGGAGAAATGTTCTAAATTCATAACTTTTCAAAATTTGTGTCATTTTGAACTATATCAGAATGACACAAAATCTAGAATAGAAAATCAGAAAAAAATATCCTCAATATTAGTAGACCTATCTATTGGCTCGGCAGTAGCACGATTCAGCATATACCTGTCTTCACTTTCTAGAGATCTGTTCTGGTATATACTACAGGTGCTTGAGGCGAGGGGGTTAGAAGAGAGCTGCATGTGATGAAGTAGTGGGGGTATAAAAGTATGGGTTAGTTTTATTCCAACTTCGCGTGATGTCAATGTCTTGGTAGTATATCTTTCGTCTATGGTTCGACACTGGGTATGGACAGATATTTTGACTGCTTATCTAATCAACCATTTCAATGTAAGGAAAACGCGGAAAATGCGTAATTAGATGATCAAGATATTAATACGAAATACAATTCAAATCTACGCACCGTGCAATGATTGGAAATCGTTTATCTGTTTTTTTTTCAATCGATATCGAAACTTTGCATTTATTTTCTATCAACATCGAAATCTTGATATACAATCATCGTTTCTCAAGGCTATAAGGTTGAATTAGTATACGACCATTTTGAAGCGGCACCACTTCGTTGAATAATATGAGCGGTACTTCATTGTGCCCTTGAAATATTGTGAAAAACATTATTTAGGCCCAGTATTACCACGGCCACTTAGTATTTATCTGACAGTTGGTGAAAACAAATAGCATGGGTAACCATGGTGATAACAAGTTTGAACTGTCAGATAAAGGCTAACTGGACTTGGTAATACCGGGCCTTAATGGAATGAAAATGAAACTTTTTCGTTATGTTCTTTCCAAGTTATAACTCTCAATTTGTATTTAAATGCTTTATATTCTATTCAATCCAATTTATATTCAGCCAGCTGGCAGTTTTGTTTTCCTTTTCCTACTTCTTAATAAATATTTAATCACTCAATTAGTTTATAAGGGTTATATGTTAGAACAGCCACTGTGAATCTATACTTCGTTCTGATCACACGCTGAATATCGCCCTTTTATAGTGTCTACTTTTATCATGTATTATCATGCCATTTGTGTCCACTTATAAATGAAGTATGTTTTGTTGTTATTATTATTATTACAAAACTATTTAAATGAATATATAAAAAAAAAATTATCATTATGAGTATTTTTCAGTGATTGATTTCTCAAAATCAACCTGACCGATTGTTATCCAAAACTATGAAAAGTTCCAAGTTAGTAGAATGATGAGTAATGCATATAGTGAGTTCCGTGAGGATCTGTATTTTGTCATATTTCAACTTATTTAAACTCATTCGAGGGAAACCCACTCACAGAAAATGTATCAAATTTGTTGTTATTCATTGATGTAGGCCCGGCCTATATCAATGTTAAAATAGTATATTGAAAATTTAAAATGAGATAAAAAGTTGAAAATTACGAGAAAATTTTGGAAAAAGTAGTTGAACAATACGTTAAACCGTTATATACAAGAAAGCCAGTAGATAGTCAGCATGATTATGACAATTGATATATTGGTCCAGTAAACCTTCCTCTATCAGGTAAATTATATTTCATCATGCCCATAAGCATTTAACGATACAAATAAATAGTTTCTTTTACCTTGATTTACAACAAAATATGGCGTGACTTTCCCTGGTTTTGTATGCCAAGCGCATATGGTTGAACAGTTTTTTTTTTTCAGCTCAAAGGCAGCTGTTTTACGAACACATCGATACCATATACAATGAAATACCTCGAGAAGTAATCAAATTATATATGTTTGAATGTTTAGTGACCAGTTTTTTCAGTGACAACTATGAGGTATATAAACAATCGAAGTAGCTTTTCGGATAAACGTATTGTTGTCAAACAGCTTCACACCGCGTAGAGAAGTACCTTCCAAAAAATTTTCTATCCATAATAAACATTCATAATATTTTCACAAATAATCACCCCGGTGAGAAATTTCTGCCCTATTGAGACCAGAGACGCATTTAAAATAAAAAAAAAAAAAAAAAAAAAAAATTGGAAATTAGGACCGAATGAATGTCTTCGCTATTGCTCATCCAATTAATCGCATTAGCATTTGGCACGATGACTGCATGCCAACACTCTGGAATTATAGTACATATAAATATACTCCGTCACTATCTCCATAAAGTCAAGTATAAGACACGAACCTAATAGATACCCCAGCCTTCAATTGACCGTTCGCCTAATTAGTACATGTTGCTATCACGCACGATGGAGTCAGCTAGTTTGTCGGCCCGATCTAGACTCATTTAACTCGTCATGCGACGCGCTGCAGTGGCGCCATGTTCGACGTTACGTCACTCGAGGCGCCACAGAACCACTCACTAACAATTTATATACATGAAAAAACTCAAGATGTTAGTGTAGCCTTTTATCTCAGATGATTTGCACTAATGTGAAATGTGTTTAGTATAATTGGAGATGTGTATGGGAAAAAAATATATGAAATGTCCGAAAATGTGAGGTTAAAGTATACGTAATTCCCCTCAATGGATATTGCCTTGGAATAGTTTCATGTCAGATCCAGTAGTCGACTAAAATCGAACTTGGCACTGTCAAATGAAAACGACGTTTGGTGGGCCTACTGCATAATTATTATTATTATTAAATACTAAATTATTATAATTCATTATTATTATTGTTTTCTCTCATAATTTCATTCTTCATATTCTATTCTTTATCATTATCCATTCTTTCATTTTGTTATCTGTTATCATATATTTTGAATGTGGTTGTTTTTTATTATTCTGTGTCGTATCGGCAACCCGAATATGGGCAGAAATATAAATAAATATTTTACTACCTAATTTATTCATTCATTTATAACAAATTTTATAACCCATTTATAACAAAATTTGATGGACATTGTTGCCCTCATTCTACAACAATGAGTGGCATCACTTGATGGAGGCATATAAGAATAAATATCACAAATAATTGAAATATGTATCACTTCTGAATGTCTGAAGAATATCATTCAATTTTTATGTGTATGCTGGCTAATTATCACTATGATATCAAAACAACATAATATAAATAGTGATAAAATAGTCTCTGAATAAATATATCGATCTGTATTTTGTATTCCTAAAATTCTGTGTGAGCTCAAAACTTCAATCTATAGTGTGTGTTGTACATGCATTTGTAATTGTAACGTGTTCAAATAATTAATAATAATTTTATAAATAATAAAATAATATTCAAGTCTTCGAATAAAAAACTAGTATACAGCCATTCGGACTTGAATTCCATATTAGTAGCATACATTCATTTGGTGTCGGGATTCCATTCGAATTCCCATTATGGATGTTAACAATTAGACTGAAGATCCTGTTGAATCAACCACCATGTTAAACCGAAGATATCATATTGTGTCCGTGAACAAAAAACTGTTGAGCATATATCGATATATATAATATATATATATATAATATATATATAATATATATAAAATATAATAAAATATAATATATATAATATATATATAATATATATATATGATATATATCGATGGGAGCCAAGTCTCGCGCGAAGCCAGCTACACGCTTTCACTGATGTTTACACAAAGTACTTTCAGGCGGTTTTGAGCATAATTTATCTCCGAAACTAACAAACTTGGATACCTCTAGTTTGTTGTAATGGAATGAGGCGCCATCCACGACACGACTTGTCAAATTTAAGCTATATCGGACCAAACGTCTGGATTTAAAGCACTGCGAAAAGCATATTTTTTCATTTTCTTCTCCTCCTCCTCCTCCTCCTCCTCCTCATTCCGTCTTTACCTATAAGAACTCGTCTACAGGCCCATAACGAACCCTCCGATTTGTTCAATGTTTTCAGGAATTATGTGAACCCATATGGAATTGTAACTTTTGAACGTTTTAACCGGAAGTTGCTTTTGTAAACAGGAAGTAAGGTCATTTTACACTCATTTTTCAGGTTTTTTATTATTTTTGAAAATCTTTTCACGACAGATTTCAATGTCATCTCAGATGTATGTTTGTATGAATATATCAGATCGATTGTGTGTAGAGATGTGTCAATTAATCAGTTTTAACTGGAGGAGATTGAAAGAGAATAATAACTTTCAGAAATTTAGAGAAATCGTATCGACGATTAAATCTCGGCCAACAATGAGCCATCGAAACTTTGGGTACTTTTTTTTCCGCTCTACCTATCTGAATGATCGTCACCAGACACAACAAAAAGATAATAAATGTCAAATGAAACAGCTGATATTTATAAATTATCACGTTGATACCTTACTGCCTGATGTTGCAAATTTTAGTAATTTAAGTAGGCCTATATATTTTCAAGTACCGGTATTTACAGAATATTCCAACTTGACGACTATTTTGGGCCATTCAATGTTGATGTACGATAGGCGAGGAAATCAATTAAATTCGATCGAAAATTTGATAACACAGAAAAAAAATATATTCTGTTGCTATTGTGAACAAGCAAATGTATCTAATCATTATAAAGCAACAACAATTACTGATATCCCACCAAAAACCTTGACGGGTGAAAACTTGGAGCCAAGTCCTGAAATATTTTAGCAACTACAAAAACTTCCTGATATAAAAGGTGTGAAATCAAAAATGTATGCCAAGTGCAACGTATTATTCATCAATACGGCCTGGAAAACAACAGGAAACACTTGGCTCATTGCCCCCCCCCCCACGTCCCCTCATATAACACCACCCCGAATTGAAGTGAAGTGCATGATGCTAAAGAAATGGGTAACTTCACGTTCCTGACACAGGGAAACGTGATATGATTCAAGAAACTTGCCTTTCCCCGTCCATTTTCTATTCCCAAATGTAGTTTCCTATCATCTTGATGACATTTAGTGGGCAGTGAGTGATTGAGAGAACTTGAATTGAGAGCTTACATTTGATTGGGGAGCACACTATCTTGAAAAATTCTCAGGTACGTTATAAGCTCATAGAACCTTACTTGATTAGAAATATCTTGTTAGATTTTGTAATGTAGATTTCATGAATAAAATAGAAATACTCAAATTACTGTCAAATTCAGAGTATAATTTCAAATTATTTCATGTTGTATTCTTATATGATGTTACAATTTATTATACTCCAATGAGGAAATGTATGTCTGGGTCAAAGTCAGTCTATGCCTTCTTTCGAGTCACAAATGCAACATTTATTTGAAAAAGTGGATATTTTGGTAATTTAATAACCAATAACGCGACAGAGTCTCCATGAGACCATGCGTGAATTACACATTTTCTTGACTCACATTACGTTTCCGTGTGTCAGGAACGTGAAGTTACCCATTTCTTAGCATCATGCTCTTCACTTCACTGTGATTCTGCTTGGTGTTATATGAGGGGACGTGGGGGGCAATGAGCCAAGTGTTTCCTGTTGTTTTCCAGGCCGTATTGATGAATAATAAGTTGCACTTGGCATACAGTTTTGATATAACACCTTTTATATCAGGAAGTTTTTGTAGTTGCTAAATATTTCAGGACTTGGCTCCAAGTTTTTACCCGTCAGGGTTTCTGGTGGGATACATATTAACTTGCGAATAATATGATATAATATATTCGTACTTTCCCTTTCTCGTCCCCCCCTTTTCCCTCTTTCCCTTTCTCTCTCTCAATATCTCTCTCTCTCTCCCTCTCCCTCTCTCTCTCTCTCTCTTCTCTTCTCTTCTCTCTTCTCTTCTTCAAGTATACTGTACAAAACCACATATTTTTAGCTTCTATACATGCGTCCTCGTAGAAGGAAATACCAGAAGGCTGAAACTGTGAAGCGATTATCGTAAATCGCCTTTATTTGACGTGCAGGCCTACTATCTTAATTTCTCAAAGTCAGTATAGTGTAGTGGTAGGCTTACATCCGGCATCCGTTGTATTATATTGAACCAGTATGAATGTATATATTATATGCAATCATTCAATAAAATAATCTACTTATTCAATTAAATAGAACATACATCCTCTGTTAGGATAGGATCTCCAAGAATAGTAGGCCTAGAATAGTACTTAGAATAAACATTGAATAAATAATTGATGAGCGTAGCGAAGTCTCCATCCCACTCTTATAGGGCTTTGTCTGTGTTTTTTTTTTTTTTTTGTAAGACTCCACAGGTTGCAAGGGTTAACTGATCAACATGAAACTTTTTGTGTCACGCAAACTCATCCAACTTAGAACTGTATAGTTTTTGGGATGAATCGGTCGGACCGATTTTGAGAAAAATCATCTTGAAGTTTCTAAAAACCCCATAAGATTTGGCTGGGCGGAAAATGTTGAAAAATAAAATCTCTCCAAATGGGATGAAATTTTCTCTGAATGTGTACACATGGATTTTACACATTATCACAATTCTGTATGCAATTCTAATCAGCCGTTTTGAAGAAAAAAATTAAAACAAATGGGTTTTTTCATCAAATATATCATACTAGTCAAACGCGAAATATGCGCTAAGATGAGCGAGATATCTCAATAAGGTATAAAAGTCCTTGAAATAGTTTTACCCTTGCTACTTTATCGACTTTGGTATTCTACACACCTTGATATCTGAATAAGCTATAAAAGTCGTTAAAGAAGTTCTACTCTTGCCACTTCATTGACTCTGGTATTCTACACACCTTGACGCATATAAAAAATACTTCATTGTTGGTCAACTCTTGAATCTAGAAAGCAGTGAATCTCGACAACTTAATTCTGTCATAATTTTTATGATATATTTTATGAATATTATCAGTCATTTTATTTTTTTTCTCCAAAACGACTGATCAGAATTGCTTAAAAAATCGTAATAATGTGTAAAATTCATGTATACACATTTAGAGAAAATTTCATCCCATTTGGAGAGATTTTATTTTTCAACATTTTCCGCCCAGCCAAATCTTATGGGGTTTTTAGAAACTTTGAGATAATGATTCTCAAAATCGGTCCGACCGATTCATCCCAAAAACTATACAGTTCTAAGTTGGATGAGTTTGCGTGTACAAAAAAAGTTTCATGTTGATCAGTCAACCCTTGCGACCTGTGGAGTGCTTACAAAAAAAAAAAAAAAAAAAAAAAAAAAAACACAGACAAAGCCCTATAAGAGTGGGATGGAGACTTCGCTACGCTCATCAAAAAATGATGACAGAATTAGGTTGCCGAGATTCACTGCCTTCTAGATTCAATATTTGCCCAACAATGAAGTACTTGTATATGCGTCAAGGTGTGTAGAATACCAGAGTCAATGAAGTGGCAAGAGTAGAACTACTTCAACGACTTTTATAGCTTATTCAGATATCAAGGTGTGTAGAATGCCAGAGTCGATAAAGTAGCAAGGGTAGTACTTCAAGGACTTTTATACCTTATTCAGATATCTCGCTCATCTTACAACGCATATTTCGCGTTTTCCTAGTCATAGAACAATATCACTTAGAACATCGCTTTGCTTGTAGTTCAGGTTGGATATCATTTATCATTTGGATATCATTTGCAAGTACAGGCGCGTTCGACTTTGATTTGAGTGAGGGTGGGGGGGAGGCATAATTTTAAGTCAAAGATAATATATCTAGAGGCTTTCATATATATATATATATATATATATATATATATATATATATATATATATATATATATATATATATATATATATATATATATATACATAAATATATATATATATATAAATATATATATATATATATATATATATATATATATATATATATATATATATATATATGTGTGTCTAACTGTCGGAGGCGGAAAATTTGAGTTCTTTTATTGTTCTTTGGCGTATAAAACCCAAATTAGCGTGAATCTGACGACTGTAAGTGATCGTCGGGGTTTGTGTATGTGCGTGTGTGTGTGTGTGTGGGTGTGTGTGTGTGTGTGTGTGTGTGTTTTTTTTTTTTTTTTTTTTTTTTTTTATAAACGATACGGAGTTAAAAAAAAACCAGTTCCTCTAGGGTATCAACTTCTACCACTGGAGTTCTGAAAATAATAATAGCGTATTCGTAAACAAAACAGGCAGACTGGAACAGAACATAATGACGTTTGTAACGTAAAAACACAATTTAAACACATCTCAATCTCGCACATTAATTGACAAGATTAGAGAAGAAAATAAAATAAACCAAGGATTCAAAAAATAAAGTAAAACAGTTGGGTGCTACACGCACATCACCACAATTAGTGGAGGGCAAAACAAGTACGATTTAATTCAATCGAAAGGAAAAGAAAAACAATGTTTACGGAAAGAAAAACGAGAAAGAAAAGAAAAGATGTCTTAGCCGGTGAGGAGAGCGGGGCTGAAAATGAGCTCCCTGCCCCTCAAGGAACAAAGAGCTTCATTAACGCACCACTTTTCCTTGAAGGAGTCGAAATCACCTCGCCCTAGATGCCACGCATACTCCTTCATTATGCGTGACTTGATGCGTGCTTTGAGCACTACATCATAGGGCGAGGGGACGCGGTCGTCTTTGAAATAAGCTACAAGCAGGCGATAGATTGTGCTCTTGGCCAACACCAGAAGGTAGTTGGCCAAATCGGTCTGGAGGGCTGTGAACGTGTCGGGCCTGAACCCGACATACACCTCCCGGAGCACCAGTCTATGCCGCTGGCCTAGAAGCTTTTTCAGAAGGATGTCTACGAGCTGCCACATGGACGTGGCGCGGCGACAGACCACTGTCATGTGCCATGCCGTCCCCTCTGCGTGACACCAGGGACACAGCTGTGAAGCGGACAATCCCGCAATGTGAAGGAAAATTGGGTCTGCCAAACGGTTTTTCGTGAAGCGCCACGCTACTTCGGCATCCAGGCCGAGTGAGGGAGCGTGAAATAAGGCGGACCAGTAAACGGGGGCATCAAACCAGTGGCCTTTCATCGGACCATCTAGATTGAGCACCGATGCCATTATGTCTATAAGAATTGCACGCCTTTCCGACTTAGGTTCGAGAGTAACAACCTTATCCTCAAGAGCCCGATAGTACTCGCAAGGAGGAGGCCACGGTTCAGGACCATACACCTCCTTTACGTCACGAAAACGCAAGTGACAATATGCTTGGATGTGCTTGTAGTTGATAGCAAGCGCTTGTCTGAGTCGCGGTGGGAGGTTTGCAAAACCCTCTATTTCCTCCAACAGCCGCCACTCGCTTCCATCGAGAAGGTCACCAATGGTCTTGCATTGCAGTGAAAACCAAGAGGGAATGAAAGGGGAGGCTGAAGATGGAATGAGTAAGGTTGATGTCAAGGGTATATCACGAAGTCCGCATACGGATGATGCGTACGACTGTGGACGAGGGTGAAGAGACGCCCATGCACGCAGCACTGTATGGAGGAAATCCGTAGTTTGGCGAGTTGCGGGACCACTGATCCGTGGGCAGAAAAACACTTGCCAGTCTAGACCAAGGCCTCTAAAACTTCTCAAAAAATGCCTGGTCATGACATGGCCTGGATGATCCTCTAAGCCCGTTATGAAGCGTTGTGCAAATATGATTCGAAATAGGTTCACTTTGGATGCCAGATGAACAAGGCCCAAGCCGCCAAGATGGAGCGGAGCACAGAGGTCACGAAGTCGTGTCCAATGTCTCCGACCAGCCCATACAAAGTTTGCCATTTTTCCTTGAAGTTTTGTCATTAGTGCTGGTGGTGGAGGTAAGATTTGAAAGGTGTACCATAGGCGTGGAGCGACATATTGATTTACAATCAGTATACGTCCACGTAACGACATTGCCGACGATCGAAGCCGCCAATGAGTGAGGATGTTGGTTACCTTTTCTTCCAACTTTGAAAAACCTTGTCTCTGGGTTTCTGGACCATTACCCAGCATCACACCAAGATATTTGCCCCCTTCGGAAGACCAAGTAAAACTGAGTGGTGTATCGTTTCGACCAATCCAACTGCCTGACCATAGTCCTGTCGACTTGAGTGGGTTCATTCTAGCCCCAGACTGTTCAGCATAGATTGTGTATGATTCCTGAAGTCGATTGAAGTCATCGTCTTGATGAACAAAAATTGATACATCGTCCGCATAGGCGGATACAACTAGTTTTCGCTCTTGAACAGAAGGTAGAGGGAAACCAGTTAGTCGTGTACGACATAGCCTGAGGAATGGCTCAATAGACAGAGAGAAGAGTTGGCCAGACATAGGGCAACCTTGTCTTATGCCCCGTCCTAGCCTAATTGGTGCTGTCAAGAAAGAACCAACTCTAACAAAACTGGTCGCAGAAGCATACATTGTTCTTAAAGTTGATAAGAACCAGTCACCAAATCCATATAATTTTAGAACATGGAAGAGATATTCATGGCTAACCCTATCGAAAGCACTTTTTTGGTCCAGGGATAGTAACGCCAGGGATGTATTCTCTTTATTGGCATAGTCGATGATATCCCGGTGAAGATGGAGGTTATCAACTATGGTGCGTCCGGGTACGCAGTATGCTTGGTCAGGATGCACTAATCCGGCCATTATACTACTCAGGCGCGAAGCAAGTGCTCTCGTCAAGATCTTATAATCAGTTGTAAGTAGGGAAATTGGTCGCCAGTTGTTGATATCAAGTCTATTTCCTGATTTTGGCAGTAAAGTGAGCACTGCTTTCGTTACTGATTTTGGCAGACTGCCTCTCTGTAATGCTTCATCAAAAACACTACAATAATAGTTTTTGAGTTCAGGCCAAAATTTGAGATAGAACTCGGGTGTTAAACCATCAATTCCGGGAGCTTTTCCCTTATTCAGTAATTTGAGAGCGTTCAGAAAATCAACTTGAGTAAGTGGTATATCCAAACGCTCACGATCTAGTGTGGAGAGTGTGGGCAAATCTTCGTATAGTGAAGAGTTCTCCAGAATGAGCGCGTGTTCTGCCGAATAGACTTCGAGAAAATGATTTCTTGTGATACTACACAAAGACTGTGCATCAGAGAAGATGGTACCATTCGACTGTAGCTTGGACAAGGGCTTGAAAGATAGCGCTGCTTCTTGTGCCATTAAGTTGCTAGCAGGACGATCTAAAGTTAGAAGATGATCGTGTCGTGCTTTTGATAGTATTTGTTCACTACGACGAGAATATGCATCTCGGGCGTGTTCATTTGCAGCAGAGAGGTCGCTCATATTTCTGCCTTCGATACGAGTTTCGGCCACAAGCTTCTCAACCCGAATTTCTAGTCTACGAAAAGCCACATCTGACTCTTGCTTCCTATACTGAACAAAACGTTTACATGTGATTTGAATCTCGAGCTTCAGAGCGTCCCACCACATGCTCAAGGAGTCGTACATTTGTTGTTCGTCGTCAAACGAAGCTAGCATTTCTCGAATGGTGTCCATAAAAGACGGGTCAAGAAGAAGTGTGTTGTCAAAACGCCAGTAGGGTGGATGTGTTCTGGGTGAACTTGTTGTAAGTGTCGTTATTAGCCCTAGGTGGTCAGAAAAAGAGGGTAAAACTCTCACGCTTTTCACTGCTGCTGAAAATTGTGGTGAGGAGTAAAACCGGTCAAGTCGTGATGCTGTGTAATAAGGGGCATTGCTTACAAATGTGTAGCCAGGTTCTCCAGGGTGAAAATCACGCCATAGGTCTGATAAGTTGTATCGTGTGACAATGCGTTGCAGAAGGTGAGCGACACGTGGATATCGTTCATCTCCGCTTGATCTGTCGTTCTTGGGGTCGAGTGTTGTATTGAAGTCACCTCCAATCAGAAACTGCAGGTTGTGGGCTCCCCCCGACAACTTGAGCGTGGCTATACGTGATTCCAACTGTGTGAGGATGTTCATTGCTTCGTCGAGTATGTGTGGTAAATAAATAGAATATACATATATAATCTGATTAGTAGTGGATCGTTCTAGGCGGATCTCCTGCAAGTAACCAGGAACGATGCTGTTCTGATCGCCAAGGCTCAATATAGAAGATTTTCGTAGGCCAATAATGGTTCCCGTACAAGCTTGCACTGGAGGATTGAAATGAAATATATATTGTGAATATTGAAAGGGGAAAGGTGTCTGGTGGGCATTTGTCTCCTGTAGTATAACTACATCAGGGAAATGTCTTTCCAGCAACGAAACCAACTGCATCCACTTGAACTCGCTTCTGACACTCTTAGTGTTGAGTGTCAGAAACGATAATTCAACACTCATTCTCGCCTACTTTGTTATACGAGCTGACTCGAGGACAGGCTCTCGTTAGAGAGAGAGCGTGTCAACGAGGCAGCGTCATCACCGGTCGCGATATAATACTCGAACGATTTTCTCAATTTCCCGATCAGTCGCCTGATACGGGCTCTCAGAGCTCGATCACTTTGAATCGTTGGCTGAATCAAGTCCAGCATGTTGATGATGCCGGGTATATCATCAGAGAAACGTTGGGCTACACGAAGAGGGCGATCATTACACTTAACATCATTCAGGAATTGAATGAAAGTGGTGATGGATATGGGATTTGTCTCTGCTTCTTGGAGCAGCTTAATGGCAGCTTCTGGTAGTACGTCAGACTCCAACCCAACGAGTGGACTCTCATCCTCAGAAGTCTTCTTTCTTTTTAAAGGAGGTTTGCTTTTCCTAATACCAGTACTACTTGGAATAGGAATGGAGAGATCTCTAGTGGTGTCAACCACTAAATTGTCAAGGATGTCACTCTCTGTCGACTCTTCTACATCCATGTTAGAAGATACTTCGTCTTCCACAATAGCTGTGGCATTCTCTCCATTGCTATCTACCGTCGAGTTGGGTGCTTTTCTCTTCTGAACCAAGAGGGGGAACTCTTCACTCTCTGTCGAGATAGAGTTCTGTTTTTGTTGTTGTTGACGTACATCGGTTGCTTTCGGACATGCTCGTGCCACATGTCCCGAAGCCTTGCATTTGAAACATTTAATGTCATCGAAAGAGAGAAATACTCTATATGACTCATTTTCGAAAGGGATTAGGATTGAATCCGGAAGTGATCTAGTCTCCTCCCGTACAACGTAAAGTTGCCTGCGGAAACTCATAACATGATCCAGACCGTTGCCCTTAATTCCCAATGAGATGAAATTAACCGGTGATACAACTTTCAAAAAAGTCGCAAGTTGCTGAACGATCGCTTCATGTGGAATACTGGGACACACATTAGATAGAACTAAACGTTCTGCTTTTGTGACCAAGCGCCTAGCGCTGAGGAATAGGTCATTGATCACAATACCACCGTGGTCGAGGATGAAACTGTCCACTAAAGCCTTACTGGTGAAATAAAATGCCACTCTACCTTGTGACATTCGCGATGCAAACATTACATTCTTCGGTTCCACTATCTGAGCTACAGCACCCAAATACTGAGCGATAGTTACGCCTTCTATTGAATCTATAACAATAGCTTGATCCTTCGCAGGAAACGCTGGAGATGGGCGGTCACGAGATGTAACTGAATGTTGCGTTTTGTGATTAGACCCGAGGACTTGTGCCATCGTTCTAGGCCTGTCACCTTGATGGGTCAAAATGCGATGTGTAGGCTTATTATTCTCAGTTAAAACTGGTTCAAGCTGAACCATGTCTGGTTTCGAGATGTTATTCTCAGTTGAAACAGATTTTCTTGGGATGTTATACGATTCGGTGGGGTTGATACGTAATTCGTCATTTGACGAGGCGCGTCTCAATCCTGCTCTCAAAGGCAAAACTGTGACATTGTTATTCGGTTCGGTCAAAAACCTGTGGCTAATGTTTTTAGGGATGGGTACAAAACGGCTGAGCGAAGACGAACCAGCCATTTCAAAGTTTCAAAATAATAATATTTGTGGATGCTTATAAATAATATTTGGGTGCAACAATAGGACTAGCCTACTGCTGCGTGACGACTGCCTGACATCCGAACCATGTCAGGCAGTGAAAAAACGGAAATAAAGCAATCAGAAGCCACTGTGATTGTTTAACGAAAAAATAGACAATATATTAGGTGGCTGGGCAGAACAGCGAAGAACACCAATTTTACCCAAAATATATAAAACTTACATATTATGAACGAAAAATAAACAATATATTATCAGGTGGCTGGGCAGAACAGCGAACACCTAAAAACCGACAAAAAACGACGAAACAATAATACCACAAAATTGTGGTCTACATCAAAAGAAAGGTAATAATTATTCCAATAATAATAAGAAATAATAATTGTGAATAGTTGACAACTTAAACACGAAACCGAATTTCGAATGCACGGAATGTGGATGAGCTGTGCTTGTCACTGTATCACTGTATACTCGCGGGTTTAACCTTGCAGGAGCTAAACGAAAACACGTCCTCTCGCTACGAGATCTAGAGTGTGTGTGTGTGTGTGTGTGTGTGTGTGTGTGTGTGTGTGTGTGTGTGTGTGTGTGTGTGTGTATGTGCGTGTGTGTGTGCGTGAGGGGGGGGGGGAGTCAGAAACATTAGTGAGGGGATTATCATAAGATATTGTGATATCATGAAAACATCAAATTCATAATTATAAAGAAAATGTTAAATTTCGAAATCTGAGTCAGATTTGATCAATTTTCCAGACTTAGCGGAAACGCTATAAGGCGTCACAAATATCTAGATGTCAGTTGATCATAGTTTGGTTGATCATAAGCTCGGTATCCATGGTGACCATCAGGAAACAACCTATAACTAACTTCAGTATTATTGGATGAGCGAAGTGAAGACAACATTTTACCGTACTCGAAAAAATTCAATATTTGTACTTTTTTCGTACTCCACAAGTCAAACGAAAGAAATTGCTTCAATGAAACTTATACCTCGTTCACATTACAGAATTTAACTACAGTTAAGTAGATAACGTTAGTTAAGTTATAATATGAACGGAACTTGGTTAGTAGTTAACTCCAGTTATGTCTTAACTAAGTTCCTAGAACTCAGTTAGCTTAACTGCGATCAAAATTCACCGCCTTCTCAAAGAGCAACATAATTCGTATCGTCACATTGTTGGTTCAAAGCAAGGCCCTCTATATTATTTACATCATTCGAATGATATAGATGGCTTTGTTCAAAAACAAGACGAGATAATGGAGATATCAACAGAAAATCTGTAAATCTTTGAAATGCAATATAAAAATTAACAACCATTTCATCGCTGTCAGTGTGAACACTTGAACTCAGTTAAGAACGGTGTCATCCATGATGCTAACTGCAGTTAGTTTAACTGCAGTTAGTGATCCTAGTGTGAACGAGGTATTAGCATCCACATATGTCATCGTCTAACTGGATATAGGGAGCAATCGGTTAAATCAGTTTTGAGAAAAGTAATTTCGAAATTCCGAAAACCCTCGTGAGAATAACCCAGACGAAATATGGAAACACTTTTACACATGAGAAAGAAAATCAATGTATACATTCTTTATTCACGTGTAAGTTGAAGTTATCAAGAAATCTATTAAAGTATGATACAGATATGATGAGAGAATCAATTAGGGTCGACCATCCTGACAGGGTTTTTTCGTGGTTTCCCTCTGACGTTCAGGTTTTGATACTGACATGGTTCCTCAGCAACAGGTCACGACCGACTCCTTCCCATCATTCATAACACCTAATAAAATAACCTTCAGTCTCATCATCCCATCATCTCATATATCATTCAGCACACCGACGCCAATAGATCCTAGTCATCAGTACAGTGCGTCGTTTAACCTAATATAAATAAAAGGATGTTTTTTTTCAATTTTTTTTTCATATTTTTTCAATTTGAGCAGAAGAAGGACACATTATCCCGAATTGTTATATAAATATGGTCAGCCCTTTCAAAGGATAAAATTGTAATGTACTTTTGCGAATTAATTGAAGGCAACGAGCAACAAGTAAAAACAAATTGAAACTTTTACGATCAAAGTAAGGAGTAAATGAAATAGATGGGCAGTGACACAATGTTTTTGTATTGGGTTTTAACGACGCACTATACTGATGGCTACGATCTATTGGCGTCGGTGGATGATGAAAGAGATGATGGGATGATGAGACGAAAGGTTATTTTATTAGGTGTTTTTGGATGGTGGGAAGGAGAAAGGAAGGAGTGAGGTATCTGCATCTATAGCTTTCCATAACATTTGCATTTGCAGTCTATGCATTCAATTTAAATGACCATATCGCTCATTCTACAACGCGTGTATTGCGTTTTCTAGTATAAAAAAGTATAAAGGACATGACACAGCCATTGAAACTAGATTTCAAGGAATAATGACGTTTTTCATTTCCCTTATTTTAGAGAAAACTAGAAATCATCATCTCAATTCCAGGAATTAGATTGATTTTTTCAATCATCCATCGACCTTGAGTCATGACATATAGACATCACCGATTGTGTATAGAAACATGAATACCGAGGCGCGTGGCCGAGTGGTAACATACTGAACGGTCATTCGGGAGACTGGGCTTCGATTCCCAACATGGTCAACCATCCTGACAGGGTTTTTTTGTGGTTTCCCTCTGTCGTTCAGGTTGATACTGGGATGGTTCCTTAACAACAGGCTACGACCGACTCTTTCCCACCATCCAAAACACCTAATAAAATAACCTTTCATCTCATCATCCTATCATCTCATTCATCATCATCCACCTACGCCAATAGATCGTAGCCAACCCAATATAAAAAAAATAGAAAAAATATGAACAGAACAGGATAATGTCTATGCCACGACCTAGGTACAGGGTAGTCTTGAAAAACAATTGTATTAATTATAATTTCTGAAATTGAGTGATGAGTGATGATTGAGAAATTGAGAAATTGAGGTGATGAGTGATGATTGAGAAATTGAGTGAGTGGATGGTGAGTTCTAGCATTCTCTAAAATCAGGGAAATAAAATATCGTTATTATTCTTGAAAATCGAGTGTGAGGGTGGTGTTGTGTCTCTTTCTCTCTCTCTCTTCTCTCTCTCTCTTCTCTCTCTCTCTCTCTCTCTCTCTCTTCTCTCTCTCTCTTCTCTCTCTCTCTCTCTCTCTCTCTCTCTCTCTCTCTCTCTCTCTCTCTCTCTCTTTCTCTCCCTCTCTCTCTTTCTCTTTATCTCTCTCTCTTTCTCTCTCTCTCTCTCACTCTCTTTCTCTCTCTTCCTCTCTCTCTCCCTCTCTCTCTCTCTCTCTCTCTCTCTTTCTCTCTTTCTCTCTCTATCTCTCTCTCTCTCTCTTTCTCTCCCTCTCTCTCTCTCTTTCTCTCTTTCTCTCCCTCTCTCTCTCTCTCTCTCTCTTTCTCTCTGAGTAAAACGAGTGATTTTTCCTGTGTAAAGTGTGACAAGTCCAGACCGGTAGGCCTTATCTAGTTGAACCAGGAAAATGCGACGTATGCGTTGTATATAAGCAGTGCGATACAAGTAGAGGCAAATCTTATTTATATGAAATGTAATGGAAACCTGTACACCACTTGATTTGAAAAAAATATCACCCTCTTCCGGTTTCATTTTTTGCTCATCATGATCGTTTTAGAATTCAATTAATTTTACCTCTTGATTTTCCCGATAGCTTTCTTATAGGTCTAATAGTTGAAAGGGCTTACCATAGGCTTAATACGGGCTTACCATAGGCTCAATATTTGATACGTCTTAATTTAAAAAAAAAAAAAACGACTCACCCGATGTATGTACAGCTTTGGGATGTTATGTATAATCTTTTACATAAACATATACACTTTATATACATTTTATATATAAACGATCCTATCTTTCATCCATAGCCTTAATTGGGGAAAAATGATTTTGTATCAAGTTTCGATGTTATTAAAAAGAAAAAAATAATAATCTTTTGTGTATGAATTCCGTGAAAATTTGATCATATTCGAAGATTTTCTTCTTAGTAATTTTACATTCTTAAGAAGATGTTCAAAATTTCGAAATAGTTTTTCTCAGACGTGGTTTAGCCGATGGTGCCTCAAAACTATATTGTATGAAGTTTCAAACGGTAATATCAAATTCTCATCAAATTTTGATAAAAAATTGTTTTTCTCTTTGACCGCGTGGAGCGCAAAAAAAAAAACTCATTTTTTCAAGATCGGTAAAAGTGAGTTTTTGCTCACGTCCATTCAAATGCTACGTGATACTGAAAATGCAATTTGAAATTTTTATCGCGTATTTTTAAATTGAATTTTCGAATCAATTTTTTACTCGCTCATTTCCAACAATTACCGGTATACGTATCCAGAATTGTGAACAAATCTGAAATGATTTTGAATATATATTCATTTATGAACGTAAATTTATGAACGTAAATTTATGAACGTAAATACTAATGTCAAGACCGATTGCAGAAAATATATTTCTTCGAAGAAATCTGAACATATAACGAGTTTTTTTTATTAGTAGTTACATTAAATATCGGATCAATAGACAATCAGGAGTGTGAATAGTGAATATACAGATGGGCCTGCTTCAATAGTGTATATATATATATATATATATATATATATATATATATATATATATATATATATATATATATATATATATATATATTTATATATATATATATATATATATATATATATATATATATATATATATATATATATATATATATATATATATATATATATATATATACGATATTATTTCCATCCACGATTTTTTTTGCACAATTAGGCCTATATATACCGATATTCCGCATGATTAAATAGAAAAAAATGCTGCCCTCGATAGCCGAGTCAACTACTGCACCACTTTATAAATTGAAATCACTGTTGAGCGTGGGTTCGAGTCCCGCACAGGCATGGGTTTTTGTAAAGGTCCTTTTGCAGCATCACTCCATAGTTACATTATCACCTGCCTGCTCATTCGTACCCACAAATAATCTATAGTTGTTGGTGGGGTCGTATAAAGCAAACAACAATATTATATAAGGAATAAAATATTATATTATTATATTATATTAATAATTATATATGATGATAATAATATATATATATATATATATATATATATATATAGTGATGATAATATAAAAAATATATAAAAAAAATAATAATAATAATATATATAATAATATAATAATAATAATAATAATTATATTATATTATATTATATTATATATAATATTATATTATATTAAATCCAAAACCCAACAGGTATTATGTGAAGCTTGGTCCAGAATATTAGGTGAATAAAAATCGAATGAATATCACATGCTGGTTAAATTGCATCACGAATGAAGAAGCACTAAAATTGCATTCTCCGTGCGTAAACTTTTATCTTGTTTGTGGAGCGCTATCATAACACTTGTTTGCAGTACAATTAAACTGATAAGGAAATGACATTATATATTCTGATAATAATAAAAAGTAATTGTTTAGGCATGAAATTGATGTACTGCATAAAAAGGTCTAGGGTAGACAAGAAAATAATGGTTTTTATTGAGCGCGTCTTTGGAATTGAAACAAAGTCTGGTTCGAGTTATTTGAACCACCAGACATTGAGCATCTATGTAAATACTTGAGAGACATGTGTATATAGACGGAGGAACATATAAGAATTCTGATTTGAGTGTGAGGCGGGGCGAGGGGGGGGGGGGATAGTTGTAAATTAAAAGGTAATATAGGCCTATATCTAGGAGCTCTTGAAAATGTGGGATCAAGAGCCCCAGCTGAACTTTTAGGCTCTTTCACTGTTTTTTGATATATATATATATATATATATATATATATATATATATATATATATATATATATATATATATATATATATACATATATATATATATATATATATATATATATATATATATATATATATATATATATATATATATATATATATATATATATATGATTTTTTAAACAGTTTTAAAAAATCATTAATTATAATAATAACCTACTGGTGGTCAACCAGGAAGCTATTGAAATCATATATATATATTTATATATATATATATATATATATATATATATATATATATATATATACATAAATATATATATATATATATATATATATATATATATATATATATATATATATATATATATATATATATATATAAAATTAAATGTCCACACTCGTTCAGAAGTTGACCATCACTCAAATGAAAGTATTGTCACATTGATGTACAATAATAAAGTGACTTATTACAACCCAATAAAAATCGATATTTGATATGAATGACAGGCGCCTGCAATGATAGCAAATGCCTTGAAATATGAATAAATGAATCCGGTGGCACAAAAATGCAAAATTGTATATAGTATAATTTTTGACCAGAGTGAATAATTTTTCAAAATTTGTCATTATTCAATACATTTTTCCTCATGAAAAATTTGACCCGAGTTATTTATTTAAATTCTTTGAAAAAAAATACTATCCTCTTTTCAAATTTTGAAGCAGAATGACATGCAGTAGGCCTATATAGGTTTCGTCGCAAAGGCATACTCAGATCATTTTTTCACTTCGATATAGGCCTGCCTCACTTCTAAAACGACAAACAATTTTGTGTTTTACATTTTTAAAAATTTGTTGGCCAATTTTTTTTTTTTTTAATAACATCGAAACTTGATACAAAATAATTGTTCCTCAATCAATGCTTCTGATGAAAGGTAGGATCGTTTGACCAGAGCACCACAAGGGCGATCTTACCACGCCATTTTAATTATTTAAAACCCCAAAAATATGAAACAGAATAAGATTACGTATAGTACAAGAAATGATGAAAGAACCGGAGTACGATAAATAATAGAATAGAATCGGAATATAATGATTCTCATGATCAATAATAATTATATAAGGTCGCATGATCGAAATTGAACACTTGACCTTTTTTTCTACAATTCCACTCAATCGATTACATTGTTTACATTGTGCACTTGATTAATCTTCTTCTCAATTCAATTTGCAATTGATTAATGTAATAGAACTAATATGCCAATACCGTTGGTTTTTTTTTGATATACTGGCAGAGGAAAGCAGCAATGCGACAATATCAATAATACTTGTAAGCTATGTAAAAAAAGAAGTAGGTAGTGAAACAATATGGCAATAGTTGCAAGTATACGATTTGACATTAAAACAACAATAAATAAATACTTTGAATCAAGATTAAAAAATGAATTCAAAGCAACATTCATTTGAAGGTATGGTACTTAGATTCTATGTTTAAAATATATATCCTCTCTCTCTCTCTCTCTCTCTCTCTCTCTCTCTCTCTCTCTCTCTCTCTCTCTCTCTCTCTCTATATATATATATATATATATATATTTATATTTATGAATATATATATATATATATATATATATATACATCTATAAATATATATATATATATATATATATATATATATATATATATATATATATATATATATGATTTATATTCATATATATATATATATATATATATATATATATATATACATATATATATATATATATATATATATATATATATATATATATATATATATATGATATATATTCATATATATATATATATATATATATATCAATATATGAATATATATATATATATATATATATATATATATATATATATATATATATATATATATACATATATATATATATATATATATATATATATATATATATATATATATATATATCAATATATGAATATATATATATACATATATATTATGTAGTTATATATATATATATATATATATATATATATGAAAAAAAAAAATATATATATATATATATATATATATATATATATATATATATATATATAAATATATATATATATATATATATATATATATATATATATATATATATATATATATATTATATATTTATATATATATATATATTTTTTTCAACATATATTCCATGTTCGGTATTATTCTATAGAAAAAAATAAGGAAAATACGTGTATGGATGCTTGGGGGGTTGACAACAGCGTTCCGTCCTTCGGAATACTACCTGTGTGCCCACTTATGCAAACACTACAGACAAATAAATCCACATATTTCCTTCACAATCGTACAGTTTTTCATTGTTTACCTTTTGAATTCTCTCGGCTGCGACTAGTGTGAAACTGACGTAGATAACCACCAAGATGAGACAATGTCTAAGATTACAACTTATTACCGGCATCTTTCCACGATGAATTGTCCAGGACCGAGATTAAATGACTGTATCAAATGTCATGTACAAACACGCGTTGCTATGAGACCGTACACGCACACTCCGAAGTCTTCTCAACCTTTCACAGTCTCTGCACAATGCAGACTAAAAGCCTTGCAAGATCCGAGTCTTTTGACTGTTTGCCTCCAGGCTGTCAGCTGACCATCGCCCTCTCTCTCTCTTACACTGGCTACACTGCATTCCATTAGCAGCCTCCCGAATAGTAGGTAATAATATAAATCTATAAAAAGTATTAACTAAGTATCAAGGTTTAATAGATTGCTTTCTGTCAAGAACCATAACAAAACAAAATTAGAAGAATATTAATTGAAAAATAAAAACAAATTTATTTGAGGTTTTTATTACTTTAATATCACTATAATCATTACTAATGATAATTTTATTCAAAACTGGTGATGATTATTGTTTGGTGAACAGTCCATCAAAAGCTATTATTAGGTTGATTGGTGTTAGGAATGAGCAGGTGATGATGAAACTATAAGCTGATGATAAGTGAAAGGCTCTTTACAATAACCTGTCTGTACATAGGGTAGTTGGCTGAGCCCCGAATAATCATGTGATAGGCCCAACCATAACAAAGAACTAGAACAAACGTGACAATATTATCAATCTCGACCCCTCAATAATGTGAGGGCTTTGCCGCCATCTTAGTGGTTCGTTAAGACCACACTGCAACAAAATAATATATATATATTTTTTTATATTGGGTTTTTTAACGACGCACTGTAATGATGACCAAGATCTATTGGTGTCGGATGGATGATTAATGAGATGATGGGATGATGAGATGAAGGTTTTATGAGTAAAGGATGCGGTTGTGGCCTATATTGTAGGAACCATCCTGGCATTAGCCTAGACTACAGAGGGAAACCACGAAAAACCCCTGTAAAGATGAACAGTAGCGGGGATCGAACTGGGTCCGACATGCCCGCTACCTCCCGGGTCATTTGGAGCAAGTGCGTTAACCATTCGGCTACCTGTGCCGGTAACAAAATAAATCAAAATGCTACTCCTCACAGCTGGCTCAGCACACAATCCAAGTGATATAAATAAGAATCTAGAATGTTGTATTGTAAGTTGTTATGTGAACTAAATCAATTACATATATTGAAAATATCAGAGCATGAACATTTTTTAATGGTGTTCAACAACCCCATCGATTGCTAACGTTCAGCGGGGGTACGAATGAGCAGGTGATAGTGAAAAGATGAACTGTTGATACGCAAAAGGACGTTTACGAAAACCCTCGTCTTATGTGGGACTCGAAACCGTGCTCAATCTGACTTCAGTTTCTAACGCAGTGCGTTAGTTGACTGGGCCACGGTTCGCGAGTGGTGGGATTCGAACCCACCTCCTCAGAGATGAGTAGAACATTTGAGCATTCCTATTTGTTTTATGTGATGCAATATATGGATCCACAATAATTTAATGTGGGTAAAATAAATTTTGAGGTTGATTGATATTTTGCATTTTCTTGTACAATTCTGTGCTCAGAGCTATCATTTATGTTTTATTTGTCACCTGAAACTCAAGAATAGTGAATTGTTACCACTCACCAATATCATTACATATGCTCAATAATAATGCGTTATACCTGTTCAACCAATACTGAATAAAATAGTATTGTACTGTAATTTGACAGTCAATCATCAAATCGAGTAAAATTATAGCAGTATTATTTTTTAAAGCAAAAACAATCAATAATTGCAACTTGGATAAGCAAAATGTGATGTAGTAAATGCAGGCACTTCGATAGTCCAAAAACCATATTCATTCAAATTTACTGTTTCGTTTTGAATTCTATGGTGATATATTATATACTGCATACTATTACCATCTATTCAGAAACAAATATAACCATCCATAAAACATGGGATAAACTCATATGCTATGTAAGGCTCACATGTGTGAGTAATAAAGAGTATTGTTCTCAATGCCTTCATTGAGTATTATTGAGTATTATTTAGTATTATTGTATTAGTATATTATTGTATTTATATATAGTATTATGTGTAAACCTCACTGCCTAATTATCTATGTTCCTAACTTACATCATTGAGTTAATCTTATAATGTTTATTTTATCCTAGTCCTAGAAAACATTACTTTACAATGTAATTATTATTATTCATACTTTTTATATATTTTCAGTTGATGCAATAATCCAACTGAAAATAAAAATGTCTGCACAATCCAGCATCATGTATATCCATACACACTGCATTTAGGATTCTAAAAAAATATGACAATAAACGTTATTATTATTATTATTATTATATATTATAATTATAAACTTATTATAATTATAATTATAATTATAATATATATTATATTTAATTATATATATATATTATAAACTCGTGAATGTGTCATATGAATCGTTTATTTCTACTATGTATTATTGTATAATTGGGTATTTTTTTTTTCACTTCCTCGAATTCTCTCTTCCTATGTTGTTTGCATTTTTCTCTACTCACTACAACTGCAATTCGAATATAATTTTGTTGATTTATCCTATTTTGTTCATTCTTACACGTTCTCGTCAATGTGCTTCATTGTATTGTTATTATATTTTATTATCAGGAAGGTACTTTATTTTTTCATTGCATTATATTCAAGTGAATTGTTATTATATATCTCCACAGATGAACCCCATGAGGGTTTCGTGGAACCTCACAAGAGTACCCTTAATTGTTGTAACGCTTTTATTTGGAATCAATAAAAAAAAAAAAAAAAAAAAATTATTATTATTATTATGTAGTACATAGCTACGATGACCCAATGAAAGGATTACCTTAAAACACTGGACTGAATGGAAAATATGTACTGCAACTATACAACTAACTAGAATATCAACTAACTAGAAACTAGAATATCATTGATGTATGCCTATTCTGTTTGACTTATCATGATTTTGACTGTTGAAATATTCTCAATTAAAAACATACCTGGATAAAAATAAAAGTTATTACATAAAATTTAATTTAAATTTGATAACTGGAATTAGAACCAGCAATTGCTATTGAAAGGGCCAATAAAAAAATTCAGAATATAAAAATATATAAATAAGAGCTCAATCTACTACTCCAAAATAGTAAGGAAACAGATTTTTATGGATTCATATAGTAACTCTCAGTACCACATTTCATCATGTCGAATGCACTAGTTGTACCTCACTTGTCGACGTGAGTTGCTGGACGTGGCCTCAAAGGAACAATCACAGTGTCCACTTCAACGGCTATATTCTCGGACAGGATTATTGCCTGTGGTGGGATCTCCTGAAGGACGGTTAGGAGCTACACCAACCGGTATGTACACATCGGTTTAGAATATACAATTAACATGGTCCTCACTTCATATTGGGGTACTAGAATAGCAGGGTCTACGTACATGAGATTATATCTGGATAGAAAGAATTATATTCAAGAAATATCAGTCAAGTTAACTAATCAACTATTCCCTACTTGAATGTGATACAGTGAAACCTCTACGCATCGTTCCCGGATCCATGGTTTTCCTGCTTGAATCATTCATTTTTTCTCACCCCAGTCCCATATAACCAATGTTAAATTTTCCTGGATGGATGGTTTTATTTTTCTGGTCCCTTGAAAAACGATGGATCGAGGTTTCACCAACTAACTATGGTAATATCTTTGGGTTTCACTGTAGAAGTACTCCTGCAAAGTGATCAGGAATATGATACCAAACTAAGTTCTTTTCAGTCAAGTTAAACACGGCATACACGATCAACATTACCTGTCAACATGTTGATATCAACATATTGATGAGGTAATAGAACATGTTCAATTCTCGGCAATATGTTGACGGCAGCCATCAACATATTGCCGTCGTGTATGGGCAAGATCAGAAATACGGGTTATCTACTAGCTGTCAATATTTTGAGTCAAAATGTTGACGGGCTAATTTTGATCGTGTATGGCGTGTTTTACTTTACATAATTCATTTTGAAGATTAGGCTAAGGCATCCTCAGTCCCCATGGAGCAAAAAAGTTTCCATCAGGGAGATTTCACTGATATGAGTGATCGTAAATCTTGCACCGAGCAAGATACAAAATCAACAAATACAAATGAAAAATGCGGACAATATTTGTCGAAAATTCTAATAAGTCAAATTTTTAGATGAGCGTAGCGAAGTCTCTATCCCACTCTTATAGGGCTTTGTCTGTGTGTTTTTTTTTGTTTGTTTGTGGGCACTGCACAGGTCGCAAGGTTTGACTGATCAACATGAAACTTTTTTTGTACGGGCCAACTTTTACAACTTAGAACTGTATAGTTTTTGGAATGAATCGGTCGAATAGATTTTGAGAAATATCATGTCAAAGTTTTTAAAAACCTCATAAGATTAGGCTGGGTGAGAAAATTTGAAAAAATGAAACCTCTTCGAAAAAAATAAAATTTTCTCTGAGTGTTCAAACATAAATGATACACATAACCATCATTTTGTAAGCAATTAGAACCAGCCGTTTCGAAGAAAAAAATTCAAATAACTGTTTTTATACATCAAATCTATGACTATCAATAACGTAACGGGATAAGCAACATGGCGGTTTCCTTTCACACCATGCGTACATCAAAGGGATGCCGCCTCACAAATGTTATGACGATTTGCTGGTATTATTGTGTGTTGATCTATACAAGTAATAGATGTAATGCAATCTGTGAATCCAGCTCTTTCCAACTGCATTAAACAATATTGGGATAAATTTCCTTTGAATTAGCCAATCTAAATTTAAAATACGTCTGTAAAAGCATTTAGTCCCCTAGTCAAGAGCCCTACTGCTATATTTCCTATTTGATAACTGGATAATTACTCATCATCTTAGAGAAAGATTAAAATCAATGCAATTGTACAACTATTTACTATATATTGAAATACGAGCCTAATACGTACAATTTGATTTGAAATTGCGAATCTCAGAAATGTACACGAAAGCGCCGATTCCATCATGGTGAAAACGGCCTAATGTTAAAAGGATAGGACTTATGCCGTGTTGCTTATCCCGTTACGTTATTGATGGTCATAGATCAAATATATATGGAAATGAGCCAAGATTCACTGCTTCCCAGATTCGATATTTGCCCAGGCATGAAATATTCTTCATATTCGTCAAGGTGTGTAGAATACCAGAGAAGATAAAGTAGCAATTAAATGAAGAACAAAGTGTGTAGAATACCAGAATCGATAAAGTAGCAAATGTAGGACTGTTATTATACCTTATTCAGATATCTCGCTCATCTTACAACGCATATTTCGCGTTTGCCTAGTAACAACAAAGGTAGAAAGATCAGTTGCGTGTAACAGTAGCCAACACTCGGTATTTTCGCCATCGATTTTTACCACACAGCATAGAACTACTGTTACATACAGATAACACGTAACTTATTTTGAATGTTTATTAGGGGTGTGCGAATCTATGTTTTTTATTTCAAACTGAATCCGAATCGAATCTGCATCAAAATTACCGAATCCGAACCCGAATCTTTTCAACATGCATTGTGAAGAGGGGACAAACAATGGGACAAACAATACTGCTGATTAAGCTACACTTGATCCAGGAAGTGAAAATCTTATCTCAGCATTCTCATGTAATTACCCCTGCATAAAACATTTTATGCAGCACAAGTCTAACCATTACAGTAATTGTTCTTGAGAATGGGCAATGCAATGTTGCCACGTTTTTGGCGCCAAGATTCCAAATTTTCGAATCTTTCATGTTAGATTGAATCCGAATCTAAAAGTGGATTCGGATTCAGATTCGATTTGAAAAACATGGATTCGCACACCCTTAATGTTTATTATAGATCAAAAAATTTTAGAAGAAGCTTCTCTGCATGGTGTGAAGCATTTTCACTACAATATGTTTATTAGGGAAGTCACTGAGATCGTTTATATGTTATGTTGACACTGGAAATGTGTCAATATAGGATCCACTCTTAAGATTATAATGAATATCAGTGTATTAGGTTTGCTATACCTTAATGTAGGATTATTTATTGATATTCTCTAAAATAAATTATGATTGGGTTTAAAAAATTAAACACAGATCAGTATTATCTGTCACAATAATACGTTTATTATTGTTCTTGCGTCATAATCTCAACCTCACATATATGAAAATATACATAATCTTAATAACTTTTCAACTACAATCGTAGTCATTATATCTTGTGTCTCAATAAAGGCCCGAGACTTGCCTAAATGAACACTATCAATGTAAGGGTCACGAAACATACAACGTACAGAAATTCACCATTAATGAAGGGGTGAATTGAACGTTATCAGTATTATGCCACCACAAAGAAAATAATAAGAAATAAGAATAGCTGCATAAACAGCTTCAATATTACATCATCATTCCCCTCGAGAAAACCAAATGACAATAAACGTAGATTAACATAACGTTAGCATGTCACTAACTTAAATAATCAATCCACATGTTTCTATTGAACTATTTAAAAAATAAACCATTTCGTTTAATTATTATTCAATTATTGCACAGTGCACGCACACATGTCTGGACAAAAAAAAACACAACACAATAAATATTGCATTTTAGATGAATATGCAAAAAATGTGCAAAAATTATCGATTTGTTTTCGGCATTTCTCCAAAAACACTACAGTAAATTTCAATTATCTACATCAAATATATGGATGACATTAAAACAAATTGCATCAAGATGTCTACAATTTGTGTTCTTTGTAGATTAATGAATTTTATCAATTATTTTTCATATCAATATTCATATGTAACCTTTTATCAAGGCTCAAATCGTGAGACCTTTCAACGATAACTTAAATATATACAATCAACACGCTTCAGGGTAATTGGAATGCTTTATGATTGGCCAGTTCAAGGCAAAACACACAGATATATAAAGTCATATCTTGGAGACGGTTTTCAAGTCCTTTTACTAGCATTTATTTGTCTTGATATAAAATCTAAAATTCTTTATCCAGACCTTGATCATGGATGTATAAAAAAATAAGATGCAGTAAAACAGGGATAAAATTCAACAGCTTTAAGTACACCCTCAACATTATACAGAAATCGGTTAGCCATTTACCGGTAGGCCTATGTATGACTAAGTCAAGTTGAAGCGCACATATTTCCGTTATTTCGGTAGTTTCATATAGGTTTATAGATATTCAGTTTTAGTTTTCAAAGTGGCTCTTCTGCTAAAAACATGTTCTTCATTTTCTGTTTATAAATTTAAAAATCACTGAAATTTTGTATAGTTGTCAGTACATTTGGAATCTGTCTAACAAATCCTCCAAAAAAGGCTGGGAAGTACTCGTTTATCTATACATGCAAGTTGACAGTATCTATATTCTTTTATAGGACCTGATTGAAATCAAGGGGGATAATATTCTAGCACCCTTGGTTGGAAGGAAAAGGCTAGTTAGGCTTAGTTGAACCTATATTTCCAGAGTTTGAATTTTAGGCAGTAAGTTAGAGTGAACCCTTGTACATTTGAACTCGAATAATTCAAATTTTGCTGTAATTGAAACAACAGTTAGCTGGTCCCTACAGCGTTTTAGCGACCAATAAAGGTCAATGTTGAATATTTTGACCATTCAAACTTTGTAATTGAAAGTGGGTATTTTTGAGTCCATCGAATTTCAAAATGAAGAGGGTTCACTGTTGCACCAATAATAATTGATTGTACAGAATTCACCATATCTGTTCCAACTATTTATCACTAGCTTACTACATGTACAATATTTAAAAATATTCAAGAAATTACCTACTGCAAGCCAATAATGTAGTATATAAATTCACAATGGTTTCAAATTTGGAGTTGTACGCTGCAACTAAAATATTAGTTTACGAAATATTTTGCAGTCTCAGAGCTTTGAATTGATTTTGAGAGCATCAAGTATATCACTATACAATATACTGAACTAATTCAACAGTTGAGCCTACTTGTCTTGAATTTTAACTACTTTGTATTCATGTTAATATATTAATTAAGGCTCAATATTTGGACGATGTTCAAGCACTTATGTTACGACTATTTTCAGACTTGTTTAATAACTTAACAATGTTCATATAAAATCTAATACTTAGTAACAAAAATAACTACATTTGTTATAATATTTTTTAGGTATTAAATCTTTATATAAAAACACTTTTCTTATGAATAATTTTGATACCCGTTCACTTTAAATCTGGTAAAATATCAATGACTTTCAAATAAAGTTGAATTTTCAATGCACCAAGCACTATGAAAATATAGTATCTTTGCAAACAGTTTTAACCAATTGTGCCTTCAGCAAGAAATATGACACTTGAATTGGAATCAAATGAGGCAGGGTCCCTAAAGTGTACCTAGTTGGCTGTTAATAACATCAACAACCATTGTTCAAACCAAATAGGTATATTTTACTATGGTAGAGTAGAAAAATAAATACCGTACAACTAATTGGCTAATTCAATAGTCATTGATGAAAGTAATAGACACTTCTCTAAAATGACGTTTGAATTGAACAATCAATTTACCGGTAATTCATATTCAATAATCATTGTTTTGTTATTACAGGTTGTCAGTTTTAGGTGACTATAAAAAATGGAACGAATCTCGAGATAATCGCTGCTGCTGATGCAAATGCGAGGTTGACTATTTTGCCAAATTTGACATGTCTTATCCACAATAAGAAAATCTTGGCTTTCTGTAAAAATACAAGCCAATTATTTATTCATACAAATCTTGGCCAGAATCAGCTAATATCTACTGTAGTGAGTAGGACAAACACCTTCGCAAAATTCCAGTATACTTTGAATACTTCCGTCATTGACGGAATAAATTGCATATAAAATAGTCAATTTTAAATTGAACACTTAGTTAGTTATTACATAGTAGGCCCTACATACCAAAAAACTGACAACTTTCACAGCCACCAAGTGTACACTTCTAAAAGACTTGTGAAAATGGATGCCCGCCTCAAACAAAGTGGAGTTTTATAGAGCATTTTATCTGAGATATATCATCTACACGGATATGAAATATTTTCTTTGCAATATTCAACAATAATAACGAAAATAAAAGGACAAAAGTGAAACATACTGGTAAATATATCAATGAACTATTAAAATAAAAACAAATATTCAAAACTAAAATTTTACTATAGTGAAAGTAAAAAGATTAGGCTGAAAAATGTGTTGGAGAATTCGGCAACAAATTCGGTGACCACATTTTACGTTTTACCAAACGTAGCGGTTTTGACTGGATGGAATGTTTATGGTTGTATTAAGATCTTTGAAACTGTTTCACTGGAGCAGCCAATGGTGTCGCAGTATCACACCTGAGTGTCTGTCTGTAGCACAGGTAACTCACGCTTTCGGCACGGCCTTGGAAGACTAGTCCTGAGCACGTTTAAATAACGATATTTAATTCAATTGTTCCCCGCAGAATGGCTGAACCGAATGTCCCTGCACCTGTAATTGAAATGAATATATATTAAAAATGATAATGATTATGATATGATAGATTATGTGATGATCAAAGTAACTTTCACACTTAGGGTAACCTGCAGCACTTCTCGAAGAATGTCACAACCCTGGGGATAAAATTGAATGAATCCCTAAATTTAGAGAAAATTAGAAATTGTGACCTCAATTTCAGAAATAGTAATTTATGTTCCTGAGCCCAGATTCACAAAGAGTCTTGTCTATAGGACGTCCCAAGTTGGGACCATTTTACTGAGTAGGGACTAATATTGGTCATAACTTGGTGAAGTTTCACAATTTAAAGTTTCACAATATATTTGTGCATAATTAATCAACATGATTGTATTTCTATATTTGGTTAAAACCTTTTTGAGGGGCATTGTTAATACCGGCAAATCATATAGTATTCATATAGTATTTAGGCCCTACCGTAGGTAAGGATATATTTTAACCACTGTGAACCAATAGCAAATGACGGTTGACAAATAACCTTTGTATAGGGGCACCAACATCCAATAAATAACTTCATTTAAAATGCTGAATATAGAGGAAATTCTATCTCTAGGCTTTGGAACCTTGGAAACACTAGTAGTAATAGGTATTGTGTCTCCAATAAATGTTTGTTTGTGATCAAAGTAATTTGAAATTAGGTTATCTCAATTTACCCACATTGTTGTGTTTCCTATTGCACTTATTAAAAAATACAGTTAATGAGTTTCCAAAGTAAGGTAGGCTACGTATTCAAATATTCAGTATTTATAAAAATTTGACTTACCAATATTTACAACAATTAAGCGATTATAATTCTGCGTTGAGAAAACGCCTTCTTCAATGCAGAATTATTTGTTGACGGAACTTCGAGTTAAGTGTTGGCTCCCACTAACCTGTAAATAAGATTCAGGTATCAACAGCTGATGCGACAAATTAAGAGGCCGCAGGCGCTCTACACAGGCACGTTGTTCGCTCGCTTCAGACTCGAGTTTAACATGCACCGTGTGCTAGGCACCACCCATAGACTAGCCCGCCGAACTCAGATTCACATAAACGCCGTAAATTCCCTAGCTCACACTTCTGATATATTTCACATTCTATATTTTTTTTCGCTATTAAAAAATATGTATCTAGGTTTTCGTAAATTAGACATTTTTCCATTTTTCATTTGAAGAATTTGAAAAATCAAAAATTTTTGGTTCAAAAGTCTGTATTTACGGTAACCTTCGTTTTTCAATTACTAACATAATGCAAAAACACTCATATTGATATCACCAAAATTACGGCCGTGAGAGTTTGCAGCGCGAAATACGAGCGCCTGCGGCCTCTTAAACAATTGATAACTTCATCTTTTCTATCACTATTATTCTTCAATTAGAACTATCAATTTTGAGATTTCTCATGACTCCAGTTAGTTATTGTTGTAATTTGAAGATTAAAAACTACGGTTGTTCCTCGATGTAAAAACATATACCAATTCAATTATCGTTTTCAACACAACGATAATTTATCGTGACATATCGACATTTTTTTAGATTTCTTATGACTCCAGTTATTGTCTTGTTATCTGACGGTTAAAAACTACGGTTCTTCCTTGATGTAAATATGTATACCGTATCAATTATTGTTCATAACACAATGATAATTTATCGTGACATATCGATATTTTTTCTCCCATTTAATAATCGTATGGAATGTCCAAATATTGTATGGGAATTTTCAATTCATGAACATTGTCACAAGGCGTTTCTCATTTGCTTCAGAGAGTGTTCAATAGAAGACTATTACCTGTGCCTACGTCACTGAAGGAATCGTGAAAGCAGGAAGAAGAAACATTTTGCAAGGTTCAAGAGTTACTTTCGAAAATCAAAAATATCCTATTGTAGAAATTGAATCGATTATCGTATCGTTTGGAATATCTTTTATTGTAAACAATATATCGATTATTGTTGACAACCCTAAATTTTACAAATAAATTTACAATTTATTCAATTTTTTTATTTAATTTACAATTTAATTTATTTCTAATTTAAAAATTAACATTTACCATTTACTTTTTCATACTATTTACAAATAATTAGAATGAAGGTACGGTATGTTTGTGACGAACATCCACAATTATTTGGCATGCTTACCATGGACGATGTAGCGGCAGCACTGGTCTTGTTTGACGTTTGACCGCCCCGAGCGACCAGCGCCTGCAACTTCTGCAACTGGCTCATCAGCGTCGTGTTGCTCTCCTCCAGCGTGTCGATCTTCTTCTTGTAGTCGGTGTTTTCGCACGTCAAAACTTCCACCTTCCTCTCGAGCGCGTCCATGTACTCTTTCTTTTTCCTGCGACTTTCTTGGGCTGAGATCTGGCAGAGGGAAAACAAACGTCACGTGGATGGATTACATAAGAGACAAGACAGTGAGAATTTTATGATCTCTGTTTCAGACTTGAATAAAGATTGGTTGAAGGAAACCCTTCCCGCCTCAATGCAATGAACGGAAAATTTGATCAGAATTAGTATGTACGACCTACGGGTCTGGTTGGCCCTATGACCAACTTGATTATTACTACTAATTCAAATGGTATTATTAATACAGGCTTTATACTATGATTAGAAACCAAGAAGATGTGGAGAAAATTAAATTTTCTGCATGTTCTATTCTGTGTTGCAGGCTGAGATGAATTCATATTTACTATAAATAATCAATCAATTATTATACATACCAACTATTAACCAACATTATAGACTCTGGGCTTATGAGGCCTCTTTACATGTTGCCTACCGGCTTGATTGCAGACGTTCGCGATACAAGTTGGCAACGGAAAACGAATCATCGTATCAACATACAGTTCTCGGTTAAATGATCACCAGTATTCAATACGTGCTCGCTTGAAGAGCTTTAGCTTGTGATGTTTTCAACTCTTCCAGAATAATTGTCAAAAATCAACACATTTCTACCTGTTTTGTTTTTACGATTTTTTCAGAGTGATAGGCCTTGTACGGAATTATAATTTTTAATGAACATAGAGACACAGATATACTTCTTGTGGTTTTATTGCAAACATAATTAGACTGATTGGTCCCACCATTCGGCGTTCACCCACCATGTGTTGTAAGCCAAAGACTTGCATTGGCGCTTTTGTCCACTTTTGACCGTTTCCTGGAGGCTATACTCATGGCTTGTGAGCCTCTCATGCCTCTTATGGCCTCTTATGTGAATAACATTTATCCTCTTCACAGAAATTCATAGCGTGTGTTCACAATCTGTGATTGGTCACATAAAATGGTTTAATGCGGAATTGAATGTTGTATCTAAATAGAATGTACGCACAGTCAATTTTTTCATAATCTATGAATGGAGTGCTTATGCACATTGTATCTTAGTTTTAGTGCATATCTTATCAGTATTTTTTGAGGATGAATTTTAATATACCTTGACCAACAACTTTATGTGACTGCAACTGCATTTAAAAAGAAATACTGTGTAGGGAAATTATTGCTGATGGAGGAAATTATATTGAAGTGCTAGGAAATGACATCAGTCCAGCTCTTATCAAACAACTTGGGTGATATTGATATTTTACGTGAGGTATTTTTTTGTGTGGCAAGCTACTCCATACAATAAGTCAGTAACTGGTTTTTTTCCTATTTGTCCATTGATAGTCATTATTAACAACTAATTTACAGGTTATCAGTAAAATGGATACTTTCTAAACACTTCAGTAGTATTGGTATAGGTGTAGTTATAGGCCTAAATAGAACAAGATTACAGTTATCAGTAAATTTTTTTTCTTGTTATTAAATTCATGTCAATTTCTGGTTGTAATAAGCCTACAGCAGGGCTTTTCAGCTATATACCTCAAAGAGTCGTTTTTTCATTGGAAAATTTGAGGTGGACCACACAGTTAACTATCCAATAATTTGTAGTTATTTTCAACTTGTTCTCAATACGGTGTGCCTGCATACAAACAACATATTTTTGGTACACACATATTCAATCTTCTTAAAACTGATTTTTCAAAAATCAAGATTCAATTACTTAAATTGCACTTCTTGTCTTATGTCTTTACTCCGGTCTCTATAAATTATAACTGATATGGTGCAAGGGGGGAGTGCACAACGATGCCAGATATCTTCTCAATTTGACTATACAGAATATTATACTTGATCGCAATGATTGCAGAGTTTGTATGAATTTAGAAGTGATGCAGAATTGCGGAGAGCATACCGCGGGCCACTTGAGAAGGTCCCGCGGGGCGGAGTTAACCCGTGGGCTGCCAGTTGGGAAGCTATGGCCCACAGTACAAGAACTGAAGGGGTAGCACTGTTTCACATAGGCCTAATGACAACTTAGACTTCATGATGGGCTATATATCAAATTTTATCCTCTCACCTTATTTTTTATTTTTCTTCTAATCTTCTTCAGAGACTTCTCCTCAGCTTTTGTCAGCGGCAATCTAGTCGGGATTGGGTAACCTTCTGCCAGTAAAGTCCTCTTCTCCTCTTCTGTAAGGATGAGCATTCCTGTTGATCCCTTCTGGAACAAAAAAATGGAAACATAAATTACCGCAATTGAAATCTGTTTGTTAATAAGCAGGAAATTGAATGGAAATAACTTTTGACGTGTTGAATCGTCAGTTAGTAATGCGTAAATTGATTGAATAATATCAATTGGCACTTGTTGACCTAGTTATTGACTTTGAGCCATTTTGACTGTTGATTATTGTTTGGTCAACAACCGCTTTAGAACTGTACAGCTAGGTTATTTGGCAGTAGGCTACAAATGAGAGAATGCTTACTTCGATGATGTTTACAAAATTCCATGTCTTGTGCGAGACTTGAGCCAAGCTTGACCGGACCTAAGTTTATGAGGCAGTGCCTTTGATTGGGCCTATAAGTTGACAATTATAATTCACTTAGCTTCATCATCAATGTACCACTCACTTTGAATATTTCACAATTTTACCTGAATCAATTGTATGGCTTCGGCACGCTCGAATGTCTCGATTTAAAAAAATATCATCTCAGGTCTGGGCAAGTCTCGATCAATTTTGCTGCCATCTATATAAAGCTAGCCTCAAACTTTTACATTTTAATGATTCAAAACTGTTAGGGTCTAGAGAACACGAGGGTTTAAAATGAGCTAATAAAGTCACTAAGGTGAGCATTTGTTTGAAACTCTTTTCGTATAATCAACATGTATTAACTCAACTTTATTGCTCTGGGGATATTTTTCGCCTTACCAACTTTCCGTGTCCGGTCAAGCACAATCTTTCTAAAAATTCACCACTGCTAGACTTAATATAGCCCTAATAGAGTAGCCCTAGTAGGACCATAGGGTAGGACTAGAGTTTAAATTATAACCCAATATTTTATACAGTTCCAGATGAAAAAAAAATATTGATGGTTAAATAACAAATATGCAAGCCGACTGATCTGCCAGATTATTACGAACATGCGTAAAATGATTCGGAACGCTAGGAGACGAAAAATCTTATTTAAGAAAGAATAGTCAAAAAGTTTTGAACATGAATCTTGCCTTCGAAAGGTTGGACACCCTTGTTGCAAGGCGTCTTACCGGTTGATTGCTGATGAGCGATGTTTGTATTGGTTGGCGGTTGGCAGCACTTGATGACGAGAGGAAGATCCTCGTGCCGCCGGAAGACGTTCGCCCTTGTCGGTCGGGAGAGTCGGGATTGTGGTCTGGAGAGACGTTGCCTTCACTGTCGCTTGAACTCGACGATGGGGGCGTGGGCGGTAATGAGAAACCAGAAGCGTTTGGTTCACATTTGATATTTAGCTTTGGCATGACGGCTCGACTGTTTTGTTGGCCAAAAGAGTTACCTCGTGATGTTGTCAGAAGTATCGTAGGCTGTTTGAGCAAACTTTGTTGGCTGGACTGAAAACAAATAAATATCGTTAGTAGGCCTGGTATTATGCTAAAATGGCATAGAATAATCTGCAATCGCTCAACAATCTTTAGAAGAAGAATTACAAATAAATTTATCCTGGTGCACTGCAAGATCCTCTACGTGTTGACCACAATTTAACAACTGCCATGTCAGTTCCATACGTAACTTTCGTTGTCACACGAGAGTCACAGTGCTGAACCAGTAGAATTTAAAATAAGGAATATGCGGAAACATTTGAAATTATGAAGAACATTCTATTTTAATTGTAGATGAAAGTTTGGCATTGCACGGAACTTTACCTACTCATTAATATGTAGTCAAGCTTACGTGTTTGATGTCTGTGTGAATAAGAGGTGGAGGTGAGTCACATGACATAGAGCAGTCGGAGTCGTCCGAGTCGTCTAGATCGCTCATTGGTTCGTCTTTGATCATAATATCGGCTGATTCGGCACCAAGGCGTGTTTGACCTGTCGCACTGTTGAGGGGAATACAAGGGTAGCACTCGTCTTCCATGTCTGTAATAAAATCAACACAAAACAATGAAGTCTCAGTTGACGAAAACCAGAGTGGAAATCGGTTGTATTGTATTCAGTCTTTATTGTTGCAATAATGTATAATTGTTGGTACTATTATCATCACTGTTAATTATTGATGATGATAATACGATTATTACTGTTGTTTTAGTATCAGTCATTATTAGTTATTTATGAATTAGGCATAGGGAGTAAAATAAGGTTGTATGGAACATCACAGCAATTACAAGCAGTGAATACCACCTTTTTGTCTTGTCAGATGATAATATGTAAATGATTTATGATTAATGAGTGACAAATAAAGAAGAAATTGAATTGAATTGAATAATATAGTAATATAGGACAGGTTATAATATAATAGTAAATATATACAAGGTTATACAACGAATAAGGTTCGACTAAAAAGGAGTCCACGTGCATTCACTGGCATTCATTTAGGCCTACAATGATTGTTTGAGGCCTTGAGGATGTATGACATGAAATGCATGTGGTCTATTCTAACTAGCCGATCTTGCGATCCTGGCCGCTAGATGGTCTAATTAGGAATACGGCTTCGATCAAATCAGTGAGAATGTTGACCTAAACGTGGGAGCCAGAAGAAGAGCTCGAAACAATTATGAATAAGTGGAGTGTATGCACAATCAAATTAATGTAGTCCTAGGCTAACTTTTGTGAATAAATCTCAATGAAATGTACTGAGCCGAGTGTTACAACAGGGTAATTTCAGTCATCCAATTTATTTATTAACATAATTATACCATATTTATCTCTAGAAGGGTATGCCTAGGCCTATCAAATTGAATACCTCATTTCACGATAATCAATATTCATACTGTATTATCATCCTTAAGAGGCCGCAGGCGCTCGTATTTCACGCCGCAAACTCTCACGGCCGTAATTTTTGAGATATCAATATGATTGTTTTTGCATTCTGCTGATAATTGAAAGAGGGAGGTTATCGCATTTACAGAATTTTGAACAACAAATTTGTAATTTTTCAAATTCTTCAAATGGAACATAAAAAAATTTCTAGTTTACGGAAACCTAGATATATATTTTTGAATACCGAAAAATAATATGGACTGTGAAATATATCAAAAGTGTGAGTAAGGGAATTAACGGCGTTTACGAGAATATGAGTTGGGCGGGCTAGTCTCCGGGTGGCGCCTAGTACACGATGCATGTTAAACTCGAGTCTGAAGCGAGCGAACAACGAGCCCGTGTAGCGCGCCTGCAGCCTCTTAAGAGCGCACCAGTTTTATTTTGAGTATGTACTATAGGGCCCTCTACCAAATGTGATTAACCAGGCTCAGTCCAGACGGAAATATTCTTTGTTCGAGAATTCAACTCCAAGCTCGCAATCGCATGTATCAAAATCGCCAGCAGTGAAAACAGTTTTTCTATCTACTACCACTTTGAAAAAAAAATGCCAGCGCATTGGTCCTATCTCTCGCGAACGTGCAGGGGTACAACATGACGCACCCTCCCCAAAAACAGTCGAAGAATGTCAATAAACAGTCGATATAATTTACTAGGCAAAAGTAGCAAATGAGTTGTAAGACGAGCGAGGTATTTATATGCACTAAATTAATTATTCCTGTTGGTTATTTTGATAATTATTCGCGTACATCATATAATAAGGTCTTTGTTCGTGATGCAGCTTGAATTTTTTTTTTTTTTTTGGACATCATGATACGATGATCCAGGTTTATTTGTAAGGAAGAAAGAAAATAACGTATAATCTAGTAGACATACACATAAGGTGACCATCCGTCCCGTTTTTTCGTACTCTGTCCCGTATCATTGAACAGGATACCGAATGTCCCGCTTGTTGTCGACTGTCCCTATTTTAGAACGAATAGGCCTACAAATTCAAATGTTTGATGAAGATTATTTATTAGGCACGTTCAGTAATTGGCCTTTCACTTTGATTTGTTGGTAATGGATTCATGAAATCATAAATAATATCAAGTCATTCAAGATTGAATCTTACAATAGTCCTATATCATATGGATTTTTTTATTTTTTTTAATTCATTTATTCCGTGAAACATTTCTGCATACATGAGATATACATGTTTATAGAATAAGTCAATCTATGCTATAGAATTGAATTAAAATAGTTCCTAATATAAATATAAAATACTCTTTGTCAGTACAGTTTAAAAAGTTTTTTTGAATGATTTAAATTCCTAAATACTGTAGAACACATTGTCAATTAGGAATGTTTTTAAAATCTGCTTGAAGCGTACAATATTCTTTTCTTTCTTAATCCAGGAGGGCAGGCAGTTGAACAAGTATGGTCCGTTGTAGTTGGGATTGTTATTCGACATTGATAGATTGGTTGACGGCAGGTGGTAATCGTCGTTGTTTCTAGTGAGGTGGCTATGGATTCGATTGTTTTGAATGAGATTTGAATTTTTTGAGTGTACTGTTTAGGTTGGTATAATGAACTACTATTTTTGTTCAATGCGTGTAAAAGATGTACCTCAGAATATACGATAATTTACGCTAAATATGCTTGTAAGGTCAAGGTCAGGTATAACCAAGTCCACAGTTGGCCAAAACAAATAGCATATATGGGTAATCATGGTGATAACCACTTCAAACTGCCAGTTAAGCTACTCCACATTGGTCATTCAGTCACCATTTAGGGTAAAGGAGAACAAACCGACGAACAGAATTTTGCATCGGGCGCCAGAAGTTCTACCCTAGACTCTACCTCTAGTTCTACCCCAGTGCGCTGGGGCAGAACAAAGTGAACCAAGTCTTATAGACATGATACTTTTTCATTTATGAATGTAATTCCACCGCCCCCACCCCTCAAATCGTAAATTACAAACTTCAATAATTCAATCAGAAGTCAAGATTTGACCGGCACAGGTAGCTGAGTGGTTAACGCACTTGCTTCATGTGACCCGGGAGGTAGGTGGCATGTCGGACCCGGTTCGATCCCCGCTACCGTCCATCTTTACAGGGTTTTTTCGTGGTTTCTCTCTATATAGTCTAGGCTAATGCCGGGATGGTTCCCACAATATAGGCCACGACCGCTTCCTTCCCACTACCCTTCCCATTACCCATAAAAAAACCTTCATCTCATCATCCCATCATCTCACTAATCATCCATCCGACGCCAATAGATCTTAGTCATGATTACAGTGCGTCGTTAAAACCCAATAAAAAAAAGAAAAAAAAAAAGAAGTCAAGAGTGCTAAAAACCTCGCCCTCGGCTGAAAGAGCCTCAGCAAGTGGTCCTTACGTATTTAATCACCTTTTCTCCCCTTTTTCAAGTGTCCCATATTCTCTCGACTCGAATATGTTCACCCTTTACACACAACAGCATAACCTATAGCATTGTATTTGAGTAACAAAGTTCTGTTCTGTAGTAAATCAATATTTCCCCAAATAGCACGCTACTTCACAAATAATAAATGTATAGGTAACATTTTTTGATATCGTGAGGGTTTACATTCACGTCGATCCGTATAATATTGAATGCTGCTTTCTCTACCAGCGTACGAAGACCCAAGTGCTCTCGGCTCGGCTATAGACACGAGGTATCATGAACTTGATTGTGTGTACACTTTTTTTTTCGTCTTTCTTTTTCTTCTCATCGTTTATAATGATTTCCTTCTTTTCCACATCGCAGACAAGCTAGCGGACTTGGTGAGTTCCACTTCTTTTCCTATCAATGCTGCGCCGGCAGTGGCGGTTGGCCAGTATTGGGTGGACGTTCGAAGCACGGGTGACGGGGGGGTCATTATGCGGATTGGCGTTCATCTCAAAAGAAGTGGGTTCAAAAAAGAGTCGCACGCAAAAGATTACGATTTTCTCATTTGGGGTTTCTCTAGAAAACAAAAACAAAAAACGGTGCTATTTTCAGATAAAACAAGAATTATAATTCTTTTAAAAATCCAATTTCAAAATGCTATTGACAACGATGACACTATTGGTATTGATAAAATCATCTTCATGTTGAGAAAACATGTTTCCATGAAAATCATTTATAATGGGGGTCGAAACAGCGAAACAAGTTATTTGGTGATGACTTTTGAATGGTATGAGATATCAATATTAAAATACAGAGGAAACACAGATATTTCAAATAACATTAAGATGGTATAAGTGTACGATGGTGTGTGTGTTTATATATATATGTATATATATATATATATATATATATATATATATATATATATATATATATATATATATATATATATATATATAAATATTATATATATATATATATATATATATTTATATATATATATATATATATATATATATATATATATATATATATATATATATATATATATATAAATATCATATATATATATATAAATATTAAATCTATCTATCTATATATATATATATATATATATATATATATATATATATATATATATATATATATATATATATATATATATATATATATATTAAATCTTATAGCTTATATCTCCAACTCAAGATGCATTGAGGGTTGCGTTTGACCGTCCGGCCGCAAACAAACGCAACCCTCAACGCATCTTGCTCCAACTTTTCCGTGTCGAACGATGACGCCACTGGGTTGTTCGGCAACACTGCAGGGCACATCATCACACGAGAAGTATGCTCTAGATAAGCCGGCCGAAATCGTGACCAGTCTCACATCGACGCCCGCATCCGCCTGCAAGCCTGTTGCAACGAAATGCAATTCATCCAGCACATTCAAACTCTCGAATCGAACTCTCGAATTATGTTCATCATAACTATAAAGCTGGATTCACAATGCGAACTAATAATTAGTGACTAATACTAAATACTAGAACTAAGAAACTGAGCATTCACATAGGCTTGAAATAAGAATTAATTTTCATGAGTCATAGCTTTCTTAAGATGACGGATTCAAATTGAAATCTACATGTTAGAAGGCTGTGAACGAGCGGTTCATCGATCGAGCGGGATAGCTTCCTTTTGCATTGACTTCCTGTCGTTTCGAATTCACGACTTCTGATTGGTCGGACTAATGATTGAAACTAATGATTAATACTAAAGTTGAAAGTTGGTTAACTTTCAAGGTCAGTCACTAATATTAAACACAATGTGAACGTCAACACTGATTCCGTATCTGCCAACTTTAGTTAATCATTAATCACTAATCATTAGTTCGCATTGTGAATCCAGCTTTACTATCAATAACGTAACGGGAAAAGCAACATGGCGCTTTCCTTTCGCACCATGCGTATATCAAAGGGATGCCCACTCACAAATTTTATGATAATTAGCTAGTATTATTGTATGTTGATCTATATGGAATGGAAATGGAATGGAAATTTGTATATATTTTGAAATTATAATAATGAGGAGAATGAAAAAAAACTCATATATGTATTGTTATATTGGCACCTTATAATATCATTGGAACTCGTAAAATTCACAAAACTAAACACGTATACCTGTAATTATTTTGTATCAGTTATGTTTTTCATGTGTTATAATTATAATGCAAACCACAGATAAGCCTGCTTACAGGCTTTGTGGAATATTGTGAACTTTTCTGTATAATCTTGAATTGACAAATAAATAAAAATGAATGAAAAAAAAAATACAAGTAATAGATGTGATGTAATCGGTGAATCCAGCTCTTCTCAACTGCATCAAGCAATATTGGAATACATTTCATTTGAATTGGCCAATCTGAATTTAAAATACGTCTGTAAAAGCATTTAGTCCCCTAGTCAATAGCCCTACTACTATATTTACCATTTGATAACTGGATAATTACTCATCATCTACGAGAAAGATCAGAAACAATGCAAGTATACAAATATCAAGATGAATATTTCTAAACTATAGCAATCAATTCAGATGTTCATAGCCATCATACTAGAAATAAATATACAATTCGTGGTATTGCTCACAAAACAGCTTTATTTGAACAAGATTCAAAATATACTAGGATAATTATGTACAATATACTGCCATCTTCTATTAGATCTCTTGACAATATATCGACGTTTAAAAATATTTTTAGGCAGTTTCTGATCAAGAGTGCCTTTTATAGTGTCGACGAATTCATGTTGGGGTGCAAATATGAGTTTTCAAAGCCTGGATCCTAATTAAGTGTTTCAATGTACATAGCATGTGTGTGTTTTTGTTGTTTTATTATTATTTAACGGACTTGATAGTTGCTAAGTATTTATAAAAAATGGCATCTATCATATTATATTCCACCTCATCTAATACCGTATATAATTGTATGCATTTTATAACTCTTTAATTTTTCAGTGATTATATATTTTTAACCGACTGTCTATATGATCTGCATTCTATTTATTGTTTTTTTTCAATGATAAACTTGTAAATCCTTCATTAGACGAAAATAAAATGAAATGAAATGTATACTATACATTATTGAAATACGAGCCTAATACGTATACGATTTGATTTGAAATTGCGAATTGGACGGTATGATTTGTGACGTCAAGGGGGCGGAGATTAAATGCACCATGCAACTTGTATACCGTAGGTGGTGTTTGTCACCTACATAGGAGGAATAGGTTTCATAGGATTTTCGGTCATGGGAGGAATGATAATATAAAATTACTAGGGCCTATGACTTCATCCATTCAAATAATTTGAGTAAACTCAAGGAAAAGTGCCTGTAAGTAAAAAAACGTGATTCTGAGACGTCCGGGGTCCAAGTTATTTTGAAATGCTTATATAGTTCACAATTGGAGATAGACAAGTTGTAAAGCGATACAACAGACTAGTTGGAAAGATATAGGGTGAATTTAGTTTAGACTGGCGATTCGCGAACAGCGCTAGTACGGTTGTATATAGCACGAGTTAGAAGATTCAAGATTGAACCCTTTCTGTGAAGTTTCTGCCGATGGGGTCTTGGTAATCTCAGTCTAATCAAGTTTTTTTTTGCATGACCTCACCCGCTGCTTCAGGTTCAATGGGAGTAGGAATGAGCGGATGATGTTTACAAAAAAAAAAAAATTAAAAAATGCGAGACTCGAACTCACGCCCGACTCGAGTACAGTCTCCAAACCAATGTCTCCACTGATTTGGCCAGATGTCAATTCACAATATTATCTACAGTATAGACACATGTTTTTTTTTCCACCCGAGGAAACAACAGAATTTAATATTCCACAACTTCATTTTTCAACTTATTATTTCAGTTTGTGGGTAAGATCCGTCTTTTGGTCACCCATCCAAAGGGTCGTACTTTCATTGAGCAGCCTCAAATGGGAAACAATGGTTTTGTTACAAGTTTCAATGTTGATGGAAACAAATTTGAAAAATGCAATTCAGTCAAGATTATAATGATTATTCAAAATTTGAATATTGGTTGATGTATTATTTGCAAAATGTGGGTACACTTTTCAAAACTGAATGAAGGAAAGAGTGAACGACAGCGAGATCAAAATTGTCAATCCTTGTTTTGAAAGTCTCAAAGTCTGGGCTCGATTTCACAAATAGCTTATTACTTTCATGGGCTCAATATTATTGAAATGGATCTAGGAATCCTGTATATAACCTATCCACATTTACTGTTTTCGTTTCATACTCATGTTTTTTAACGACCGGTAACACATGTCCATGTGTTATCACAAAACACATATTGATTACTTCTTGTTACAATTAGTTGAAAACTGTTATTACTATGGTCACATAGAGGCACATTATCAGAAACGTTATAGTTAATGTACCATATCAATTTGTCGATAAAGGAGTTTCCCCTATCCTCGATAACGTATGCCCTTTAGCTTCAAATTAGTGTCCCTTGAAGGTCAATACAATGACGATAGTAAATCAGGGGTGTTTTGTGTCGCCCGTGTGAGCCTATTCGATATTAAAAAACACTCAGTTAAATACTATCTACAATTTATTGTGAAGTATAGTTTCAGGAAATGGGAATATCATTTTCAACAGGTAGTAAATACATGCCCATTATAATTACCCTGATAACTTTACGTTGAATTCTACAAACGATTTATAACACATTATCAGGCCCACAGGCCAGTACTGATATTGGTGGCATGACAAGCCAAACGTAGTTGGATGTAGTATTGTTTTACAACTGTGGGAAACCATTAGAAACCGGGAAAGTATCTACATGGATGATTGATTCAAATGAAAAATGTTGGTTTGAATAGTTAATTTGGATTGTACTTTTCTAATTTTTGTACCTGTGACTTTGTCTTAATATTATTCTTGTTTCAACCTAATATTATGATCAATCCACGAGATTCGAAATTCTGGATTTCTGGTGATAACTTACGAGCGGTATCAAGACATCAAAATTCTAGAATAGTTGAAACGACTATTTCAATACCTTCAATATGATCCAAGTTATAAGGCATATAACTCGTGTCGCATTATCGTCAAGCTTATACGGATACAAAACCGGCACAGTAGCTGAGTGGTTAGCTCACTCGCTTCGTGTGATCCGGGAGGTGAAGGGACATATCGGACCCGGTTCGATCCCCGCCACCGTCCATCTTTACAGGGGTTTTTCGTGGTTTCCCTCTGTAGTCTAGGCTAATGCCGGGATGGTTCCCACAATATAGGACACGACCGCTTCCTTCCCACTATCCTTCCCACTACCCATAGAAACCTTCACCTCACCATCCCATCATCTCATTAATCATTCATCCGACGCCAACAGATCTTAGTAATCATTACAGTGCGTCGTTAAAACCAAAAAAAAAAAAAAAAAAAAAAAAAAAAAAACGGATACAAAATGTGTTTTTCTCACAGTTATACGCTTGAATTATATAGTTATAGTTTATGATTTATACAATCTTGAGATATTGAAAATATCTGCGTTTCCTCCGTTTTCGAATTTTGATGTCTCATAACGTTCGAAAGTTATCACCAAAGAACTGATATTTCGCTAAATCGACTCCCGTGGACTCTTAGTAAAGAAATAGCATGGAATTTGAGCCACAGAAATCACGCTAATACGAACTAAGCTAGGTTCCCATAACGATTTCTTCACGTGACGTCCGTTGAAACATCGGCCGACGTCAACTTTCCACCAATCACGCGCAAGAAAAAGCAACGGAGGGAGGCAACGATTTTTCGCCGTCCAAGTAGAGCCAACTCCAACATTTTCACGTCCGTCACGGGACGGCACGGCACGATTTGGATATTTTTAGAACTCGCGAAGGCGGTGACCTGTTCGACCCAATATTCGACCTTTTAAATTTGATTGTTATCCTCAAAAATTTGAAGTCTTTGCTAGTAGAATGCATACTTGAAGTGACGTGAGAAAAACGGCATGGGAACCCAGCTCAACACGGTGGTCCAACATCATACAATACGATGTGGAGGATGGAAGTGTGGTTGGTATCAGCTATGACTATCAATAACGTAACGGGATAAGCAACATGGCGCTTTCCTTTCGCACCATGCGTACATCAAAGGGATGCCGCCTCACAAATGTTATGATGATTTGCTGGTATTATTGTGTATTGATCTATACAAGTAATAGATGTAATGCAATCTGTGAATCCAGCTCTTTCCAACTACATTAAACAATATTGGGATAAATTTCATTTGAATTAGCCAATCTAAATTTAAAATACGTCTGTGAAAGCATTTAGTCCCCTAGTCAAGAGCCCTACTGCTATATTCACCATTTGATAACTGGACAATTACTCATCATCTACGAGAAAGATTAAAATCAATGCAATTGTACAACTATGTACTATACACTGAAATACGAGCTTAATACGTACGATTTGATTTGAAATTGCGAATCTCACAAATGTACACGAAAGCGCGCTGATTCCATCATGGTGAAAACGGCCTAATGTTAAAAGGATAGGACTTACGCCATGTTGCTTATCCCGTTACGTTATTGATAGTCATAGGTGGTATCAGTCAGAAAAAACCACGCGCAATTATTGCTGTTTGATTTGATAGAACGAAAAGGTCGTGCACATTTTCTATGATCCGATTGACAAGACCAAGTTTAAAAAATGTTCATTTTGAAAAAAATGCATTGAAATACACATTTCAATATAACAAACATGTACATTAAATAAAAATACAAAATAACATAGCATTGAATTACAATATACAAATATACATTGAATTACAAAAATCATAAAAAACACGGAGTTGACATGTTTTTCATAGCAACTGAGTTGACGCTGAAGCTGCGATGAGAACACAATTTGGGGGCCTATACAGATTAGCCTATACTGCACGAGTTCTCTGCTGTTGCTATCCTGAAAATGCTGAAATGCATTCAACTCACTATCACTACAATTAAAAGATAACTTACATGATTTGCTACGTTGGCTTCAGCCTTTCGTAAGTAAAAAAAAAAACGAAGATGAATTTCTCGATTACATTTTCTATTCTATATAATACGATTATAGTAATATATCTATTGAAAAGTCAGTCAAGGCAATATAGTAAAGACTCTTGATATCATATATACAATTCAGCATATTTACTCGATGCAGCTTGCACTTAAGTGCATCGATGCGTGCTTTGTACACATCGGTCATACTGCCAATATCACACTTCTCTCCCGAGGTTATTGAATATTTGAGACCTGCGGAGATAATGATATGCTGACGAGGTATAACGAGGAAGGAAACGCATGACAAATGAGTGGCAATATACCAATCACAATTCGAACCGATAAAGTAATGTGGTTTTTTTACGAACGTATATGTTGGCGCGTGTAGGGCCGGCGATGATAATAGAGCAAGAACGTTGATATGTACCGCACTAACCAAGTGTACCTATGCCCAATAGCGTAATATTTTCAGTGTCAACGTCAACTATGAGCGATCGTAGAGGTTTTCTGTTGTGTTATTTTAGTGAAACTGCCTAACAACATTCAGAGAAGTATCTTCTAAAATAATGTCCACCCATAATGTGCATTCATATTAAATTTTGAGTAACTTGTTAAGTATTATGTAACGGTGAGGTAAAAATCGATGGGAAAAATATGAAGTGTTACTGTTACATGAACAAGTCCACCTTTGTTATTGAAAAAATTTGAGGCAATTGCATTTTCGACAAATATTGTCTGCTTTTTTTATAATGGATTTAACGACGCATTACATAAGATCTATTGAGCGTTCGATGAATGATTAATGAGATGATGGGATGATGAGATGAAGGTTTCTTAGGTAATGGGAATTGGTGCATGTACTGAAAATTTGCTAATTTTGTATCTTGTATTGTTCTAGCTTGTTGTTTGCAAACTTCCAAGTTATGGCTACCGCCAAATGCCATCGTGAACATACAAGAGAAATGCCATAAGGAACAGTTTGCAAGTTCTCAAGTTTACGGTCAACTTTAATCGTGAATGGGTCAGCATGTATGCATTTCACCGGTACAATCTATCTAGCTATCTATATAAAAATGAATGTTCGTTTGTTTGTCCCTTGTGCGTTCCTATACCGCTCATCCGATTGCGATAACACTTTGGTGGGTTGTTGTACGCGCGCCCGCAAAGGTTTCGCGGGGGTGGGGGCGTGGGTCGGGGGTTAAAGTTTGATGAGTTGTACGCGAGCCCGCGAAGGTTTCGCGGAGGATTGTGGGGTCGGGGGGGGGGGTCGGGATTGGAGGGCTGGGGTCGATGGGGGGGGGGGGGGGTTGTTGTACGCGAGCCCGCGAAGGTTTCGCGGGGGACTTGGGGGTCGGGGGGGGACAAAACATATTGTTTATCCAAAAGCATTTCAATAAACAGAATTAAAACGCAAACAGTTTCTTTCTTTCACTGCTCGCTAGTTTGTTATAAACCACGTGTGATTAACTTTGATATACAACAGGGAGGAATTAGATTATACTATAAGGCCCGGTTTTACGAAACTGGATTAGGCAATAGTTCGTGGATTAGCACCCTAACTAAGATTGGTAAAACCGGGCCTAATTAGGACAATAAATGCTGAGAATGAATGTGATTCATAAATGATAACTGTGACAAACAACGCGGGGGAATACGATTAGGCTATCTAGGAAAATGTATGCCGGAAAAAATATTTTGAAAATTTTCAACAATTATAAATTCAATGATCATCTAGCTGGAAAAGTGCTCATATTTTCCTCATTGCCATTGTAAGTATAAAGATTGCCATCACATTGGGATGATTCATAGAACAAGTTTTTAATTGAAGGAAGAATTATGAATTATGAATTAATTAGAATTATGCAGAAATGCAGCAACCATATTTCTATGGAAAAAGTGTTCATAGTATTAGATCTCTATTTACAGGATACTTGATTGTTGGATAAATGCATCAATTTCATTAAGCAGGCGCTCGTATTTCACGCCGCAAACTCTCACGGCCGTAATTTTTGAGATATCAATATGATTGTTTTTGCATTCTGCTAATAATTGAAAAGCGGAGGTTATCGCATTTACAGAATTTTGAACCAAAAATTTGTAATTTTTCAAATTATTCAAATGGAAAATGAAAAAATTTCTAATTTACAAAAATCTAGGTACATATTTTTGAATACCGAAAAATAATATAGACTGTGAAATATATCAAATTTGTGAGCAAGGGAATTAACGGCGTTTACGTGAATATGAGTTCGGCGGGCTAGTCTACGGGTGGCGTCTAGCACACGATGCATGTTAAACTCGAGTCTGAAGCGAGCGAACAACGGTGTAGAGCGCCTGCGGCCTCTTAATGACTTCAAAAGGTTTAGGAATACATTTAAAAAATATTTTTTACCTCAAACGAAGCAACGAATTACTACGCATAATCGACGTTACATCTTCTACGCGATGTTGACGTGCATTCATTCATCAATGCGAACATATATATCGTTTTCCCAGATTACCCGACGATAAGAAATACAAAATATCAACTCAAGATGATTATTATTATTGCTTGCTTAACGACCCCACCAACAGCTAGGTTATACGGGGTCAACTCAAGATGATTATTATTACTGTTTGCTTAACGACCCCACCAACAGCTAGGTTATACGGGGTCAACTCAAGAGTCCATGGGAGTCGATTCAGCGAAATATCAGTTTTCTGGTGATAACTTTTGAACGGTATGAGATATCAAAATTCCAATACGCGAGAAACACAGATAATTACAATAGCTTGAAGATGATATGAGTCATAACTATTTACGACAAGTCGCATAACTGTTGAGCGTATACAGCTAAATTTTTTTTTTTTTCAGCTGTATACGCTCGACAGTTATGCGACATGACTTGAATAGTTGGAACTTATATCATCTTGAAGCGATTATGATTATCTGTGTTTCTCGCGTATATTGGAATTTTGATATCTCATACCGTTCAAAAGTTTTCACCAGAAAACTGATATTTTGCTAAATTGACTCCCATGGACTCTTAATCTATCTACGCATTCCATATTTGAGTTGACTACCACACAATTTTTTTTTCATTTGTAATACTCAACTTAGTCGCATGGGCGGATCTTGCAAAGACGTATAGGATATAAGGGGCAATGACACTTGACCAAAACAGCGAGAGGTAATAATAAGGTGGGAATTCTTTTCTCGCAGCTTCTCCAATCATACTAACTTCGATTTACATAGTCAATTAGCATGATGGTGATGATTGTTTGCTCAACAACCCCACCAACAGCTAGGTTATACGGGGGTACGTATGAGCAGGTGATTATGTAACTATATGAAGTGATAGTAAGTAAAAGAAGAAAGAACGTTTACAAAAAAAAAAAAAACATGCCTCATGCGGAAATCGAACGGTGACTTCAGTTTCTGAAGCGGTGTCTCAGCTGACTGAGCTACCGAAGACGGCAGTCTGATTGAGGACAGCATACAAGCGCAAGGCTCGTCGGAGTTGAAAGACATCACAAACCTGATACTAGTTCTTACCGAATAATGACGATATTTATTTCTCTAATTTTAGAGGAAACTAGAAATCATTATCTCAATTTCAGAAATTATAACTGATTTATTTGTCCTCCAGGACCCGGATTTTTTTTTATTCAAGTCGTGACGTAGACATTACTCGATTTTGTTCATGTTACTGTTTAGATTCGGTAATGCCTACGTCATGACTCATGGTCTCCAGAGGACACAACAGTCAGTTTTAATTTCTGAAATGGAGATGATGATTTCTAGTTTTCTCTAAAACTGGTAAAATAAATATTGTAATTATTTGGTAATATCTAGTTTCAGGGTTGTGATGTTCTTCAATCACGGCTGGTAACATGTACGGTATACCCGGTAACATGCCCGGTATACCCGGTAACATGTACGGTATACCCGGTAACATGCCCGGTATACCCGGTAACATGTCCGGTATACCCGGTATGCCCGGTAGCACGTCCGGTATACCCGGTAACATGCCCGGTATGCCCGGTAACATGTACGGTATACCCGGTAACATGCCCGGTATGCCCGGTAGCACGTCCGGTATACCCGGTAACATGCCCGGTATGCCCGGTAGCACGTCCGTCGATGGCGATTGTTTCTTGTGTGCTTACGACCCCATCAACAGCAATGTTAATTGGTAATATACGAATGGGCGAGCGATAGATCATGTTTCAAAAAAATGAAACTATTCCGATTTTTTCCAGAAAATACAATGTCCGTATCAATGTACTATACTCACACACAAATACTGATACGTGTGGCCGAGTGGTTAATGCAGTGAACCGTTATTCAGGAGACCGGGGTGGCGGGGTTCAATTCCCGTCATGGTCGACCATCCTGACAGAGGTTTTTCGTGGTTTTCATCTCGTTCTGGTATTTTTTTTTTTTTTAATAACATCGAAACTTGATACAAAATCATTGTTCCCCAATTAAGGCTATGTGGATGAAAGATAGGATCGTTTGGACGGGGCACCATAAGGGCGATCTTACTACCCCATTTTAATTATTCTAAACCAATGAACTTGAATACTGGGAAGGTTCCTCAATAAGAGGCCGCGACCGGCTTCTTCCTCCTATCCAAAAATATATATAATCCTACAATCTCTACACCAACTGCATTATGTTGAAACCTAGTATAGATCATATATAGAATATGAAATAAATAACAATGGAAAAAAATAAAAAAATAGTTAAATATAGTCAATCTGTTTAGATAGGGTATAAAAAAATGTACCATTAAACCAATTATTTCGATATTTTTATATATTTATATATAATTATATATATATATATATATATATATATATATATATATATATATATATATATATATATATGTATATATATATATATATATATATATATAATATATTATATATATATTATATTATATATATTTATATTTTTATATTATTTCGATATTTCGATGCTCGAATTGAAGCAAAGACTGGAGGTAATAAAGCGAGAGCCTCAGCCAACCGATTCGTTTCGATCAACACGAAACACAATAAATCGAACTATATTTAGACCTAATCACCGTTCTTTCCTATAGAACTGTAGACCTAATCACCGTGCTTTCCTATAGAACTGTAGACCTAATCACCGTGCTTTCCTATAGAACTGTAGACCTAATCACCGTGCTTTCCTATAGAACTGTAGACCTAATCACCGTGCTTTCCTATAGAACTGTAGACCTAATCACCGTGCTTTCCTATAGAACTGTAGACCTAATCACCGTGCTTTCCTATAGAACTGTAGACCTAATCACCGTGCTTTCCTATAGAACTGTAGACCTAATCACCGTGCTTTCCTATAGAACTGTAGACCTAATCACCGTGCTTTCCTATAGAACTGTAGACCTAATCACCGTGCTTTCCTATAGAACTGTAGACCTAATCACCGTGCTTTCCTATAGAACTGTAGACCTAATCACCGTGCTTTCCTATAGAACTGTAGACCTAATCACCGTGCTTTCCTATAGAACTGTAGACCTAATCACCGTGCTTTCCTATAGAACTGTAGACCTAATCACCGTGCTTTCCTATAGAACTGTAGACCTAATCACCGTGCTTTCCTATAGAACTGTAGACCTAATCACCGTGCTTTCCTATAGAACTGTAGACCTAATCACCGTGCTTTCCTATAGAACTGTAGACCTAATCACCGTGCTTTCCTATAGAACTGTAGACCTAATCACCGTGCTTTCCTATAGAACTGTAGACCTAATCACCGTGCTTTCCTATAGAACTGTAGACCTAATCACCGTGCTTTCCTATAGAACTGTAGACCTAATCACCGTGCTTTCCTATAGAACTGTAGACCTGATCACCGTGCTTTCCTATAGAACTGTAGACCTAATCACCGTGCTTTCCTATAGAACTGTAGACCGTCCTGACAACATGCCGGTATCGACGGGTCGCGCACATGATTGTCTGATTCAACAATGGGGGGAAAACCCCAACGTCGCTATTAATGATGCCCAATTGATGCCCAATTGATGCCCAATTGATGCCCAATTGATGCCCAATTGTGTGCGCACAGGAGTCGATCTGGCGAAATATCATTTTTCTGGTGTCAACATCTGAATGGTGTGAGATATCAAAATTAAAATATAAGAGAAAACCAAATATAATTTATGTACTTCCAAAATGATTTGAATTAGATTAATTATCCTTGGATTTAAACATTTTCAGATGTGTACACAGTTAATTTTTTTTTTTTTGTACAAATTAGGCGATGTATACGCCGAGTAGTTGTGATTCATACCGCCTTGGAGGTATTAGAAATGATCTGTTTTCTCCGTATTAAAATTTTGATATTTTACACTGTTCAAAAATCTTTTTTTTTTTTTTTAATAACATCGAAACTTGATACAAAATCATGGTTCCCCAATTAAGACTAAGGATGAAAAGTAGGATCGTTTGGACGGGGCACCACAAGGGCGATCTTACCACCCCAGTTTAATTATGTAAAACCAATGAACTTCAACGCCAGGACTGCGCTGTCGGTGACCATAACTTTCCGCCGCAGATAAAAGTCTTTCAGTTTCCGAAAGTCCGGAACACATTATAAGTAGGAACCGTTTCTGTGATATATATCCGGTCATTACCAGCATTGGTATTAAGAGTAAACAAAACACACGAATGTTGATATCTTTCACTTTGAACTAAGTCTCTTGGGCAATGATCACTTATTCTTTCCATTAACAGCAGATGTAAAGTTTGTCATTATACAGAAAGCAAAAAAAAAAAAAATGAGTGATAGGCCTATAATGGTCAAAAATCATAATAAAAAACTGATATTCAGCTAAATCGACTCCAACGCAAACTCTTGAATAGTGTATTACGAGAATCAGCGTGCAGATATTGTATACCTTATACAAAATCACAATAATTGCAACTGGCACACGAGTCATGCGGGTCTGTAGGCCTAATATGATTCGATCATAAGCACGTGGATAGGGGATGAAGGATGGGGAGGGGAGAGATGAGTTCACCCCGGTTCACCCATAAGGTGTGTAATAAACTGTGCTTTATCGATACAGCCCGTATTATTGTTATAATACAAGGCAATTTCACATTCAATCTTCGTTTTATGATTGTGTAGGCCTGTAGATCCATGAGTGCATCTATACATTTTTAATCAGACTCGAGTTACTTCGATACGGGGGCGCTGAAGAGTGTACACTGGAATAAAGCGACTGGGCTTCTGTGGGTACTTTTTAATTGAATGTGATTAGGGTTCAGGTATAAGGTTGACACCCTATAACTCAAGTCACACAATTACGCAAGTCGACTTTATTCCGGTATACGCTATTCATAGGCGCCCCGTCGATTTGCATAGTGAAATAATAATAATAAAAAAAAAACAGTAGTGACAGTAATAGAAGAGTAACATATTCTTGGAATGTCTTAGTTTTTCTTGAAAATGATTGACTGGTAAAATCACAAATTTGTGAACGTAATTAAAAAAAATAAGTTTCAAATTTAAATTATTATATTATAGACTATACGTGTGCCGATCTGGATGATTTGAACTCGGCACGTGTAGCACTGAGTGATGTGAAAGATCACGTGTGAGAACTGAAAACATGTCGGCGCTTCGAGTACTGTTGCGACAACGGAAAATCACGATTTACTTCGCAAAATTTGAAGGTGCATGAATATGACACGGACACGAGTATATGAACCGATATCAAGACACATTTTAATTGATGAAATCTAATTGAAAATAATTGGACAATCAATTATAAAATTAATCACGAAATGAATTGATATAATTCACTCATATTTTCGAATGAGTATATATATATATATATATATATATATATATATATATATATATATATATATATCTCAAACCCAGATAACCAGTTAAATTGGGCCACGAATGAATTAATAAATTAGGAATGAATCAATGAAAGAAGAAATATTTTAATATTGTAATAAATACAAGAGAAAAGAATAAAAAGAAGACTTCAAGAATAAAAAGAAAAAAAAGAACAAGATAAAAAGAAGATTGAAGATTTTTTTTCTCCAATGTAAACTGATGTTTGAATTGATTTCTATCCCTGAAATTATTAGGCCCACCTCGAAATTGATTGTTTGTTTAATGAGTTATTATTATTAATCATTCTTCGGGGTGGTAAGATCGCTCTTGTGGTACCTCATCCGGACGATCGTATCTTTCATCTATAGCCTTAATTGGGGAATAAATTTTTTCATCAAATTTCGATATTAATAAAAAAAGAATGAAGTATATATATACTATATAATATACATCATATATATATATATATATATATATATATATATATATATATATATATCTGCCTATATATATATATATATATGTATATATATATATATATATATATATATATATATATATATATATATATATATATATATATATATATATATATATATATATATATATTGGAATCGTATTTCGCCATTTTTACTTGGTACAGTATACGGATCAGTTCAGTTTGCACATAAATCATAATTATATTTCTTATCTAATCAATTCCACGTAATATCTCAATATCAATATATTTGAACGAGTCTATCACACATTTTGACAACCAGCCAAAATGACAAAATTAGTTGATTGAATTGAATCTATCCGTAGGCCTACAATATAAAAAAAGTATAGTTCACATCAGAAATGACGGAATATTTTTCGTTTCCTCACCACTCTCCTCACATTTCCAGAGTTATTGCATGACCATCGAGTTCACATATAAGGTTCATACGACGCCAATAGATTTCAGTTTTTACTATAGTGCGTCGTTACGTATAATTAATAACCCAATACAAATTAATTGGATGAGCGTAGCGAAGACTCAATTTCACTGATGTACTTGAAAAATCGAATGTGTTTTTTTTTTTTTTTTTGTTCGCGCTCTACAGGTCGAACAGAAATTCAGATCATGATGAAACTTGGCACACACATGAACCCCTATCTGACTTGATGCTGTATAGTTTTGAGGCAAAATCGGTGCAACAATTCTTGAGATAAATCATTTTGAAGTTTTCAAAAAACCCATATGAATAAGCCAGGCGGAAAAAATGACAAAATGAATGTTCTCCGAAAGTTTTCAAATTTTCACAGAACTCGAACAACATGATAATACACATTATTACGGACTTTCACAATAATCGGATGTGACGTTTCGGAGTAAAAAATTGAAAAATGCGATTTTTATCTATTTAATTACTTCATTTTTTTTATTCGCTCATCCATCAACGCGGAAACACATAACGCGTTTTCCTAGTGAATAACATCCTATACTACGTCGGTTCGAGTATGAATGTCACATGTATTATTTTTATTCCCGTTTAAAGGAGAACTTGAAACTGTGAAAGGTGAAGGTATAAGCTGTGTACACAAATATATCATCTCTATTAATATTAGTATTCAACTGTGTATTTAATAATATACACTAATCCAAGAAGCGACTATTGCATCAACCAAGCAGTTTTACCGGGGCGCATATACTTGACACTCGAAGTCTTTTATACGACTGCTCTGGACATCCTGGTAATTTAATAAGTTATATTCACAGTATACTTTATTAAAGTTGCAGCAAAGGCTGTGAAGCAACTTATAGATTACAATAGTGCATGTTGCAACGTCCGACAAATGCAGTATTTATTGCAATCATGTTGTCCGGAATGCAGTTTTACGTCGCATAGAATGCACGAGATCCGAAGTCGGGAGACAAATTACATGCCGAAAATTGTGTTCATTTTTCAACAACTTATAACATAACTATATAAATACTTTTATCAAACATGTAAAACAAAATATTAATACATTTATTAATTTTAGATCACACCTCATCGAGTTTCTGTAAATGTAATTCGGAGTTGGCAATTCGTGACCTTGTCACTGAGATATAGCTTACTTTAGACAAGTTAATGACGAATGATTGAAATAACTTTTTAAGGTTATCGTATAGACATAATTACCACATAAACACCTAGCAGTTAATGATATTATAATAATGATATCAATATTTTCATTTGTCATTTTTGTATGATTATTTGTATGAATATATATGAATATGATAATGAATATCAATCAAATAATCATAATGGAATATGATATGGATATTTTCATTGATATTTTGACATGATTATTTTTAATTTGTATGAATATATATGAATATGAATATAATAAATATAACAATGATTTATATTTGATATGGATATTTTCATACGATATTTCAAACGATCATGATTTATTATCTCTACATGATTATTATAGACGCGCTGAACAGAAAAAAAAAAAAATATATATATATACATATATACATAATATATATATATATATATATATATATATATATATATATATATATATATATATATATATATATATATGTGATAATTAAATATATATTATATATATATATATATATATATATAAATATATATATATATATATGAAAAAAAAAAAAATATATATATATATATATACATATAAAAAAAAAAAAAAAAAAAAAGAAAAAAAAAAAATATATATATATATATATATATATATATATATATATATATATTTATATTTATGTATTGTAATATAGGCCTATTGATTGTTAATCAATTCGCAATTTGACACGAAAATCCTCAATGAATCCCATGATAAGCTTGGTGATCCTCAGAAAGCATTGGGAGCTGCGTCACCTGAACTAGACATTTTAATTAGCTGTGGCTCATTCGGCGTATATTTTCCAACTAAAAAACTTGGGCCCAGTATTACCAAGTCCAGTTAGTATTTATCTGAGAGTTGGTGAAAACAAATACCACAGGTAACCATGGTGATAACAAGTTTGAACCGTCAGATAGAGGCTAACTAGACTTGGTAATACCGGGCCTTAGTCTACTGTTTAGTTTATACTGAAAGTTAGGGAACAAACTGCTGAAGAGCGTATACCGGAATAAAGTCGACTCGGTCGTGTGACATGGGCTTCGGGGTACTTACCAATGGAATGTGGTTAGGGTTCAATTAACGTTGGATACCCAAACCCAATTCACACAACCGAGTCGACTTTATTCCGGTACACGATCTTCAGGCACCCCGCTTTCCACTATACTAAGATTTCATTGCTTTTTGTATTTCATTGCTTCATGCGCATGCGTCAGTTTCTACATTCATCAGCCTGTATAGCCCACGAGTTCAGATAACAAAACGGATACTTTGTTTTCGCAACGAATTTTTGATTTTCAGCACGAAGCTAAAGAAGGCAGTGACGAACGTCTCTGAAAAAAAATCGAGAATTCCAATTTAGAACGCGTTACAGGATCGGTATATATTCCGGCCGTGATTCGATGCGCTGAATTACAATGCGCCGCACTAGTTTAGCATAAAATGCAACAATGCCAGTCATATATACCAGCGAACCACAAGCAATAAAAGTTGAAAGTACTCGAAACTATCTCTTCAGGAACTCGTCTATACGCCGTTATTACACAGACGAACAAACATTTTCTCATCTTCTTGTTTGAATAAAACATTGCCATCGTGTTTTATACCATCAGCAATATGGCCTACTTAACATTCTCTGATCGCTTGCATCTTTCTCGGCTGCTCAGTCGGCCTGCATGAATGCAGCTCACGAGGCAGAGAGATGCACAGGAGCCGTATTATAACGTGCACGCCGTGATAGGCGAATGGATGGCGGGATCGAAACCACTGACCGATAATGCTGGATGATGGGGGAGACGGTTGATCGTTTTCAGCCAATGAGTACCAAATGCCAGAGGCTGTCTACAATACCTGGATGTTGGCAATTACTTCTCAAATTATTTATTTTTCAAAAAGAAATATATGCAGACAGTTTTGGTGAAGTCATCTGATAAATATTTTATATATATATATATATATATATATATATATATATATATATATATATATATATATATATATATAAATATATCATATATATTTATGATACATATATATATATATATATATATATATATATATATATATATATATATATATATATATATATATAATATATATATATTTATATATATATATATATATATATATATATATATATATATATATATATATATATATATATATTTATATATATACATATTTGTATGATATTTTTAAACAGTTTTAAAAATCATACAATTATAATAACCTACTGGTGGTTAACCAGGAAGCTATTGAAATCATATATATATATATATATATATGATTTCAATAGCTTCCTGGTTGACCACCAGTAGGTTATTATAATTAATGATTTTTAAAACTGTTTAAAAATCATTATATATATATATATATATATATATATATATATATATATATATATATATATATATATCCATACATAATATATTAACTTCATTAGCAAGGATGCGCTCAATAATTTTCACACTTCAATAGAATACTTTTGCATAGTGAATAGTGCACGTTATTCAATTAATGAATCACCATGCACCTGGTTTAAATGATTTCATATTTTTCATTCGAATCTAAATTGTAGCATTATATTATTTCACAAAATAATATTTTTTCCGCAAGTATTGAGATGAAATGTGGAAATGAATGCATGTTCCGCCATTTATAGTTGGGAGCTATTGTGAAGAAAATAATACGTTGGAAATGCTCCAAAGCTTGTACAAACAGATCCCGTGGTATATGTTTATTTTTTTCAAATTCTACATTATTTACCAAAAAACATTTACTCAGTCTTATCATTCTGTTATAATATGCTAGGTAATAACAATAACATGTGATAATGTGACCTAAAAAATGTTGTAATATAACATTCATTTGGTAAAGCAAATAATGCATATTTGCATGATTCTACACCAAAGGTCTGACGAGTATCTGTTCCGAGTTCCGACACCATACAGTCAACACTCAGCAATTAGGCTACAGTTGACGTGAAAAAGTCGAGGGTTACTCAACTTACTCAATATACTAATTACGAGCTGAGGCTTAGCATCAATGTGTCTACGCCTTCAAAATTTAAGGTAACTAATTAGGCATTAATTAAACTCTTAATCAAGCAAGAATTAAATAATTCTTAATCAAACAAGAATTAGAGAATCTGGGTAAACGTCGAGCAGATTAAGTGAGACGAGATAAGATTATTTTCTAACTACTATACTTGTATCCACGAAAGAAAAAGGTCGTCTACCAATTTCACACACACAAATCTCTCTCTCTCTCTCTCTCTCTCTCTCTCTCTCTCTCTCTCTCTCTCGTACATTTTGAGGATATTATGGCGTCTCATCTAGGACGAGGTTTACGATAAGAAACGCAATTGCATCTTTCAAAACTGTTAATTCCACATAATTGCATTGAGGTAACGAAAATGGATGTTTCGAAATTAAAATTTTGATTCAATTAAAATGTATATTCTTTTCAAGGCTATTCATCCTTCTATTACATACATATATAAATCTATATATATCTATATATCTATATATCTATATATATATATATATATATATATATATATATATATATATATATATATATATATATATATATATATATATATATATGTATATTTATATAGATATATATATATATAGATATATATATATATATATATATATATATATATATATATATATATATATATATATATATATATATATATATATATAGATAGATAGATAGATAGATAGATAGATATATATATATATATATATATATATATATATATATATATATAGATATATATATATATATATATATATATATATATATATATATATATATATATATATATATATATATATATATATATATATATATATATATATATATGAATAGATATTCGTTATTCTTAAATAATCAAATAATTGAATCACTCAAATATGTACAGTTGTGTACATATAAAAGACAATACTATGTAATTCACAATCGAACGTATTATATGCAGGCCCTCCGAACGACAACACTTGTGCAAACACAACGAAACAGTGGGGCAATAAGTATACAGATAATAAAATAATATATTCTACGAAATATGTCATACCATATGTCACGAGATGACGTATTGTAAGCGGTATTTGCATGACCACAGGGCCGTGGGTGGGTATAGAAAATAAAGGGGGGCGGGGGGAGAGAGAGGATTTCCAAAAACGAACGACCCACAACACCCATAGCATTTATTCCGAGCCCAGACAAGTCCCGTTATATTTGTAACCAACGCTCGCTATATGACTGCAGCTACTGTGGATGCACTCTGTTTTGCATTATGCATGCGATTGAAAAACTTGGACCTTGGGGAGTTACAGACCACGTGATTTTCCCTCGACAACCGCAACGATCTCATTCGATTCTATACCATACCTAACACATTAAGAGGGCACGCGAGTCGATTTGGCGATACTTTTTGAGCGGTATAAGGTAATTGACGAGGGGTTATCAACTCCTGAAATCTGGTGTACACTTTTAATGAAATCTTATATTGAAATCCCTTAGAATCTTCTTGAAACCCCTTGAAATCTTCTTGAAATCCAATGAAATCAACCTGAAATACATTGATATCTGAAATCAGGTGTTCACCAAATTTACTAGTGGTTTATCCCTCGGATATTGAACTTATATATAAAGAAACACAGCTCGCTAAATCCTCGCTAATCCTAATTCAGAATGATAAAAATTAATGATTAGATTATGTGTAATGCCATTACAAAACATTGGATTTTAATAATTTCACAGGTCTACTCCTGAAAAATGTGTTTTTCAGCTGTACACCTGCAGTGCAAATTATGCGGTATAATAGTTTTCACTTAAACCATCTGGTAGGCATTGAAATTACCTGTTTCTTATACGTAAAAGAATTCGATATCTCAAACCGTTCAAAAGTTAAATCACTAAATATAGACTGACTTTTCGCTAAATCAACTGCTATGCGCTCTTAAACTCGTTCAGGTCTAGCGCACGCAGATAAAAAGGTGTTCATTGTCGACTGAATGCAGTTCGTTGCCAATTAAAATGGAAATGGGATTACAATTTGGGCAAAGTATAGCGTGAAGGATGATATACGGTGTACAACAACCTCAACCATCAGCTCCATACCACTTGTGTCCATGACAATGAAGGTCCCGTGCGAACGTCTCCCCTATTCCACAACACTAGCGCACGGATGGTTCGTGAGTACAATTGGTTGACGACGCACTGTTATGATAAACTAGGAAAACGCTATATACGCGTTGTTAGACGAGCGGAAAGTAATAGTATGTCGACTCCTTTGTCAAACCATTTCCCACATTCGCCAATTGGGTGACATTCAAGTTATAAATGAGTAAAAACGGGTTCGAGTGGTACCAATTTATCACATTTCATGTTTTTTCTTCAAAATGGCTGACCCAATCAAGCTGAGAATTTCCAGAAATGTGTATCAAAATGTAATTCAACTTCACACAGAATTTCATTTTTTTTTTAAATAAAAATATTTTCATTTTTTTTCCGACGTGTTATTCTAATGAGTATTTTTGAAATTTCTAAAATTCATAAAAACAAAAGTTATAATCCGATAATGCCACAAAACTATACAGATCCAAGTGAGATGAGGAACCATGATGAAAAAAAGTTTGAAGTTGATAGCTGTAGCCGTTTGACCTGTGGAGAACCGACAAAAAAACACAAAAAAAAAAAACATAAAAACGAACACCAATTTTTTCAGTATGTCAAATTGAATCCTCGCTAAAGCTCGTCTAACAAGATCTATTGGCGTCGGTGAATGATGAATGGGAGACGTTGAGAAGGTGAGATGAAAAGTTATTTTATGAAATGTTTTGGATAGTGACAATGATACGGTGGTGATCATCTCAGTAGGCCTATTCCCAGAGATCGAGAAAAACTACGTAGGGGTATAGGCCCTAAACCTCGGTCAAGATGGTCGACTCTGTCTCGTGAATGACGGTTCAGGGTGCTAGCCACTGATCCACCAGGCTCAGTATATATACAAGCACACTTGGGTTCACAAAAAGTGCTCTTTTTGGGAATTTTAATTTAAATAAAATCCATGGGTTTGTTCATTAGGTTTTCCTCGAATGTTTCTTTCTTGTATCTTGTCAAGGTTCAGGTGAGAAAGGCTTATAGAATGCATTTCATTCACAGAAAAATGTCCATTTTACTCTTCATTTTGGGATATTTGAAGCTAGTTTAGCTCTAGCATTGGGACCCATACGGGATTGTGAAGTTGCAGGCCCGTATACATTATTATTAAAATACGTTTAAAAAATAGAATTACACAGAACGTGTATAGAAAAAGCGTCTATAATGATTGTTCGTCGGGAACATACCGTCCACTTTGTTTTCGAGGCTGATTGGCGAGTCGGGCATGGAGTCTCCGTCGGAGGCGAGGCTGTACGAGTGTTCGGACTTGATCGGCATCGTGCCGAGGGCGGCGTCGGTCATCAGGCGGTCGTGCAAGATGATCTGGGGCTTGACGTCGAGGAACGCGGTCCATTCTTGGATGTCGGGATCGCCGCGAAACACTTCGGTGATTGCCTGCAAAATGCGAATACGACAAATTGAATTATTGACGCGTTTATGAAAAAACACAATTGTGTCCTTATTGAATCTTTGGGAAATTTCTTTCTCCCAAGACAAGTGTTGTAATTCAAGGAATAATTCGAGGAAATAATTCGAAAGAGTATTAGAGGGTATAGAAGAAAAGCTGGTAGACCACGAGGAAGGTGGAGAGATCAGATGAGTGGAGTAGAAGGAGAAGAGGAGGTATATGGGAAGATGTGGAAGAGGGAAGATTGTGGGAAGAACGGAAAGCATGGCGAACATTAATAGAGATGGAAGAAGAAAGTGAAGAAGAGGATGAAGATGCGACAGGATTGGCCAGCCGGCATTATGTAAGAAGCCCTAGATGATGGTGTTCGACACCCTCCGACCTGACTTGTTGGAACCGGGAGAAAGATATTTATTCAAGTGTTTTCACGGTATACACCGGTGCTCTGCTGTGTTCATTATTTATTCCTAACTTTCCTATATTTGGAAGAGACCATACAAATATGCCTCTGGATGATATGATGAACCCTGTGGAAACTTCACATGTCTCTATATACATTTTTTCTGCATAACGACCCCACTAACAGCTAGGTTATACGGGGGTACGAATGAGCCCGTGAAACTATGATGTGATGATTAGTCAAAGGACGTTTACAAAAACACATGCCTTATGCGGGACTCGAACCAACGCTCAACGATGACTTTAGTTTCCGAAGTTGTGCCTCAGCTGACCGAGCTACCGAGGGTGGCATCCTATCCTACTATAGTTTGTATATCCATTTGCCGTCAATAAGGAGTTCCTAGTACATCAGGGAACAACACCACATCCTTATCGTCATCGATTTGTCCGACCTCTATGGAATGTCTCCTGCGTAATAATATCCGCAACACCCACCGCTCCCAAGTATGGCCAGTTGCATAAATCACTACACGATATTATAATAATGACGAATCGCATGGCACTATGCGTCATAATTATTCAGTTTCCTTCTCACATGGGATATAGAGATTATTGACCTATTATTCGTTTGCGCGATACATTATCACCAAGGTTTGAAGTTTGGAGCTATCAACATACAATTTGGCCATCCTACGCGTACACCACCGCGGTACCGGCGTGTAATTTATGCGGAACCGGTCGTGAACGTGCTCCGCATAGATGCTGAATGCAAATCAGCATCAAGAAGAAGTCATGCTAAATCACCAACACTAAACTCAAACTAAACGATGAACTAACGCTTAGTTACGAAACTATCAGGGACGTAAAACGAAACAGAAAAACCACTTTCAATGTATTTATATTTAGGTTTGACTTCGTTTTGAAATTCAAGCTTTATAGATAATATCCGGTTATTGAAGGTACACGTTTGTAAACCCTGGGGCCCCTCATGAATGTATATATTATAAATGAATACTAGGAAAACGCTGCATATGCGTTAGGATGAGTGAGATTGTATATGAAATGTGTAATGGACAAAATGGTAAAGGTGTACACACCTCGATTTTGAATCAATCAACTCCTGATTAAACTATGAATGATTTCAATCTTCCATGACCTAATATTTTGTATCTGTTGATCATCTCTCAACAGCTTGCTTGATATCTAATTGAGGTATATAAATATTACTTCACATCTCAATAGCGGTTATAGCCCGATTCACGTGGAAATTTTGAATAATTTCCATCATTTGTGTGATTGAATTCCGTAAAAAAATTGAATTCGTTAACCATTCCCCTCATCTATAGATTATTCTTACGGGGTTTTCAAAATAATTTCGTATTTTCTTTCTCATAAAATTAATGGTTCGACCGATTGCGCCTCAAAACTATACAGTAAGCGAGTTAGATGATGACGTATGAGTATTATACGAATTTCACGAAAAAAAAAAAAATTAGATCGACCTGTGGAGCGCGAGAAAAACAACACAAAATACATTCACTTCTTCAAGTACGGTAAAATTGAGTCTTCGCTTCGCTCATTCAAAAATAAATAACTAAATAGACGATATTGATATATCCATGAAACTGATCGAGGTACATAGGCCTATAGCATGGGATGTTAGTGCTTATGGATGTAGGAAAAAAATCAGACAAATAATAATCCTATAAAATACAAGAATAGTAGAGGTTTCTATTGAAAGTATTTCAATATCAAATCGTAAAGTTTCAGTGAATTTCATTATAACGTCCGAAACACTTTTGAACTAACCGTTTGTTTTGATGAATGCCGCTCTAATCATTAAAACAAGTAGCTATATGACTGAGCGATGACCGTAATGAAGTAGGCATACCAACTAAATAAACAGGATGCTCGATTTATGGCCAATTGTACTCCATCCACTGTGACTTGATTCAGTACAACACCAATCCCCCGGTGACAATCGTAACTATCATTACGTATTTTCAAGTCTACGGACTCGTCTACCGGTTGTCGTCAACTGTTTCGAGGAAGAGTTGAGGGAAAGAAAGAGGTCCTTTCACAATAATCAAGTCTACATGACTCGTCTACCAGTTGTCGTCAACTGTTTCGAGGAAGAGTTGAGGGAAAGAAAGAGGTCCTTTCACAATAATCAAGTCGACAGGACTCGTCTACCGGTTGTCGTCAACTGTTTCGAGGAAGAGTTGAGGGAAAGAAAGAGGTCCTTTCACAATAATCAAGTCTACAGGACTCGTCTACCGGTTGTCGTCAACTGTTTCGGGGAAGAGTTGAGGGAAAGAAAGAGGTCCTTTCACAATAATCAAGTCTACATGACTCGTCTACCAGTTGTCGTCAACTGTTTCGAGGAAGAGTTGAGGGAAAGAAAGAGGTCCTTTCACAATAATCAAGTCTACATGACTCGTCTACCAGTTGTCGTCAACTGTTTCGAGGAAGAGTTGAGGGAAAGAAAGAGGTCCTTTCACAATAATCAAGTCTACATGACTCGTCTACCAGTTGTCGTCAACTGTTTCGAGGAAGAGTTGAGGGAAAGAAAGAGGTCCTTTCACAATAATCAAGTCTACAGGACTCGTCTACCAGTTGTCGTCAACTGTTTCGGGGAAGAGTTGAGGGAAAGAAAGAGGTCCTTTCACAATAATCAAGTCTACAGGACTCGTCTACCAGTTGTCGTCAACTGTTTCGGGGAAGAGTTGAGGGAAAGAAAGAGGTCCTATCACAATAATCAAGTCTACAGGACTGGTGAAGAATATGCCATTTTGAAAATGAAAGTGCCATCTAGCGGCCTAGCGGGGAAATTTGAAGATCAGTGGGATGTTAGCATGCCCTTTGAAAGTCCTGTGCTGATCCTATTTTGAACAAATAATTTGTATTGCTGTGCGTTACAATGAACGTATTCACTTGTGTAATAAGTTAGCAGTTACAAATACTATTCAAAGAGATTTACACACTTGTGAGAGTGAATAATATATAGGAGATGATGCAAGTTATATATCTTGGTGTTTTGTCTTTGAATTTCTTTGAACCTATGCGTCAGAACATAGCACGTGGTAACATTTCTTTGGACCTACGCGTCAGGACATGGCACGTGGTCGCATCACAGCTTTGGACCTACGCGTCAGGACATGGCACGTGGTCGCATCACAGCTTTGGACCTACGCGTCAGGACATGGCACGTGGTCCCATTACAGCTTTGAACCTACGCGTCAGGACATGGCACGTGGTCGCATTACAGCTCTGAGCCTACGCGTCAGGACATGGCACGTGGTCGCATCACAGCTTTGGACCTACGCGTCAGGACATGGCACGTGGTCCCATTACAGCTTTGAACCTACGCGTCAGGACATGGCACGTGGTCGCATTACAGCTCTGAGCCTACGCGTCAGGACATGGCACGTGGTCGCATCACAGCTTTGGACCTACGCGTCAGGACATGGCACGTGGTCGCATCACAGCTTTGGACCTACGCGTCAGGACATGGCACGTGGTCCCATTACAGCTTTGAACCTACGCGTCAGAACATAGCATGTCAGTGAAATTATTGAGGGATCAAGATCGATCAAATGGTAGTCATAGGGGTGTGGAGTAGCGGTCCAAATTGACGTGATTTCAAGGAGATTCAGAGTAAACTACATATTATTATTGTGAACACACTTGCAACAAGGAAAAATATTTTTTGGTCGCTCATTCAATTTTATCATTCATATAATCATAATATACTTTGAGATATAGGCCTACTTATTAAATTTATTAATTAAATTGAGAGTTATTAATTACATTTCAATTACATTATATTAATCTGAATCATCAATAATTGTATTGACGGGTCAGTGGTTATAGTTATAATCCTGTCACATGATTATTGGGGGGGGGTCAGCCAACCCCCTGACCCCCCCGGCTCCCATGCAGCACGTAGTAGCATTTCTTTGGAGCTACGCGTCAGGACATAGCACATGGTGAAGTATCCTTGAACTTAGCACGTGGTCTTATACCCTTGAACCCCGGTCCGCGCGTCTATCGCGTCGTTTAGGCCTACACTAGGAAAGCCAATGCCCGGAGAGAAGCCGGTCCAGTCCAACCGCTTGTGGATGGAGATTACCTCATTCGAATATACTGCACGCGGAGCCAAGTTGATTGGCACACCTTCCGAAATACCTCGCAGAGGAAAAAAAAACAGGAAAAAGCGGTTGACTGTTGGGTAGAAATGAATCTCAACACGGTTTACTATGAATAAATGTTAGTTGTTGTGGTTGTAAATAGGATTGAATAATAATGAGATGGACTAATTTGAAAGATAATTTTTAAATTTGCTGCATTTTTTAAATTATTAGTGCATCGGTATGAACAGAAAACTTATTTTCAATACAAATTTCAGTTTTTCAGCTGCACTAATATTTTCTCCATATTGGTAAATATCTGATCTTATTTGGTGATGGATAAAAATAATTATCCTTATTTTAGTATATGAATGAAGTTAATGTTTTCGAATGTTCATTACATTTATCAACAATACTGTATAGTCGCATTCCGTATTTCCAATTAATTTCATTGATTTTATTGTAGCCTGAAGGAGATCGAACAAAATCACAATATTTCATGACTTCTATTCATATGGTTATTTTTCAAGCTGAAAGATTTTCGTTATTCTACATTGTCATTGAGTATTGTGTAGACAGTAGATTATCATATAGAAGATTATAAGTATAGATACATCTCTTTTCTGTTCGATGGATCATTCGAAACTGATAAAAAAAATATATTGAAGGTTTACCAATCAATTGAGGCAACTTTCGACGGATCAGCATTTAGTATAGCAGTACATCTCAACCAGTGATTGGACAAAACATGGGCGTGGTAATCTTCAAGTGCAACTAAATCCGTACAAAAGCCTCACGGACAATCAAGTCTCGCTGTCGACTACCCTCGCTTGCAAAATAGGTCAATTTCTCCACCGGTAATACACATTCATTGTAGATCGAGTGCTGGCGGTTCGACAACCTCGGCGCAGTGTTAATTGCTGCACGCGGACGGTCGATCGGAACCTCTCTCTCGGGTAGGTGGAAGTAGAAATTACAGTATAAGCGAAGCGAAGAGATTAACATGGAAATGTGTTGGACCGAGATGTTAATGCTGTCACTCATGGAAATGTTTTTTTTTTTAAATAACATCGAAACTTGATACAAAATCATTGTTCATAAAATTCATAGAAATGTAGTGACCATTATTGATGATGTAGGAGTCAAACCAGCAACGGTCTGAACTATACCAATTCACTGTTTTTTCGTTGTCATTCGCTTTTAGCTTATCTAGTAGCTGGAGACTGAAAAACATGAGATTATAATAAGGTCGATACACGTGAAAAAAATATCACATACCTAAGAGGCTTAGGGTAGAAGTTTTTACATTTTTTTTTCTCCAATTTACAGTCCAAATCAGATAAACAGCCATTACGCGTTTCAGCATCCTTACGTTAAAATAGCAACAATGTAAAGGTAATTAAATTGTTTTTAAATAAATGTTATAAAATAATTATAAAATGTTATCAAGTTTAAATAAATTTTATGTTTTCCGGACTTTCGGAAACTGAAAGACTGTTATCTGCGGCGGAAATTTATGGTCACCAACAGCACAGTCCTGGTGTTGAAGTTCATTGGTTATAAATATTTAAAATGGGGTGGTAAGATCGCCCTTGTGGTGCCCCGTCCAAACGATCCTATCTTTCATCCATAGCCTTAATTGGGGAACAATGATTCTGTATCAAGTTTCGATGTTATTAAAAAATAAATGAAAATAAATAAACTCTACTCATAATCATCACCCAAGCCTATAGCAATACACCGAACTCCAGAACTAGCTACGATGATGATTGGTCAATATGATAAATATTGGTCATTGTGATAAATATGCATACGTTTAATACATTGTAATTCAATTTGGATGAATGAATTTTTTTTTTTAATTGGGTTTTAACGACGCACTGTAATGATTACTAAGATCTATTGGCGTCGGATGAATGATTAATGAGATGATGGGATGATGAGATGAAGGTTTTTATGGGTAGTGGGAAGGATAGTGGGAAGGAAGCGGTCGTGGCCTATATTGTAGGAACCATCCCGGCATTAGCCTAGACTACAGAGGGAAACCACGAAAAACCCCTGTAAAGATGGACGGTGGCGGGGATCGAACCGGGTCCGATATGTCCCTTCACCTCCCGGGTCACATGAAGCAAGTGAGCTAACCACTCAGCTACTGTGCCGGTGGATGAATGAAATATTATTAACATCCTCCTCATCATTGGAACGATTCGATATTATTCCATGTATATTATAGGCTTAAATATGGGTCGATCGATATATTTCGCACAAATTCACTAAAATGTTTTCCAAGATGACGCACGAAGTGCACCGCGGGCACCTATAGTTACACGGCGCAGTGCACGAAAAGAAAGGTGTATGCTCTTTTAATTATTCCAAATGCCTGTCGAGGGGCCAGAAATAGTGAACAGGATGGGTGGTGGGAGAATGGTATGTCGACTATATATACCTTCTCAGAATATCATTTGAAAAATATAATTAGACTTGAATTTAGGAATTGTCACGTGCGTAGTATTGTACACACATAATATTGGTTCAATAAGTATATATTATTATTCAAACCAAAATACTATGGAACAGTTACACAACGTAGAACAAATAAAAAACAAAACGATGTACACTTGCGGTCACATAAAGTTGTTTTATTTCGAAATTTTAATTTAAATGAAATGTACGCACATTATCCGATTTTTTTTTTTTTGCCGACTATGCGTGGAGTGCATATACACACGTTGCCTGCTAGTTTTATAATGTGTATACCATCTTCAGGATGCGTTTCATTGCAGCTTGATCGACCACTTCATGTGGTTTCAAGTGTACATCAACTCGAATTGTTCGATCATCACCAGTGTAAATGTTCCACCGTTTTTTGTTCCAAACAATTATTGCTAACCATTGATGTGAAAAAGCTTCTTAATTATAATGGCTCCAGGTAGGCCTATATATATAATTAATGCAATAAATAACCGAGAGACAAGTTCTTCCACAGTCAATAATATCACAAATTGGTTGCAATTATTAAAAAATTGTTATATGCTTCGGTGATTAATTATAAGTGATGATGAAGCTTCATTTTCAAGTGGGAACAACATATAACATGAAAAAAAAACACACAAAAAGATCGCGTTTTAGCATTCCTTCCAATTTACACAAGGTTTGATAATGTTGAATAAAGTTAAATATAGAAGTGCAAAGAGTTTACAATGACTTTTAAAATACACAAATCATGTGAAATGTTAATTACATAGGAATCACAGAAATGTCAGGTTCTTTGCACGCGGGCTATGATATGTGTGTTGTATGTTATAACGCAGCCAGGGCCAGTTTTACGAATTGCTAGTTAGCTAGTGGATTAAGCAATAGATAGTTGGCGGATTAGCTTGTTATCACCGTTTGACTACGTACGTCATTTTCGTACCTTAACTAATAGTTAACGCATAGGTCTACTAATATAAATCCATTATATGATTTTCTCTCTTTATGCAGAAATCACGATATTTCTTCACTAATCACTAGTTTATATTTTATAATGTAAATAAAAAACGATGATCATGCCAACATCTAGTTGCAATTGTTATAATGATAATAAAACATTACGTACATGTAGTCTAATTCAAGTATTTATATTGACCTATAATTGCTATTTTGTAATGTAGAATATTTGGAATAATATTTTCACCTCACTGAAATCAGAATGTACAGCAAAGGAACAGAACAATTATTTCAATATTGTTTTCTCGAAAGTCGAGATATTTTTCACTTCGCTATATATAATATTATATAATATTATATAATATTATATAATATATACTATACATATTATGTATTATATAATATTATATAATATTATATAATATTATATAATATTATAAAATATTATATAATATATACTATACATATTATGTATTATATAATATTATATAATATTATATAATATTATATAATATTATATAATATTATATAATATTATATAATACATAATATGTATAGTATATTATATATATATATATATATATATATATATATATATATATATATATATATATATATATATATATATATTATATATATATATATAATACTATATATAATATATTGTATATATATAATATTATATATATATATATAATATATATATAATATTATATATATATATATATATATAATACTATATATAATATATTGTATATATATATAATATTATATATTATATATATATATATATATATATATATATATATATATATATATATATATATATATATATATATATATATATATATATATATATACATATATATATATTAATATGTATTATATAATATTATATATATTATTATAATATTATAAGCGCGCGTAATGGTTCAGGATTGTAGCCGAGAAAAGAAGGAACAATTCAGACGGAGAAAGCATCGATACAAAACGATTAGATGACTGATTATAATGTTGATTGGTATCATAATTTGTTTACCAAATCTTGCCTTATAGTTTGCGGGGTCAAGTCTGGGGGACTTGGTGGTATTGTGAGGCTGCATGATGAATTAGACTAGATTAGAGCAAGATGGCCTGCTTGGCAAGTTGATCAGTGTACAGCGAAGCGACGATTTCCACCAGGCTTCGTGGCGTTTCCTGAGAACGTTATGCGAGGAATGAAAATATGATCATTATGTTCATTAATGATTAAAGAATAAAAATAGCATTGTTAATCAGAGGTTACCACTAATTATTAAATTGGTAAAACCGGAATTTAATATTCTGATGTACAATATTTTATACGATTGAATCTGTCGGTTAGAGATGTCATAAGTTAAGATGTATTCACAAGATCTGTATAGTGTAGAGCTGAGCCGTCATTCAGGAGACCGGGGTTCGATTCCCGCCATGGTCGACGATCCTGACAGGCTGTTTTTTTGTGATTTCGTTCTGTAGTTCAGGTAAATACTGGGATGGTTCCTTAAGAATAGGCCATGACCGACTTCTCTACACTATCCAAAAACACATAATAAAATAATCTGTCATCTCATTATCCCATCATCTCATTCACCATCCACTGACGCCAATAGATTGTAGTCATCAGTATACAGTGCGTCGTTATATGAACCCGATGTAAATAGATACAATTATATTCGGAGTCGATAAGTAAATAGAAGTAAAATTCAGATTTCACTGTATAGATTGTGCATTTCTGCTTTCAGGTAAATACTGAGGAAGAAAAACGGACAAGACAAGTTGTGAAAACAGCTTCGATCCCAGCACAAGAACTATTATCATACGAAAATTTGCATTTTTTCAACTTTTATTGTTTGTATTAAAACATGTGAAGAACAAATAAAATTTAAAAAAAAGGTTCCAAAAATCTTGAAACGAGTCGATATCTATTTTCCAATTATTTTTCACGATGAACATCGTACCAAGCGAAACTTGTTTACATCTTTAATAGTTATATTGAACGGTTCGCCTGAATGAACAGTTCGCCTTAATGAACAGTTCGCCTTGATGAACAGTTCGCCTTAATGAACAGTTCGCCTTAATGAACAGTTCGCCTTAATGAACAGTTCGCCTTAATGAACAGTTCGCCTTAATGAACAGTTCGCCTTGATGAACAGTTCGCCTTAATGAACAGTTCGCCTTAATGAACGGTTCGCCTAAATGAACGAAAACTCATTCAGCATGCAAAACTCATTCAATTAAAAAAAATGATCACACACTTCCAATGTTCTTTGCAACATTTATGCACCTATTCAAAAAGCATGTCACAACATCGTGCGTGTGTTCAGTCTCACAGCCAAAGAGTTTTTATTCATTATTCTCATCTCAAAATGTGTTCCAAGTAGAAGCTTGGATTTCGAGGATACTGTTTTTTTAGATAGAAGTGAGAAAATTGCTGAAATCTTATATTAATACAATTCATTCCGATCAAATTGAAGACTTTGGAGGCTGAAATTTCAGGAGAATTTCCATTGATTGGACGCTAAATGCTGGATAAACTTTAGGTCAAAATAGCTTATAATACTTTGAAATACCGGTATTATAAAAAATAAAACATTCAAATCATGGGGTGGTAAGATCGACCTTGTGGTGCCCCGTCCAAACGAACCTACCTTTCATCCTGCACAGCCTTCATTGGGCAACAATGATTTTGTATCAAGTTTCGATGTATAATTAAAAAAAAAAAAATCATAACATACTCATTGCGTCATTATAGAATCACTCAATACCAAATCCCCCCCCCCCCTCCCTCCCCCCCGATATCCTTGTGAGAAAACGCATGGCTGGTCCATAAGAGGGTCATTGAGCGGCAGCAGAGAACTAGTTTTAACCAAGGACCACTGCTCGGCACATTACCCCCCCCCCCCCTCCCTCCACTCCGCCACTCGCTCCGTACAAACGATTACCAAAAGCACCAAAAAAGTGACAAAAATGTGAGGGTATAGGCCTACCCACATTAGCACGCATCATTATCGCAAGTCACGCCGCGGGAGAGCAACGACCTCCTATTTATCCACATTTATCTATATACATGCAAGGTATATACATAGTTATATCATCTTTTTATAGATGATATAGTTCATTTGGAATAAATATGTGTCAGTGATAATATGTAACTTGCATGGTTATAGGTATTATGTTATTTACCTTAAGTGTTAATTTGATTCATTATTTTGTTTTTATTATATCTTACAATTAGGGATTCATTGACGATAGTAGGCCTATACGTGGAGGTGGTGAGGAGGAATACAAGCTACGAATTGAATTTGAAAATGATAATAATATTTTATTTATTCATTCAAATTGGATTTAACGACGCACTATAATGATAAGTAAGATCTATTGGCGTCGGGTGAATGATTAATGAGAGGATTGAATGGAGGTTTCTTAGGTATTGGGAAGGATAGTGGGAAGGAAGCGGTCGTGGCCTATATTGAAGGACCACCCCAGCATTAGTCTAGACTACAGAGGGAAATCACGGAAAAAATCCTGTAAAGATGGACGGTGGCGGGGATTGAACCACGTCCGATATGCTCCACCTCCCGGATCACACGAAGCGAGTGGGTTAATCGCAGTCTGCATGTGCCGGTAATAAAAATATGAAAAGACAATTTAAAATATGATTAAGAACTAGAATAATGGTCATTTTTAAACATTATTCCACTTCTTCATCAAGTTTTCCATTCTTCTCGAGTCAAGGCAACGAAGATTCGTCCAAGCTGGCTCCGTCCGTATTTGACATATTATAGCTTACATTATAATAGGGCGTCCGAGGGACAAAAAGTATATAGTGATACCAACACTATATATGTGACTTCACAAAGTTCCGAATATTAAGATACTGACCTATTTTATTCAACATGAATTCATTGAGAACAGACAAAAAAACACATTAGCCTGTTTCGCTGGTTTAATAACCAAGCGTGCCAGAGAGTTTCTATATGCTGTGTTATAGTAATCAGTGTTAATGAATGGATAACATGTACTACTACTGAATATATGAAGAGATGGAGAGGGAGGATGCTCGTTTTTTATCTTTCCAGCGGCTTCCTCTCACAAATATACCCACAATAATAGATAAAATCACTGTGGTTAGTGGTTACGACATTCACAACAATTCAAGAGTGATGGTAGTTGATATCATGCACTTTTATGGTTGGTTACAGGCAAATGTAGTTCACGATTTTGAATTTTATGAACATCAAGTTCATGTCAACAATGGTATAGGCTTATCCAGTGTTGGGAAAGTTCACTTATAAAAGAAACTTTTAAAAAGTTCAGTTCATGTCAAATAAATCGATTTTTTAAAAAGTTCATAGTTCGTTCCCGTGGCTTTGCTGTAAAAGTTCACGTTCACATTCTAAAAAAAATTCAAGTTCGTTCAAAAATTCACCTTGAAAATTATATGGAAAGAAAGGGTTCGACAATAATATATTGCTCGCCTGGTGATATGATGAAATCCCGAACAGTGAATACCATACATTCGGGATAGATCGTAATTTAGTCGATCTCATTCGGAATATGGACAGAGAAGTACGGATAGTGCGATCGTGTCGAATAGGATGAGTGATCTGAAATTATGAACTTTCACATGAACGTTTTATTCCGTTAAGGTTCACCTAAAAATCGAACGTGAAGAAAGTTCAAGATCGTGGACTGTAAATGTAACGCGTTCATTGAAAAGTTCAGAAAATACGAATGCGTTCATTTTAAAAGTTGATTACCCAACACTGGGCTCATCTTACATGGTCCAGTCACGATATAGTGATACCTATCACTATCCTATATATAGTGATTCTATCGTAATATAAATAAGGTGACCCAGCTCGGGTCTTGAAAGTGAAATATTTCCGGGGTCAGTTCCCGAGTCCAGGGTCCCGATTGCCTGTAGCGCAACTATCACTTTTATATCAAACTATTCAGAACAACAATGCTCAACAATGCTATACACGGCCCAGTAGAGTTATGATGTTATCAGTTGTGCATTTGTTTTCTTACAACGACTATATATTTTGTTAGTTCAACAATGCCACCGTACCTTAGCTACTCTCATCTACATCTAGTTTACAAGGGGATCTGCTAAATCGCGATAGGCAATCAGGACCTTTGACTATATGAACTGACCGCAAGAAACCACAAATACCTTCCATGTTATTAGTATGGGAGTTGGAGCACCTTCTTTATATTATATAAAATAGGTTGGCATCACCACATCATGGTCCATGTCGTAAATATAACCATCGATTGTTTTTCCCTTGGAAAAAAATCTGTCACTGCCTTCTTTAATTTTCTGCGCCCGCCTGGATCATCTCTAAACAATTTAGTCCTGCATAGGAACCGATCCAACGCAACCCTCAATACATCCTGGCACTAGAATATTTCCATGTTTTCTCTACATGACATTATAGCATAGAATAAATTATTCTTTGATTATAGGCTTCTTTCAAGTGGTCACATTTTCGTAAGATGACATCAATATGTCACAAATGTGTTCTCCAATAACTTTTTTTTTTTTTTTTATTCACACATTTTTAGTACAAATTATAAAATCAGGAACTCTGCTACTAAATATCCTACAAAGCCTCTGATGAGACTTGTCTGTAGGCAAGTATCAACATACTACATAGAGTGAACATGATGTAACTTCAAGTGTTATTACCACTTATTACACAAACTTGAACATATTAAACATTTTACCCGTAATTGAAATTGTAACATAGCACTGAAATGGAAATAAAAGGTTCATTCTTAACAAATAATTCGAAAATTCTTCTACTTGGTTCAATTTCTAAATAAAAAAACATCCATTGATTACTACAAAAAGAACAACATATAAACACAATAAACTCAATTTGAGAAAATTCTGAGTTTCTAAGGAAACGAAAAACATAATCACCTATCGATAAGCCAAGTTCGTAGTACTTTCTTTACTTCTTGATAGGTAGATAAACTAGTAAGATTCGGTGGCAACTGATTAAATACATATGGTATAACTAAACTTAACATTCTTTTACGACTTCAATATTAGTAATTGTTTATACCTCACAAGTTTTCCTATCACTATGGTAACGTGACTAATATGCTATCATCTACCTATAAGTTATACCTTATCAATGTTTCCTTGGAGCACAATCGATGAGAGCAATTTTATACTTCTTGGTAGAAAAATGGATAACATATTCAATGCTGTTCCACTCCGTAATATAATGTTTCATAATTGTCTCTGTATTATTGATACGGCTTTTTTTTTCGTATAATATTCAATTTGTATAGTATTTATTCACAATGATATAACAGTATTTGAATACGTTTAAACCTTCGACACCTGTAAAGCTTTTGGTGTATGAATGACTCAACGCCATGATTCAACGTTGCCCAATATACGTTGCAAAGTCATTTGTTTTCGATCGAGCGATGTTTTTATAGTTTCACAACCAACATTTTCTATTCCTCGAAATAGATGCAACAATGTTTAAAATATATTTTTTGTTGCTATAAATGAAACCTTGACAATAATTCGCCAAATAATAAGAAACAATCGTACGGTATAAACTATAAACATTCATGACGGTTCACGCGAGAGATGAAGGTGCGAACTTCTCGAGCGCTAGCGGTGTTGGACACCGGAGACGGTCGTTCGTAACCTTCATCTCGAATGCATACGAACGCAATTAGATGCGCATTGTGAAGAAATAACCGTTAGGAATTTAAGACACGGTTGAAATTATTCACTGATTGAAGACGAA